>CM075332.1:61278067-61878067 GCA_037788925.1 Mytilus galloprovincialis
ACCTTTTTTTGCAATTTTTTCGTATAAAAGTACTCAGAATCCATATATTTTGTCATATAGATACATAAACTGATTACTGAAGACTAAAAATGACTTCCAACAAACCGGAAGTGACCATGTATCTCCCATTCTAAATACAAAAGTATATAGAAACTATATATTTTTGGAATCAGTGTGAAAGAAGCTATCATATTAGACCGGAAGTGACATTCATTTCACCGGAATAGCATATTATCTCCTTTATATCACTTAAAATTATGATTAAACCATTATTTATCGTATCAGTATGAACAACTATCTTCTTTGATATGGAAAGACCTTCAATTGTTCTCTGAACAATTGGTTTTTAATTATTATTAAGTCTTTCCACTTTTCTGTGGAAAGACTTATTGTATTTGTTCTGATTATTATTATTATTATTATTATTTTTTTTTTTTTCCGCCAACTTTTGTTCTTGGGATAAATGTTTGTTTCGCAATATGTCGCTTAGATATTTCTCATATTGTATCGTATAGTTTATGCGCTTTTAAATTTCACCCTGCTAAGCCGAACCATTTTCTTTGTAAGAGTTATCTCCCTATTCACTGTTTATCATCAAAGCGTATCTCCTTCGTAACAAAAAAAGATAGCGACAAAATTCTTTTTACAAATTGTTCGTTACATCCTCAGTAATTTTTGGCGTATTTGGATCGAAGCGATTCGATGAAATTTTATAGGAGTTATCTACCTTTACAAAATGAATTTGTCGGTATGTTTATTTAACTCATTAACAGATAACCGTATAACCCTGGGATGTTTTTATTTGAGTCCCCTGGGTCTTAACTTAGAAAATTAGGTCAAGGTCAAAGGTCAAGGTCAAGTTCTCAATTGTGACTTTGGCATGTTTTTGCATTTCCTCCAACACCTTAAAAGATACATATAAAAGAACAAGTGCAAAATGTCTGCTTTATTGTAATAAAGATATGCTACATTTAGTATTATACAATTTAATGGCATCTTATAGGAGTTGGTGCCCCTGAAATGTCTTGACATGAGGTTATTTGATTATAACTTCAACTAAGTTCATTTTAAAGCCATATGACCTTGTACAAACGGTTAGGTGACAAATGACCTTGAAAAATGACTACCGGAAGTGACCTTGAGAAAACCGGAAGTAGCCTTTTTTGCAATTTTTTCATATAAAAGTACTCAGAATCCATATATTTTGTCATATAGATACATAAACTGATTACTGAAGACTAAAAATGACTTCCAACAAACCGGAAGTGGCCAATAATCTCCCATTCTACATATAAAAGTATATAGAAACTATATATTTTTGGAATCAGTGTCAAGGAAGCTATCATATGAGACCAGAAGTGACATTCATTTCACCGGAAGTAGTATATTATCTCCCTTATATCACTCATTGATATAATTAAACCATTATTTATCGCATCAGTATGAAGAAACTATCTTATCAAAATTTCTTTGGTGTGGAAAGACTTTCAATTGTTTTCTGAACAATTGGTTTTTAATTTTTTTTTTTTTTCTTCCGCCAAATTTTGTTCTTGCGATAAACATTTGTTTTGCAATATGTCGCTTTGATATTTGGTATATGATATCGAACAGTTTATGCGCTTTTGAAATTTACCCTGCGTAACCGAATACTTTTCTTTGTAGGAGTTATCTCCCCAAACACTGTTTTTCTTGTGCTCACAACTCCTTCGCAACCGTAAAAGATAACGACAAATTTATTTTACAAAATTGCTTGTTATATCCTTTGCATGATTTGTCCTATTTTGACCGAAGCAATATGACCGCTCCATATGAGAGTTATTTCCCCTTATGCATCTGATATAAGTGATATGCATTTCTATCTTATAAACCATAAGTGATAGAGACCTAGGATCTTCTGATTTGAGGTCCTTGGTTCAAAAAAATGAAAATTAAGTCAAGGTCAAAGGTCAAGGTCATATTCTAATATTTAAATTTGGCTTATTTTCACTTATATCCAAAGACCGTATAAGATATCAACAAATTGTTTTTACTAAATTGTTAGTTGCGACATGTCGTAACACATAAATTTTTATTGCAAGGGCACGTTGAACGTAAAAGGGAGTTTTCTTCCCTCTTGTATTTAAAAATACGTGTTTGGTGATATAAGTCATTAACCAAATATAATTAAGACCTATGGTCCTTTGATTTGAGGTCCTTAGTTCATGACCTTGAAATTAATCTCAAGGTCATAGCTTAATTTGACGTTCTAGATTTTGACCTTTGCTTTTATTTTATATGTATACATGATAAAGCTATGAAACTTTTGGAAAAAGGTATCAAACCATTTAACCTTGAAAGAAACAACCGGAAGTGACCCTTTGTAAACCGGAAGTAGCTATTTTTTGTACTTTATGAATATAAAAGTATATAGAACCAGATATTTTTGGAATCAGTGTCAAGTAAATATTCAAATATAATCGTAAGTAACATTTTTCAAACCGGAAGTAACAAATTATCTCCCTTATTTAAAAAAAATGTATGGAAACCAAATATTTTTGGAATCAGCGTACTAGAAGCTATCATTTGACGATTGAAATGACATTTTAAACTTAGTTTCACAACTTTCATATCAAAATACATTGTTTTGATGGAAAGACCTTCAATTGTTCTCTGAACAATTGGTTTTTAATTTTAACTATATTTCTGTTTATCATGTTTGATAAATATTCAATTCTCTCAAGGCAATAAGAGTATTTGTGACAATTCCATTGCTAAAATAAGTGGGAAGGTCAATTTAAACAAAACAAAACAAACATGTTCCATTTCTTTTCAAACAATAATTCCTTGTTTGCAATATTACAAAATGCACAATCATTTGAACATACTCATCCATTCTCGCCAAACAGAAAATCAGTATTTGCCCTTATATTTTTCATAGTGCATGAGTTTCAATGCACTTAAATGCTAAACATGAATGACTTTTCATTGAAGATTAATTATAAATATAAACTTTTAAAAACTACATTAACAATATGTTCACCCCAATTGAATTTCTATAGGACAATAGAAAATTTAAAGAAAAATCAAATCAAGAGTACATTTATAAATGAAAACAGACGAACAGAACTATACAAGCATTTTAAGTGGACATTTAAATATGGTAAATATTATACAATGTCATATACATACAACAACAACAAAAAACTAAAATCGAAAAGTGGACAAAGGTGTAGGTAAAATTATATTTGATGATTTTGTTACGAAACCTTAAAAGTATCAAAAGTAATGTTGACTGTAACATGTATAACAAGTATATCAGTAAAATATAGAAATAAAAAAAATTAATCTCTTTCTTTAAATTTGACTTTGACCAATTTTGCCAAAATCTGTAATGATTGAATGCCAACAGCAGTTATTCACAGACTGTATTTACTGTCAAGAAAACTTTATTCATCTATCATAAAATCAGAATGGAAGAAGGGAAAATAGTATATTTCAAGATTTGCCTCGGACCTTATATAGTAATCAGAAAATAAGTGTCTTCCAAAATTTAAAAAAAACCTATGATCTGTTACAAACCTCAATTCCAGACTGTTAATAATATTAACAATACAATAAAACTATGTTCATTCATTAGTCAAACATGGAAAATTTAAATAAGATCGAACACTCCATCTAAGTGTTGACAATTTAAATAAAAATTGTCAAAATTGAATTGTATTTTCATTGATCCTCTCATACATGTCATCCAAATGAAAATTACAGAAACACTATGACTTTCAAGTTCAACCCTAGAGCTGTTTGAACCTAATTACATGTACATATCAATAGAAATACAAAGGACATACGTTTTACTATTCATGACACAAAATAAGGCTTTCTACAGGATTGATCAGTTTTTTCTTTTATAGTTATACAATATTTTATGGCCTTAAAATGGATTTTGGCATCATTTTGTTGAATATTCGGTACCAAATTACGCACACTTTTAAACATCTAATTTGTAATAAATGAAGGGTTAACTTTACTTGTAATGAAAAGAACGGTATAAAACTGCACAATATAATACTGTCTTGCATATGAGACATTTTTGAACTCAATATTCAGGATATTATGAAGTTAAAACTAGATATCTACTTAAGTATGGAAAATCATGTAATTTGTTAAATCTAACAGCCTGTAAAATGACACCAATATGATAGATATACAACAAAAATCTTAATAATTTTATTCATGTCTATCACATCAACCACAATAAGAAGATTTTGGTTGCTTTATTTATTCAGGTGTACATTGCCCTTGACAGGAACGGGACCCAATGATTTTCCTTCTTTCTTCAATTCAGTTTTATCAAAGTGTGAAGTAAATTTTTTATCCCCATTATGACTGCAAAATATCAATTACTTTCTAATACTAGAAGTCCCCTTGATTTTTCTTGGAGAATTGTTTGAGGGGCGATGACCGACATTTAAGAGAGGAATTATATTTTGAGTATTAGTCGGGTCATTTAATAACGTCCGGGTTTAAATCGAAAATAATATTTGGATCATTTACTCGGACAGTCATTCACTCTTTGCATTTCCGAATCACTTAAAATTTGACAAAAGTCGAAAGGTTTGATGACTGTTTTTTTTAAATATAACAAATAAAAGTAGCTTTTCATTATTTCATTTCCATATAATATCTTATTCAAACGATGGTAGATTTAGTAAAGGGACTTAATTTATTATTTCTAGATTGGTATCCTTTAGTTGAAATCCTATTTATCTATACGGAAAAATGAAAAATGTTATAAAAATTTTGCCTCAGATACTGTCTTTAGATAATATACAAGCTTATGTTCACTTCTAACTGCATATTTATAACTTCGACGCCGGAGTCTACCATCGCAATGTATCGCTTTCGCACATACATTTCGCAACTTAACAAAAAAGGAACACAAGAAATAAACATCGAATACAGTCCAAGCAAGTTATAAGTATGTACACATCTAGAAGTTTCTCATTGACAACATATTTGTTTAGGTTTGAGGTAGAATTTTAAGCAAGATTTTGGTTTGGCAACCTGTGTTTCTATCCTTGAAAAGCCTTTTTCATTTGCAGTTCAGTCAAAATTTTATATAAAAAAAAAAATACTAATAATTTCACAATCAGAAAAACATATATTGTTCTTTGCACCAACAAATAGAATTGAATTGCTCCAATTGGTATATCATTCTGAAGGTTACACTTATTATATACAGATGTTTCTCAAACCATGTCTCTTTTGGGGAGATATATGTTATTCTTAGATTTTTTAATTTTGTTTACGTACTGGTTCCCAGTAATGATCGTTATGTTTCACCACAAAAAGACATACGGTGGAGAACATTAGAACTGTCAGAATAATTAGTCATAAAACTGTTATAAACTATACTAGAACAGTTCTTCCTGGAACAGTTCTACCCTATAACTGTTCTAGGTAGAACTGTCAGAATCAGGTTAAGCTAGAACTGACCAAAACAATTCACGGTAGAACTGTCAGGATCAGTTCTTGGGTAGAACTGTTTCAAACTGTTATACATGTAATATGTAGAGTTGCCCAATCAGTTCTAACTGTAGAACTGTCAGCAGAACTGACCAAATCAGTTCTAATCGTAGAACTGTCCGAAGAACTGTCTAAATAATGTCAATGTAGTAAGGGCATTTAAAAAGGAGTTCAAATAACTTTACTTTGTAGCACATTTTCTATATTTACTTTTAAAAAGTTACATGTATCTGTTCCGTACCATATGAGTATTTGGACCATACGCGTATGGTTAATTCACACATTTACTGTTAAAACTTTTCTCTTCATGAGGTATTATCATTGAGAGGACGCTATCAAAGGTCATTTTATTAATTAATTAATTAATTCAACGATTATCTTAATAAAAATAAGCAGTTTCATACAGTTAATTTTACTCATTGGTCAATACTATAGTAAACACATTTTATACCAGTCCTACGGTTATTACCGATTTATTTTTACACGTGAATGGCAATATATCGACTTGGGAAGATAACTTCCAAATATTTCGGAATGAACTATTACACAATAAGTCAATTGTTTAACTAACTGACGAAAAGGTTGAAAACAAAAGAGTCTTATAATTGTTACTAGAGAAGTTCAGAAAACATATATACACAGAATTAGACAATATGTGAAAGACAAAGACTTCCCACTTGTAACTTGTGCCGTTTTAGTTTTAGAGAACGAGCTGTGTGTTCCAAAAAAAAAAAGAGTTTAGAATTCTACATATATTACCTTTTCTTAATTTTTAATTTTTATATTAATTAGCATAAGCAGTACTTAAGAAGTTCAATATGCAGAAGTTTGATTCATATTTCCTATGTGTTTTTGTTTTTACTTTAAATTTAATCCAACATATCGGAAAATCATTTTTATATGATGGTAATATGAACATCATGGTTTACATTGCTTCGTTCCCAGTTCTCAACTGTCTCTTCGTAAATATAACTCAATTAATACATGGAGTTTTAATCGAAATTCGCCTGGTTTGCCTTAGATTTACATGATTTAAGATTCGGTTTTGCCAAATGTTCAAACAAAACGTTAACAGTGTAAATGTAGGGATCTAGTTAAGTGCAATATATGGCCAGTTTTAGTTGATGCGAAAAAAAAAAATTATTGTTAAACAAGTATATAGATTTACTTGATGTAGAGAGAATATGGTCAGTTTTATTTTACCATATCTATTCATAGTTGATTTGGGAAACAAGTTGTTACATTTGGTTGATGAGGTCAAACAATTTTGTTATACAAGTCATCCTGACTCCCCGAAACGACAAATGTAAAACAATTCAAATGAGAAAAATGATAGCTTAATTTATGTACAAGAAATGAATGAAAAACAAATATGTAACATATTAACAAAAGACAACCACTGAATTACATGCTCTTGACTTGTAACAGGCACATACATACAGTATGTAGCGGGGTTAAACATGTTGTTTTGATTTAAAATCTGAAATAAGATCCGAAAAATTGCAAAACACATCATTCACAATCATACCAATGTTGCAGTTATCACTGGGGTTAAATTGATAACCGAATAGTACTGCAGTTCCCAACATGGTGGAGCCCAAAACAGGTATAATTGTCTGTTTGTAATTTCTCCGTGTACATTCATTGTTGTAGAGAATAACTATGCCGCTAGGTTGATATATACGGTATTGTTATATGTGTGTGTTCTTAATATCATATGTGACCTTGTTATCGAAATTATAGCCATTGAAAATTTACGGATGATAATCGTAACTCCAAGAATTTTGTTTATTATGATAGTGGTAACTTGATTATTAGATAGTCATAACTTGTACATCATCACAGTAACTTGTCAGTGATGTTCGTAACCTACTCTATATGTTGATGGACGGCTATATATCAATCGTGTTTGACTGATTGATAACTAGTGAATAATTTTCTTATCTACTTTTTGCTTTGTAGGTATCGTCTTTATATTTTACACGTCATACTTTACGGTAATGTTCATCATGAACAAAGGTCTGGGTAACTTATTTTCCTGTAAATCTCGTTCCCTTATCAACCATTTTTTTCGTAATCTGAATGTTGTATTAGTTCCTTTGGTGTGGGTAGTTAGGTTGTCCGCCAATACTGCGTTTGCACTAGACGTAAAAGAACAATTATAGCGCATATATATAAAACCTACGAAAAAAAAAGAAGTTACAAAGAGTGTCAAATATAGATATTGGGTCGAATCGTTTTTTTTTTATATTCAAAATTGTGTGAAGGATGGCTTGTTTCTATTTCCAATTTATTTTCATCGTTTGTATTTCCGTACATGTTTCTATCCATGGTTAACTAAAAAGTGTAGTTGATTTTTATTGGTAAATCAGTAATCTCGGTGTTTTCCATAATATAAATGATTAAAAGCTTTTCTTTCTTTGTTTTGTATCGAAGTACGCAGTTGATTTAAAGATGTTATTTTTCTTTACATTTAAGGTGGTACCTAATACTATAGTGAGATAACTCTGTAAAATCAGCTAAAAGTTTTAATCATTTTGTATTGTTAAGGAAATATTAAGCTTCTCAATGCTCAAAATTAGTGTTTGTCAAACTGCTATCCATCCAGCCATTTTTTTCCCGAGAAAGTGATTGGTTCAAGTTTTTTTTAAATTTTCATACATTTTTCATGAAAATTAAAGGAGCCCAATTAATTTTAGGCAAGGTGTTGGGTACCACCTTAATTAGTATATTTAGTAGATAGATTTTTGAATATTTTGACCGCTACCGACCAGTCAATGTTGTAAAAATATTCCATCGTATAATGTCAAGGTCTGTACAAGACATAATCAACATTTTGTTTTGAATAAAACCGCCGTGTTTTATTTATATTATTAAATGTGTACGGGTATATCATACCCAAAAGTCTGAATAAGACACTGCAACTTGTTTTGAGTAGAATCGATATGCCTTATTTCTCAGGGTGATTCGTCGTTACTTTATTTTGTCCTGTTTTATCTAAAGTCCCCCTCTAAATAGAGTCTAATTCCACAGCGTGCTCTAGTAATAATTGAATTATGAAGTTTTTGTATTTTGGGGTATTGAATTTATTAATATATAATGAGATTACGATAAAGTTAAAGAGTACAATGTAAAAAATACATGTAGCTTTAGATGCTGAGTTAACATAATTCGGACTTAACCAAATAAAATACACAGATAATTAAAACAGGATATTCGATACATAGAAAATATACTAAGGTGAAACTGTCTCCTGTTACAATGTTATAAAATTTCAAACTATAATTTAGTACAAGCATTAATCTTTCAAAAAGGGCTATTGTCGACTCTTAGTTGATGAAAATGGAAATCGCTTTGTAGATTAATGTATTTACTAGAATAGCCACTTGCATCAATCAACAAATTGTACCACACACGTGAAGTCACACGTTATGAAGTAGTATATATCGTTTAACGTTGTTGTTTACGAAACTCCAGAAGATTCGAGTATTTATAGATAAAAGTTACCTGTGTACCAATATAATGAATATGCATGATTAATGACCAGGCACAATCTAAATGCTAAAATAAAGAGGACAAATCCGATACTCCACGGGATTGAAAGACATTTACCAGGTTTGGATTGTCCTAACCAATCAATAAACTTTGATTATTCACGTCTCGTAATATCTTCCAATCAGGTAGCAAGAAAAATCCACGCACTGACTGTCCATCGTTCAATTCTTAATATCGACTCCGAGGAGTCGATAATAATTTTAACATAAGGATGCATTATATTCTTAATATCGTTGACATGTTTATGTCCCGAACAGTATACCAATATTTGTATAAATGATTCTGAAAAATTGCAAACTTATGTTTAAAAATATTTCGATCACGAATGTTGTTTAAGCGTTTGTTGTTATCTTTACACAATAATTTCAATTAAATATTCCAAAAACAGAGTTTTCTGACAAAATCAGTTACTATGATCATAAAGCTATTTTATTCAGTTACGATTAGCTTTCAAGTTATTTGTCCACAAGTAACGACTATCTTCTTTTGGAGTTACCATGATCTTCCGTAAAATTTGAATGGGTATTATTTCGGTAACGAGGTCACATACGATATTACGAACACACACATACAACAATATCGTACATATCAACCTAGCGGGTGAGTAATTCTTTAAAACAATGCGTATACACGGAGAAGTTAACACCGGTGCTTATATCAAAACAGTTAAAATGTCTACATTATCAAAATGAGTTAGAATATGCATTTTAGAGACAGTTTAAACTTCTTATTAAGCAAACCTTTTCTGCAACACAATTGAACACCGGACAACGTTTGTTTATTGCTGTTGACGAGTGTTGTAAGAAACTGCGGGACCAAAGAATGTGTAATTTATTCGCATTTCAATGACTTATTGTTTGACCTTTTGTGAACTTACTATTAATTTTATACGTTTTATTTTTTTTCAAACATTTCTTTTGAGCGATAAGAATTTAACCATTTTTTCTTATAACAGACAAACATTAACAGCAGTATTTACTACGACATCAATCATCGATTTCAAAACTCGAATGTGTTCATGTGTAACACTATTAAACATTTCAATTTGAGCATGAATGTTAAGTGAATGTAAAGTTCAATTTTAATATCTGAAGCGTAGGACAACTCGTAGACTTCTGTTTTAAATTGTACAATGTTTTTTTATTTGTTTTTACTGTTGAAATTAGTTGTAATATGAAAATAGATAATTATTCACCTTGAGCGTTGTATTATTGTTGATCATTAACGATTCTTTTTTTTGCGAACCCGTCTTCAGCTAACCTATGACTTTAATAATACTATATGCGGGCCTCAAGGGCTTAAAATAAAAAAAATAATACAATTTGTTTTTAGTTTTTTTGTGTCTTTCAAAGCACACACAAAATACAGAATTAACTGTCTCCAGTCTAACCTCTCTGTTTGATTATCAAAAAACATTATTCAAGTCGCAACTCCTTCTGACAATTTAAGTTTCAAACGGTTTTGGCTTTTCTAAGTATGTCGGGTTTTTTTTATTCTCTAAAATATAACTAATCTGTTTGACTTGCAAAAACGTTTTTCATCTCGCAACTCCTTTCAGCAATGTAGACCTGATATTATTGTGCCTGGCCTTTGTCTGTCCTTTGCATGGCGGTTGTGGTTTTATCTTTCCAATCTTTAATGTTTTTTTTAATTTAATACCATGTTTTAGTTCTGGAGAAAACCAGTTCGCCAGAAACACATGGAAACGCAATTACAATAGACCATACACAATGGACAGTAAAGCGCATTTCATCAAATATTTACTATTAATAAATTCACATGTTCTGATTGGTGTATCTGCTATTCTCCTTTTTTTCATTTTTTTAAACCTTTGTATGGTCTTTGTTATAGTTATTTATGTAAATCATGAGTATACTGGGTTTTGTCCAATTACATATCGATTGTTGTTTTCTTAACTTCCAATGGCAAATATTTCATGCATGTTTAGGACGAGAACAATGATCAATATTTATCTAGGAATGTCCTGTGATTAACGGCCGTTCTGGATGAATGTCACTGAAATACAGATCGCTACTGAAAACTGAGGATAAATCAGAGAGGGACAACCAGTTTGCCTTTAAGTGGCTACCAACGGACCCCTAAAAAAGTTATTGCAAGGGCGACAGGGCTGTTACAACAAGACGGTTTCAGGCAAGTATTCACATATCGTGCCCTAACACCATACCTTGATTGATTACAAAAAAAACACGCCTCCTGTCGTTAATAAAAATGTAACGGAGAGATGACTTATAAAAACCTGTGTCAATGACTTCATTTGAAAGCAACAATCCTGTATAATTGAATAGCACAATATTCTCATCATGGTAAAGGTTTATCTCTTTGAAAATCGGCAGTTGATCATTAATTTACAAATTATGCAATTAATCAGAAGCGAATTATTGTTCATATCGACCGGACAGAATAACGTAATATGTATAAAATAATCATGATAGGAAGTGTGAAATATCAACAAAGAAAAATAAGAAATGACTTTGCAATGTTCCCTTTATGCACAGCATCTGTTATTTGTTTCCGTATCTGGTACGAGCAAATCATGTTAATAAGAACTTTTTTTTCGAATTAGTAGTTACATTAATGCATTATTCATTCTTACTACATGTCAATAAGTGTTAAACTACAAATTTATTTTTATGAAGCAGAATTTAACCTTGTTTCGATTTTAAATTTCTAGTTATTCAAAGCAAGGACATCCCCATTTCGTGTTTTTCATTCTATGGAATTTTATCATATTATGGTATTCTCTATTTGTCTCGACTGTTTACTCTTTTTGTTTTTACATATGATCACCACGGACATACACTTTAGCTATATAATTATTCAACATATTTTAAAACTTGGGATTTTCTTTAAATAATAAGTTGCCAATTATTGTATCTATGATTTTTTGTAGCCTTGGTTCTGATTTCACAATTTGCACTTGATTCGTTTTTTTAAAACCACATTTACCACAAGAACTGACAAATTTCAGACTTTATTGATTTAAAAATACAAAAAAACTCTCCTGTTTGTCGCGTGAAGAAGCTCCGGACCTTATACATTGTTACATTTGATATTGTTTTTCTAAAATTAAACCTATTTCTCAAATACCTTTTTTTTTCTCATTAAGTGCCTGAATATTAACAATCTTATATTAAAAAACAAATGCTTCTCCACATATGAAACGGGTTTTTCGATTCGCACTGTCCATAAACTGAACCTCAAATCACTGTAAAATGTTTGTAGAAATAAGCAAAAATCTGTTTTTGTCCTTGACAAATTTAGTTTTTGATTACATAGAATATGCAATGCAGTACACTTCACTTTTGGGGTTCTAACTGTTTTTTGTTGTAAGCGTTTGTTCAGAGAGTAGCACTACAAGCCATTAAAGTCTGAACTGATTTTTACTCCAACAGTCTGAATTGGTCTGACTTTTACTTGACATTACTCGACCCCAGTCTGAACCATACTCGACTGTACTGAATCGTGTTTGACCCTTATCTTTGCTGTTGAAAATAGTCTGAACTATTACTCGACCAGTCTGAAAGAGTCTTAACCCATTCTTGATTTGTACTCGACCTATTTTTTCAGTCTAAACTATGTTTAAACAAAGGTCTGAACAATACTCGACCAGTCTGAACCATAGCAGACCAAATAACCTCTACTTTTTTAACTGTTAAAATAAATTTCTTTTTAACTGACATATATAACAACAGCCAACAAAATTTAGAAATTATTTAACCTTATATTAGAAATATATCTATTATTATATTTATAATAAAAAAATAAGATATTATATATAATTTATATCAAAAAGGGATAAAATTAAATAAATAAATAAAATTGTTTTTCTGAGTAGTGGTGAAATATAAAGTATAACCTCTGGTGGGGACAAACTCATAAATAAGATCACACCTGGTCAGAGGTATTAAATTCTAAATAACATTTATTCAAAATTGCAACATCCTGTTTCACTTTAAAAAAAAAGAAGGCCTTTCGAATATACAAGATAAGTAATACACGAATTTAAGAAAATAGGGCTTTCTTTTTACCTACAGGTGAAACACACATGTACTGAGGCATTTATACCATATTAAAGTGCTTAATGAATGCCATGTCTTTAATTTGACAAAAATACTTAAATCAATTGAAATATATTTTTACTGTTACTTTGGAACATAATTCTTTTTTTAAAAAGGTTAGCAAGGATCGATATGGAAATTCTATTATCATGATTATATTAAATTCTTGGTTTAATAAAACAAAACAATTGAGGTCTCATTTTTAAAAAAAAATTCATCAAGTTGTTTTATATACTATTTTATATTAATATTAATAAAAAAAAAAACCATTCACTGCATTATTAACTAAAGTCAACTGACAACATAAATCTATACTAGGCTTAAGTTAATGGTGAAAATAGTCCAGTTAGCATAAAATACTTCAGAAATATTCATAAAAAATTGAAAAATATTGAAAATATTAGTCACAATTCATTGTTAAGATTATTTGATCAGCTTGTTTTAATTGTATTTTAAGGTTGATATATATTATTATGTAAGTGTTGATTAATATTCTGTTGAAGTTATATTATGATTAATTATTATGAAATTTTATATTGAAAACATTTTTAATATCAAGTTGTTGTTCAAATTTCATTTTCATTAAAATTATTTCCTAAATTGATCAAATTCAGTTGATAGATACAAAGAATAGGTCTAGCTTGGTTAATACTTGGTCAAGTATAGTTCAGACTAGGTCGAGTATGGTTCAGACTAGGTCGAGTACGGTTCAGACTAGGTCTAATATGGTTCAGACTAGGTCGAGCATGGTTCAGACTCGTATAAAATGGTTAAGAACTGGTCAAGTACAAATTCAGACTGTTAAGTATGGTTCAGACTACAGTCGAGTATTATCAAGTAAATTTCAGACCAATTCAGACTGGTCGAGTAAAAATCAGTTCAGTCTAGTACAGATATAGGCCATTTCAGACTTTTACTGGTTTGTAATGTAGGTAAATGTTATTAAAACGAAGGAAGACATTTTTAGGGATGTTTTGGTTATCTTATAATTATAAATATCAAAGAGGATTTTACGATTTTTAAATAAAATAAGTTATTTAATGTATGAAGTTATAATTTTGTTTTTATTTTGTTATCTTGAAATGATCTATATTGAAGGATAACTTTTGTTCATAAAATATGTGTTTCTTTTGTTTATATGAAATAGTGTTAACTGAAAGCTGTCACGTGTTTAAATATCCGATGATAAAACAAATATTTGTTAAAGGTATAGATTAAGTTGAATAAATGTTGCTCCGGTTCACGCAATTTCATATACTTCAAATAAAACATAATTATGTTATATATATATATATATATATATAAAACAGACATTATTGAATTTCAAATAAATACATGTTGTTTTTCTCTTTTTTTGGTGAATAAAATAACCAGATGTTTTTAATTTAAATGCACTAGTGTATAATGTAACATTATATACGACGTATTCTTTAATTGTTTTAATTATCTATACAGATATATCAGTCAGATTTTAACTTCAAGAAAGATTGAACGGACAAATTATTTTAATTATGGTAAACATTATATAACTTGATATAACACCTTAAACTGGAGTGTCATTTGTAACCAATACCAACTTGATACACTGTTTGTAATGTAAGCCTTTATTGCTTTGGTAACATAAACATGAACAGCGCATGTTTCAAATTCTTCATTCAGATGGAAGTTAATAAATATTGGACAAATTAAGCAAATACTAAATGCACACCTGTATTGTTTTTTTTATATTTTCTAAACAAAAGATACATCAGAATCATGTCAATATATTAAACCATTTAAAACAGTAAAGCAACAAGCAAAGTGGGTTATAGTTCCTAACAAAATGTTCATAAGTAGAATCTGATCTTAACGTTCTACGATAAAAAGAAAAAGGCATACATGTATCAAGTGTATTTTGACTCTATTTTGCCCACTGTTTTTGATTACTAAAAGTTTTAAAACTATATGTAATAACACCTGTATACGATTGATAAGTCGTTGTTCAAGAATGGGATCTTGCACAAAATGAAATGATGACATATTCTGAAAGAGTGAGAACAGCGTCTTAATTGTCAAATTGTGTGAGAATAGTACATTTACTGAAGAAGAAGGAGAGACGAAGTCTATCAAGTATATCATGGTGAATGAATAATTTGTTTTACCAGAATACATTTTCACATTTCAACGTAATACAAGCAGGTAAAACAAACTAATATGAAACGGGAGAAAGTAAAGAAAAAAACAATAATCATCCATCCAATTGAATGACGAGAAACACAAGTACATGTTTTTGGTTAATGGAAAAGGTTAAAAAAGACAATGGTATTTATATACATTTTTGTATAAACGACCAAACAGAAATCAAACAAACTCATTACCTCAATCTATGAAATCGCTATCATAAACTCATCACTGATTCTGAATATATTGAAATATATTATATATTGAAATAATAACCGATATCTCGTCAGTAATACTGACATTAGAAAATTTAAGATTCATTATTTAACTTCAGTATACTGAATGTCCTATCGTTATTGTATTATTCAGAGTTCTATGAAGTCATGTACATAACAATGTTACAGGTATCAAAAATCAACAGAAGGGAAGCAAGATGTGTTATTGTTTTATTTTGACAGTCAAATAATTGAATCGGAGCCAAAATGTAGAACTTAAACATTGTCTTTAATAACTTGATGTAAATTCAATTTAAAAGTAAAATAAAATAAAATATCTCATTGTGGAAAATTCAGTGGATTTGACATAAAGCACGTTTAAGGAATCCATGGAATAGCAAACATCGATTTCCCTTAAAACAAAATTGTACAGGAGGTATCTTTGTGCTGTCGAATCAACAAAAAATGTTTATCAATGGTTATACAGGGCTAACATTATATATTTTTATATCATATAAAAATTGATACGTTGACTGAAATGTGAAAAAAACATATACCTAAATTGTAATGTGTGTTGATGATATACCCTATGTGGATAGTTAAATGCATAATTTATATTTAAAAAAAATATAGAGGAATTTAAACGTTATTTCATCAAGAAAAAAAGTAACAACTGAGGTAAAACAATTCATTGTAAAGTATTTTCTGATAATTTCATTTTTAAATGGCCGTTTTATTTGAAAATCGTTTTATATAATAGTAATATTTATAAATTACCTTCTGCCATAGATATGGATCACACTTTTCTGCTTCCTAAAATAATAATTAAAAAAATTAAGATACATGTAAAACAAAGATTCCGTTAAAGCTGATATCGAAAAACATAACTTACAAATATCCAATAGAGCGAAAAATGCAAAGCTTACGAAATAGTCTAAAAGGTTGCATATTACACATTACAATTGACAGAGACCAAGGGTTGTCAGATGGTAAAGTAGACAAGTGGTCCAACTGTACTACGAAATAATATTGAAAATAACTATAATGATACAAATGATAATAATAATTATAAATCCAAGACTATAATGATACTAATTCGTATTTAATAATAGTGATTTTAAATTGTTTATGGTATAATATTAAAGGATATAATGATAAGAAAATGAAACAAAATCCTTTTCATAAAACATACCTACCTTATGGAAATAATGTATGAACGAAAAATATTGATATGATGATCGATTTTTGTTTATCCTAGTTACAATCCCGGTGCGTCATTAGAAATTCCAATATAACCAGATTTAAATGTGAAGCGAGCTATTATAATCAATAAACTTGCAAATGTTCGTATACTACAATAGATCATGTATATTTACGCCAAACATTTGTCATTTTAAACTAACAAAATTGCTAATTGCCCTACAAATTTCAAAGTTAATTGTTTTGAAACATGTCACAAAATTCTTTTGAAGTCACTTTTAAAAAATCATTCTCCTAATGAGTTTTGACATTTATTATACATAGTATATTAATGTGATTTTTTGATTTCAAGGATATAAAGAAAATAATTATCAGTTTGCATTCAAAATGATTTACTTTATCAACAGTTTGAATAAATAAAATGATTTGCATTTGCTTGTTTCAGAATTTTTTAATATGACTTCAAAATATTGAAAAAATGAGAAAAAAAAAATGCACTAACGCGGAGCATTTTAAATTTGGCTTTAAACATTGAAAATTGAAAAATGCCAGTATGGAGCATTTTTCATTTTGACATTATAAATTGAAATTAAAAAATACTCTTAAGTAGACCTTTTTATCTTTTACTTTGCAATATTTAATTTTGAAAAAATGATCCAATCTACATCATTGTTTTTATTTCTAATGAGTAGAACGAATATATTTAAAAACATTTCTAAATATTGGTGTTTTAAATTTTCAAATTGTCGACACTATTTTAAAATGTTTCTTTGTTACTTCTTTCTTTTTCCTTGTTAAAGCAAGGTATCTTGAAGATCTTGTTATTAATGTATACGTGTGCACTGTGTGTGGTATCAACTTATTCCGAACATGGGTAAGTATACTGAACAGTACCATAATGACCAAAATGATGCAAACTTTTATCAATAAGTTTACCCGCAAAGCACACACAACTTTATATCTACATGTGTCTGGAACATGCCAAACATCCTAATTGACGCATATATGCATATATGATAGCATTTAGAATTGTAATGGGGAACGCGTAACAGAGACAACAATCAGGCCAAAGAGCAAAACAGAGCTCAAGCGGGGAAAGTGCATAACAAAAAGTTCACATATTTTAGGACATTACCGTACTTTTCAGTATACTACTCAAGTTCGGAATTAGTTGATAAAACACCCAGTGCATACGTTTTCATCATTAACAAGTTCTTCAAGAAATTTTGTTTAAAACAAGTGAAAATAACCCAAATAACAGTGATACATTTAAAGTTGGTGTCGACAATTTTAAATTTAAAATACTATATTGAAGCAAATATCATTTCGTTCTACTTATTAAAAATTAGTCAAAAAAGGATACATATCGGATAATGTTTCTAAATTTAAAAATGCATAGTAAAATAAAGAAAACTCTATGTTATAGCATTTTCATTTTTCAATTAATAATGCCAATTTAATAAAATATATAATCTTATAAAAATTATAAATTTCAATTCTTATTCAGAAAATAATTTTAATGAAGTGACTTTAAAGGATTTTTGTTACATTTTTCCAACCAATTAACCTTAAAAATTGTATAGCAATTTGCAAAATCTAATTTCCATTTTAAAATGACAATTGTTTGGCGTAAATGACCACGGACGTATAATGACACTGAAATTTACCTCTCACATAACATTTAAAGGCAGGATAATAATTGAATTCAACAACAAATTATATTGATATTAACGGTACCAATTTTCCTGCACCAGATGCGCATTTCGACAATACATGTCTCTTCAGTGATGCTCGTGGTCAAAATATTTGAAATCCAAATCTAATATAAAAGATGAAGAGCTTCAATCTAAACATAATATAAATCATGTAGGTTTAATGAACATTGGTCTTTCTATATTTAATAGTGTATATGGAAGACCGAATAAAAGCGACTAACTTCCTTGCAGACGAATTGGTTAAAACTATAAAAAGTTTAGGACTTTGTTTCTCTACCATGTAGTACTTCATCTTTTAACGATTATTAAATAAGTAATAGTGCAATTATATGTTAATACTGACATCAAAAGACCACAAAACAGGATACTTAAAATTTTCTGACCACTGGTCTCGGAATCATCACAGTGATTATTTTATTGGAGTTCTACAGATATCAGTATTAAATCATAATTGAATTTTTACTGTCTAAAGAATGTTTTTAAGTGAGGAACAGTACTAAACACTAGTTTTGTCTAATCGTACACTTTTGACTAACTGGGTTATATCGTTCGACCGATGAACCACTTTACCGGTAGTTTAAGTTGATGTTTGAAGGCCTTATCCATATACATATATATATATAATCCCGTCTCAACTATGGCGTTTGGTCTTATTTCAGATTTTGGAATGTTTCAATTTGAAATAATTAAACCTATTACTTGTAGCATCAAGTATACATTGATTACACCCAAGCTGATTTGCATTTCACAATTGATGAGTTGGCATTTCGTTTAAAGTATGAAAAAGCTTGCACGATGGAGGTTGTACATTCAGATGTAGTTCTACCCAATATCAAATAAAAAATAAAATAATTGAGTAAATCGTAAAACTTAATCGGATTACTGATATAAAGTTACTTTTATCAATTATGTTTCCTTAAGGTCTTGCCCCGTGCTTATAGATAACTTGTCTGAATTCTAATTTGTATGGTGTTTTTAGGATAACCAATATCAATCAATGTACTGGACAATAAATCTGTAAAAATTAATTACCACGACGATTCTAAGTTAAATAGAACAAAATTATCTAATGATCTCAATACTCATTTATATCAAGTCTATTACAATTGAAAAAATGTCCGATTAACCGGTTTGCGTTTTTTGGTATTCGGTCCTTCCGATGGTTTACTGGTTAATCGATTAACCGTTGACAACATTACTAAAAACACTCACATAATCCGTAATCAACAGAAATTGACGAATCTAAATCGATTTCAATGACAGATATACAGTTCAGCATGAACAGATAGGTAATGTTAGCATTCGTTTTAGGACTTAATTGAACATAACGCGTTTTAAATTAACTAAGACTGAAATATTTCGGATAACAAATATCCTTTATTAGTATGATGATAATATAAAAGGAATCATATCAATCAGCTTTGATTTAACTATAGCAATCTTGAAAAAAAATACAATAAAACAATTAAAACTGAACATCTAAGGCCGTGTTCGCATTGACCTAAACTAAACATAATTACGTTCCCATTGATAAAACTCAATGTTTATATGTAGTTTAAACCATGTTTTGTCTACATGCAGTCGATAGTCGATGTAGGCCTTGTGTAGGTCAAGTGTACACACAACTAGGCATTCAGAACTTTAATTTTCCCATGTATGTTTAAAATAAAAAAGATGTTTACATAAAAATTGATACTTATAACACTTATTTGAAAAAGTTCTTTACAGAAATATTTGTCTAAACTTTATATATTTATTTTTTATAAAAACACTTTACGTAGACTTATTAACCTCTTAAATTATCAAGACTCATCCATCATCATTGCCGAACACATAATTCATTTGAAAAGGTCTTCCTGAATCGACTGGACGTACACACTGACAGAAATATTTGCAACTGGTATTTACTGGTACTCAAACAACGATTCACTCATAAATGCATAACTGAAAAAGGGTGAGGTTAATTGTTTGTTTGTGTAGTATGTCAGATTCGTTAAAATACAATTAGAAATCAACAAAAAACATTACCCCCTCCCTTTGTCACATTCTCCTTGGAGAAAAAATACCATTTGAAACAAACAGAAAAGATGGAAATGTATTGATCCTTAACATCGCAATTCTTTTTTCTTCGTCTGTAAGCACGCTCATGCATCCTACGTTTTTTAATGCGTTATCGAGACATCTTTAAACTACTGCAACTCATCCAAAATGTCTTTCTTAAAGGAGCAACCACTTTACTTTTGTTTTAAAAGAGGGGAAGGGTTCGCCCAAAAGTTTATATTTAGTTTTTTTTATCGATGGTACCAATTCAATATTTAACCTTATAATGTATGGGAAAACTTTGGATTCGGAATAATTGTTCATTCTAATCATATACCCGATTTTTTTTATCAAGTTGTGGCAAAATCCATTCCCCCTTTTTTAAAGTCAAATGGTCGTTCTTTAACTGCTAGAAAAGTTGTTTGAAGATTTGAATTCGGTTCTACGTAATAAACATTTAAATGACATATAGTTTACAAGTGTGAAGAAATCGTATGTATAGATGTGAACAAATTTAATGTGAAACTAGTGTACATTACATTAAACTAAATGTAAACATGTTTACTGTACACGGCGTTTGGTGTGAACACGGCCTAAGTTTACACGCTTGTACAATTCTAAAATGTTAAAACAAGACTTAGGTTTAATGTATAGTTATTGGAAACATAGACTGCAAATATATGCTTTTAATAAAAATAGTGCTGAGCGATATGAAAAGGTACACCTATAGAATTTCAAAGATTGCGTCAGTTAAGATGTTACAACAACGATTGCCTTAAAAATCGCACTGATATCATAGTAAGCTGGTAAAATATTTAAAATATGACAATAGTAAAGTAAGTAAAATAGATGCTGTGTATTTAAACACCCATAATAAATAGAAGTTTGATGATATATTTTGACTAAGGTTACATAACTGAACAAGAATGGGTACTTTTACTGCATGCCGAATCGACAATGAACAAAGTATACAACATTCTGGGTTCGCAAGTAAATGTTCCAGTATTCAGTTATTTTGATGGTAAGTCAGACTTCATTTGTTATCACTCGACTTCCACCATCCTGCCGTTGACAACTTTTGTTAGAGGAGTCTTTGCTTGTCTCCGAAAATCTAAGACAGAAGGTTTGGGAAAGATATTGGATAAGGCGATTATATTTATTGGTCATGACCGATTAACTTTAGGTAATTAACCTGCAACTAAAAGACATATACCGGGTTCAAAATATCGAGGAATAATAGGTAAACAAAAGAGATCTTATGTGTAGTTAAACAGTCCAAGGTATTTTAGAGATTTTTTTTGCTTTGAATATCAATAGCAAAAGCACGAACAGGTTTGTAAGAAAGGTAAAAGGCTTTGCCAATATGTTTGTTTATGCTATATTGAGAACCCCATAATCCACCAATATATATGAATGATACACAGATACAAGATGATGACGAACATAAACATTTAATATATACAGAATAGAAAATAATCATGACAATGGGCATAAAATATAAAAGAAATAGAGGAATATGATCTAAATTATCATAGAATACAGATATGAAAGACCCCATTCAGACCCTAGTAAATGCTGTAAGATGTGTCGATTATTTCACATTTACGGAAAAAATAAATCCATATATTGTATAGTACGTTTTGCAGCAAAGTTCACGTATTGATTGTTTCAGAGAGTCACACCAAGCGAATATTTGAATTGAAGTAGATATTGTTCTTCCCGATTCAAAACAGAACTGCTTGAAGATATAATTAATGATATTAAAAAATGGCAAGGTGCTTTTTATATGTCGGACCGATGATATTTTTTTTTTCTATTTGAATAAATAAGGAAATATCCACAGCTTTACTCCAGAACCATGGAAAATCTTTTTAAGATCTTGCTTGCATAACAAAATACGGCTTTAAAATGTTCATAACTTTCCTTACAGCAGATTTTACAATTCGATATGCTTGAATCATAACGGAAACTTTAACTAAGACGATGAATTGTAACAGTAAGCTGATATTTTTTTTTTACATCTTATAGCCACATAATAAATGGGTAGATGGATTGATTTGTGTAAACGTCCAGTTGCAAATACTACATGAATCTCAGGTGTAGGGAGAAATGCACTTTTATAATAACACTGTACTAAATTGTAAGCAGCTTTTCCTTTTGTACTTCAAAATATGAAAACAACGATGTCAAAAAAGACATTAAGAATGAACTCTAAACTAGAATAAATAAGATCAAATCGATAAACACGGTATGTTTTGTCCACATCAAGCTTTAGTCTACCAACCTTGATGTGGACTTGGAAAAAAGTTAGTTTCGCTTCTGCTTATTTGTGATCTTTTTTTCATTTTAAACAAGAGAATACAAAATAATTATTTCAATATAACTTCAGCCAAGGCGTGGGTTTTGCATGGTCCTATGATTTGAAAATACACGAGTATGCACATACATGTATTTTATCAGAATGTTGTCAGAATGTTTATGTTTACAATTGAAAATGTCTAATAATACAATGAAGAAAGAGATGATGATGATGGGAGTTTTTAACAACCTCGACTGGCTATACTGCGAAGAAAGAGCATGAATTAACGATCCCTTAATAGGTGGTAAATGTGTCACTTGTATGTAAATGAAGGGATTTTCCCGACTGTGAAATGGTTCATCTTTTAACACTACAGGGTACTTTAAAAGGAAAACCGTATGTGTTAATTACCAAAATTGATCAAATACAATGTAACGCTAATTGTGTATAATAACATCCCGATGTTGTAAACAGATTATACTAATTACGCAGGCCAGGAGTTGCCAGATAAAGACATCATTAACCATGCAGTTTGTATTCGTGAAAACGTGTTAATACTTAGAAAAACGCAGATAATTTAAAAGTTTATATACTAGAAAATTAAAATAGAAATAAGGACAGTTAATGTAACATTGTATCTAAAAATATGTTGTAATTATATACAGTAAAACTGTTTTTAAACAATTATCTTTTGTATATATAAAAAAAAAAACATTCTAGTTTCCCCGCTTCTCATACATGTAGCAGATATAATAGATTCGATGCAAAGCAAGTAAATTAATTTTTGAATCAGGTATAATCTCTGTATTTCGTGTTTTAACAAGAATAAAAATGACCAACAATAATGGAAAAAAAAACTATGGACGTCAAGTTGGTTACTTATTCCCTATTCCATATTCGTTACCTATTCCCTATTCCCTATTCGTTACCTATTCGTTACCTATTCCCTATTCCCTGTTCGTTACCTATTCGTTACCTATTCCCTATTCCCTATTCGTTACCTATTCCCTATTCCCTATTCGTTACCTATTCGTTACCCATTCCCTATTCCCTATTCGTTACCTATACACTACCAATAATTTACCCATACTTTTTTGGTACATTTCTACCCTCGTGCATATCAGTACTGTTAGGAAAGACTGAAAACTTATAATGTTATACTTTCAATGAAATCAGTACTGATTTTGTCAGTACTGTTTCAGTACTGATTTTGACAGTACTGTTTTAGTACTGATTTTGACAGTACTGTTTTAGTACTGATTTTGACAGTACTGTTTCAGTACTGATTTTATCAGTACTGTTTCAGTACTGATTTTGACAGTACTGTTTCAGTACTAATTTTGTCTACTGTTTCAGTACTGATTTTGTCAGTACTGTTTCAGTACTGATGTTGACAGTACTATTTCGGTATTGTTATTTTCAGTACTGTTTCAGTAGATTTGGTGTTGTTAATCTTTTTTACTTGAATGTGTATTGTTTCAAAAATATTTGGAACTGAAAACTTTTAAACTCGGTCAGTATAGTTGCTATATAATAATTTGTGGCCTATTTTGTATCTTTTGTAGACATCTCTGATTAAGTGTTTATCATTAGAGAAGTTTTTACAATGTGCATCTCAGTACAATTGGTATCCAAATATAGGTTTGATAATTCTGTGACAATATTATTATCCTTTTTAGCTGGTTACGTTTTTCTCTTAGACTATATCACCCTGCTGCGCAGATTTTTTTTAGCGACGTGACCATGACCAAGGAAAATTATCAAGCTTACTCTCGTCTATCGAAATACTATTGAAGCGAAGGAGAAAACAACAGAAATGAAGCAAGATAAGCAGTTTATCGGATTTTACCCATTAGGAGCACCTGAATTCATTCCCGGTTTTTAATGGAGTTCGTGTTGTCTTTTATGTATTTTTCAAAGTGTTGTTGTAAATGCCCTTTTGTTTTGTGATTCTTTGCTTACTTCTTCAAGTTCTTGATTTTGGTTGTGACTGTCTTTCAGTGTTTATAAAAATAATACGCATTAGGAGCACCTGAATTCACTCCCGGTTTTTAATGGAGTTCGTGTTGTTTTTATATATGTATTTTTCAATGTGTTGTTGTAAATGCCCTTTCGTTTTGTGATTCTTTGCTTACTTCTTGATTTTGATTGTGACTGTCTTTCAGTGTTTATAAAAATAATACGCACTCGACATCAGGAAGATTCACACTGTGGTTCGAGGCTGATATTTTACAGTATCAATTGTATAATAGCGCATAATTTATATATATATATCAAACAAGATTAGAATCTTCAATACTGTTCATTTTTTGGTATTTTGCTATTGCTTAAAATATGTTGTAATTAATGCAGTTGTCTGTTACTATGTTAGGCAATGCATTATAATCAACACAAAACAATGTCTCGATTACCTTATTTTTAATCATAACTGAAATTTCTTTTATTTATCATAACCATTTTTTAATATATCATAAAACATTCAATGTCATACCAACATGTGAAGTTTGTGGCAAAAATCTCTGTCATTTTCATGCCCCTTGGTTATTTTATGACCCTTTAAAGCTCATAAATAAAACAATCAAAGAAACAATTAATTTTGCATGTATCATGTTTCATTGCTCTCCCCTTATGCCATCTCTTCTTTGGAATGCTTTGTTGAATGTCAGTTTCCTAGCTCTTTTCCTCAATTCAGTCCCGGATGTGATGTGTCTTTTTACATGTACAGTGGTAATTCAAGAGGACACTTTAGTTCTAATATGAGCTCATTATAAGCATCCACCTTTAATGTTTTGGTACTTGTACGAAACTCAGGATTCAATGGTTCATGATTAAATGTTGGGTTTTTTTTCTGATGAGTGCCATATTGTCTAGATACATCATTTTGTTTATAGGTCTTCAATTTTCACATCGAACATTCCCATGTCTGCTCCTGTCTCCATTGCTGTTAATCATTCTGAGGAAAGAAAATATAATGAATTTATAAATAATAAAATTGAGAATGGATATGGGGAATGTGTCAAAGAGACAACAACCCGACCAAATAAAAAACAACAGCAGAAGGTCACCAACAGGTCTAGGCTACAATAAATTATCTTATGTTAAAACTTTCCTCATTTCTGTGTTATGTAAAAATAAAAAGAATGCACAAATATGGAAGGGAATGCTATGACATCAAAATTTACTTATTACTTTATATACTACCATAAGTCCAGTAATCACTAATGGACTGGACTTCTGATACTACATGTATATATAATATTATAATCAATCAAAGTTGAAATTTGTTTTTAAATAGAAAAAAAGAAGGAAAATATGATAATTTAATTTATCATCATCAAAGTATTGGTGTTTGCCAGTGGCAAGTATTTCATACACGTGTAGCTTTAACCATCTGTCTATTTATGTGCTCTTTATAATAAGATCCGTGAAACAACGGCGAAAGACATTTAAATATATACTAACTACTTTATACAAAAGTACATTAATGTTTAATAGATTGAAGTGGAAATTTAATTTAATTGAAAATTTATCGTACATAGTCATATATGTAGCACCTAGCCAGAGATGTTATACATCTATCTATGGTAGCACACAGAAACGTGTCCGATTCCTCAAAAACGCGTCAATGTGACGTCAATGATTTGATAAACATGTCAAATTGCACTGGCGAAACCACTTCTGCGGGACGCCGGTCGAGCAGTACCCTCATAGACATACATTTTGTAAAAAGACATTTATAGGCATCACCGGATAATATTTAAACAATAGAATTTACTTACTATTTATAAACGATGATTTAAATTTTACAAAACTTATTAAATGCAATGTTAATGGGTTTTTTTTCTAAATACGCATGACATATTTGCCACTGGACATTAAGTAATCAATAGTTAAGTATGTGTTGTAAACTTAGCCTGCAGTTATGCTTGTTATGAATTACCTATGCTGAACAAACTAATGTTTATCAATGACATACAGTAAACGTGGCCAAGCACCGGGAAGAAAATACAATATAAAATGTACATCATGTATTAGTTTTCTAAATTGTGAAGTACCTCTGTCTGAACTTTATAATAATAATAATCATATTGATAAAGAAAATCATAAATTAAAGCGCTTCAAATAAAAATAACTTTTTATTGTGCAATTTTTTTTTAAACCAGAGCTATAGTCTGTGTCTGCAAGCAGAAGAAAGCGTGCACAGTGTAGCATAGCTTGGACATTTGTCTGTACGGATTACTAAACCTTTCCTCCAGATTTTTGTTTGGCCCCTGCTTCGACTTTTTTTTCTAATCATTTACAATCTAACCGAACAATACGGGTTCTATCGTATCCCACACCATTAATATTGAATTGCGTTTTTACTTTACAGAGTATCATTGGGGGTATATGAGTTTTGAAATATTCTGGCGTTTTTAACCGGACACATTCTTAAATTATCGGTCACGTTTTTGAGATTGTAACAATACAAAAAAGGTTATTGTCTTAAGTCAGGAGTTTGGTATTCAGTAGTTGGTTTTCAAGTTTGAATGGTTTTACACTAGTCACTTTTGGGGCCCTTTACACCTTGCTGTTCGATGAGAGCTCATGCAGGCACGGTGTTGAAGACCGTACTTTGACCTATAATGGTTTACTTCTACAAATTACGACGTATATGAATAGGAGACTTTTCTCATTAGCAGTTATACCACATCGTCTTATATATTAATACAACACTGAGCCACCCAACCCATCCAGTGACCCCAATTACTCGTTTGTGAGGGCTGCCTAGAGTTAGAGGTGGATTTAGGGGGCAGGGTACCCCCCCCCCCCCTTTTTGGAAAAAAATTGGTTGCTTATATAGGGGAATCATTGAAGCGTGACTGGAGCCGGCCCCCTCTTAGGTCAGTCAGTGGGCCCCCACTTATGTAAATTTCTGGATCCGCCACTGAGAGTGGTTACACCGGGCCAAAAATGCATCGGACTGAAACAACATACTGGTTGTGTGTACACTGACAATCAAATCAAAATTAAAAAAATATATAAAATATTGTAAAAAATAATTTTTCATTTGAGTGCATTTACGTAACAATAACACAATGTAACCGTAGACATAAATATCATTGTTACAATCGTAAGTATTCTATGTAGTTCCTTAGTCAACCCTAGGTCTGCATTC
This sequence comes from Mytilus galloprovincialis, assembly GCA_037788925.1. Lineage (NCBI taxonomy): Eukaryota > Metazoa > Mollusca > Bivalvia > Mytilida > Mytilidae > Mytilus > Mytilus galloprovincialis. Next base: position 61,305,994 of record CM075332.1, read on the forward strand.
CGGCGATATAGCCTAAACTTCGTTATAACAATAACTTTTTTACGACTGTTACATTTCAATGTAACCATAGCCAGTACCAAAATAAAATAGAAATGTAAATATTTCACAGACATCTTTATTTACAATATAAAAATAGGAAGACTGTTGAATGATTTTCAGTGGCGGATTCAGAGGGGGGCGTATAGGGCATACGCCCCGCCCCCCCTTTTTGCTCGGACTTTTTTTTTTGTTTTTTGTTGTAAAATGATTAATCAGACTAGACTTCGTGAACTTTGCCATTTCCCGAGTATTTCATTTTTATACGACAATTCTTTAGTTATAAAGACATTTTTCGCTGGCCGGTATTTACTGATTGTCAAAGTCATGTGATTTGCTATGGTGGAGTTGACCAGTGCGTTGAAAAAACGGCACTCGGTCATTTTGAAATTCAAATTACAGTAATACACATTGCTTAGGCTGAGGTGGTCATGACAATCAGGAAACCTTCAAAGCGACACAGGATTGAGCAAGAACGTATTGACTTCTATTTCACTATTCCACTAAACAGAAAGTAATGGTAAATACTCTATAGACTATTACACTCTCATGAAAAAAAAAGTTCCACAATATCATTTACCTACGAAAACATGTTTAACAAATTGAATAATGATCCCCAGTCAGTATAATCTCTAGAAACATTTCAAGTCTCCGGTACGAACCATTTGATTTGAGGAGGCAGTCTGAGATATTTGAGAGAAAAAAAAAAATGACTCTGATTCTTGCCTTAAACAAATTTTTGGCCGTATCTGGATTGAAAACAATAGTCTTGTCCATTTTTTTGCTATTAAAAACTAAAATTTCCAACTAAAATATTTAGCATGAAATGAACATGATGAATAAAAACGGGCGTATTTTTTTGTGGCCGGGGTTTGCATGTCGGACTTGAATGTCTGTTTTGCCGGACTTATATATATTGAATACTTTTTTCAAGACCAGACTGCATGCAACCTGTCTACTGGGTGTGACTTTTATGTCTCCATTTGTTGACCGTCATTCATAACTTCGTTGTCATTTCAGACACTTTCGTAGTCTTTGGTGGATTTGGAACCCCTCACTTCGGTTCCCTAAGTTATGTTGGGTGAAACATATCAATCAAACATTTTAATAAAAACTGCTTGTTTGTCTTTTTTTAACTCGTGTCGGTCGTATTGTAAATTTCATCTAATTTCCATGTCTATTTTTTACTGACAAGTCCTACATCAAATATATCAGTACATAGCTTTGGATCAATACTATATTGTAGGCACCTAGGACTTATATATTAAAATGTTTCCCAAATTAAACGAAGCATTGGGCCCTATAAAAAAAATCCTGTCAAAATAGGATCACATTTTTAAAAGGGGGTTCCAAATCTGGAGATAGGGTTTCCAAATAGATTTCCCTTTTTCAAATTTATGCATTTATCGTTAAAAAGGGGTCCAACCTTCGGACCCCTCCCCCTTCTTGCGCCGAGGGGTGTACCGCACCTCCCTTTATCCAATCATATATTTAGAAAGTCAGGCTGATCATTTCACAAATATCAATTTAACAAATATTAATACTATAATCTATTTAATAAGGTTTGGCAAAAGTAATAATATGTATATCCAAAACAACCTGCGATTTTATACCTATTTTGACATTTACAGAAAGTTCTGTAACCAGAGGCGGATCCACCCATTGTTTTAAAAGAGGGTTCTAAACGTATGGTTAACGTAACGGTACCCAAATTGAACCGAGTACCCAAATTGCACCTATTTATCAAAAATAGCAGCGAAAATCTAACAAGATTTTCTAGAGACTAAAAAAATGGTATTTTTATGATTTGATACTATGCACGTCTTTCAACATAGGTAAAAATATTTAGATATACACAAAACGTTCACAATATTTATCAACAGATGAAGTGTTTACTGAAAAAGCAAAATGTACTGAAACGTCGCCATGCGACGTCATCAAAACGTCATCTTTTTAAAATTAACAAATACAATACGTTTTAAGTATCCATTTCTTAAAAAATGAAGAGTAAGCATGGACAAATATCCAATTGTTCAAAATATTTGAAAAAAATAAACAAAAGCTCTGTTATTCGACTTTTGACGATGCGAATTTAAGCATGGATGCAATTTGGGTACTCCATATTCGTTACCTATTCCCTATTCCCTATTCGTTACCTATTCGTTACCTATTCCCTATTCCCTATTCGTTACCTATTCGTTACCTATTCCCTATTCCCTATTCGTTACTTATTCGTTACCTATTCCCTTTGGTGGTAGATTTGGGTTCTTAGAGGTGATATAACTCTATTATCGCGTATGTACCCGTTCCAGCGCTCGGATAATACCCTGTTACTTATTCGTTCCTTATTCGCTTTTAATGCACGGGGTATACGTTGCACCTTGAAATAAATCGTTTTTTAATTGTGTTCATGTCTCTGGTGGTAACAATGTGTTCTTGGAGATGAAATGACCCTATTAGCGCGCATGTACTCGTTCCAGCGCTCGGTTAATACCCTGTTACCTATTCGTTACCTATTCACTTATCAGAGGTTTCTCAACATCTTACGAACGGACGAAACTCTACGAACGTATCGTTATGGAGCAGTAATTTTGAAACTCATATGATATGAAAAAAAAAAATCCCAGTACATGTATTTGTTGTAATCGAAGGCTCAAAATTTTTAAAACATTTCTTAGCAATAGCATTTCATTTCAAATCAAAATAATGTTGTTGCTGAATGATGTAAAGTTAATCGTCAATATCGAACTCTACCTCCATTTCCCCACCAGTTACAACATATTAAAATTTGAAAACCTTTAGATGAAAGGTTCATAAGTGATCGCACGGAAACGACTGGAGCAGTCCGCCTGCTCGTCTGCTGTACAACAATAAATCAATAACGGGACTGGAAATCCGGTAATAAAAATAGCAAGTCTTTTTTTAGTCATTAATAAATGTAAAATAAATCCGGTTTACTGTCACATTCTGACATCCTCATGTTTATGTCGTATACTGGTGTTTGTCTTTGAGTCGCTTTTTGTTTTTACTCAATGCAGCAGTTTGTCGGCACTGATTTTTGAAACTTGTCAGCAACAATGCTCATATATACCTGATATATAAATTTTATAAAAATCTGTCAAGAATATTACCCGTTAGAGACCTAACAAGACCGGACGGAAGGACGGACGCCCGATATTTCAATGTTCCCATCAACGCGTCGCGCGGGGGACAAATCTTAAAATCATTTTGAATTTAGATTCATATTAATTTGCACTTTGGTCTTCGGAGATGGGTGTGTTTTTTGTGTTTTGAGTTAGATATGATACACAGGCCTGGTACAGCTGGTAAATAACGCATCTTTTCACAAAGTGGGGAGACAAAACGACTCACATGCGATTAGCAAAGGTGCCTTTTTGTGGGGGCATATTGGTCACATGAGCGTCGGGAAAAGCCCGAGAGTATTCACAGTCTTATAAGGAGTTTTTCTTACAAGTATACAAGTGTTTATGTAAATTAAAAGGGTTGCTATTTCTTTATTTGCAAAAATGGAAATGTGGGATATACACAGCAACCGGCCAATTAACGACAATCAAAACCAAAGACATATAGATAACACGTGACTAATGCAGAATGGACAAGTATTTTTCTACTGCTAATCTGTTACGGTAGTTTTAGTAAAGATTTGTTAGTTTCTGGAATATGAAAGTTAATAATTATAAAAAAAGAAGAAGATGTGGTATGATTGCCAATGAGACAACTCTCCACAAGAGACCAAAATGACACAGAAATTGACAACTATAGGTCACCGTACGGCCTTCAACAATGAGCAAAGCCCATACCGCATAGTCATCTATAAAAGGCCCCGAAATAAGTATATTTGGTATAGCAAGTATTAAATCTATCAAATTATAACATCACATGTACACAACAATAGTAAGATTTAAGCTATAACAGCAACATAGTTTATGCTCCTAGTACGTATTTGTTAGTCTTGAAAAAACTCAAACCATTATGACATAAGGAGATGTGATATGATTGCCAATTAAACAACTTTCCATCAAAGTCAAAATGACGTACGTGTTAGCTTGCTATATTTGATATCTCCCAAGTACCATCCCACTATGAACTGCTTATACAAAAAGATATTTTGTCACCAAATGATTTATAATAATTTATAAAATAGAACATCATTATTATATAAATTGTGTGCCCTTGGCTAAATACTGGGATCATATTGTTTTACCAGTGTCCTTTCGACAGTCCCGCACTTGGTATACTAGCTAGTATAGGATTATACGGCTGATTTCGTAGGATTATGTACAGTTTTTAAGCTTAAACTTTTAAATGATGTACCTGGTGTTAGTACATACACTAACGATTCGCATCTTGTCAATTTTTTCTTTTTTTTATGACAGGTTGCAAAATTTGGCATTTTTAAATATATTGCGCCGATAATTTTTTTTTACCTATTTTGAGGGTGCATATATATTCTCAGGATCATTTTTTCTTTAATAATTTTTCACGAACGACAGAATGTTGAACTTGGTGTATTTGAGTGAAATTTTGCATACAGTTTGCAAGGTTTGTCCGACCATGGAAGTATATAATACTTCCACTTCCATGGTCCGACTAACTACGCACACAACCCACACGTTTACATCATACAAAGTATGCTATTATAAGTTATATGGTTTGCTACTGACCCTCTACGGATCCATAGAGGGTTAGTAAAATCCATAGGGGGTGAGGCCGAAACCTGGGACATAAATTAAGATTGTGTATTGTATCAGGATGTTGATTTTCTTTTTAATTTTCACAAATAACAGAATGTTTAACCTTTCTTGACTGCTGCACCAAATGTGTTTTTCAGACACAACAATTAAAATTGCACTGTATCGTCCTGTAAATGCATGAAATATTTGCCACCGGACGTTGAGCAACCGTCAATCAATCAATTCAAATTGTACCTCAATATCACTGTTTATCAAATTACTTTATTCTGTAACGTCACACGTTTTCTGTCAAATTCTTAGCGTATCGGTCAACTTTGAAGCAATGTATATAAAACACAAGGATGCTTACATATGTGTTTCTATATATATATAAAAAAAAATAGAGGATGTGGTATGATTGCCAATGTTACAACTCTCCTTAAGAGACCAAATGACACTGAAATGTACATCTATAGGTCACTGTACTGCCTTCAACAATGAGCAAAGCCATACCGCATAGTCAGCTATAAAAGGCCCCGAAATGACATATGTAAAACAATTCAAACGAGAAAACAAACGACCTAATTTATGTACAAAATAATGAACGAAAAACAAATATGTTACATAGCAACAAACTAAATTACAGACTACTTGACTCGGGACAGGAACATACAGAATGTGGTCAGGTTAAACTCGTTTAAAGGCGCCAACCCTCCCTTCCCCTAACCTGGGACATAAACTGGACCCCTGTTGTGTTCCCTTATCGCTACACTAACGGTGCGAAGCTTAAGATGGAATGACGGACCAGTTTAACTTGGGACAGTTGTGTAACAATACAACATGACAATAAACTGTAGAAATCAGTTAAAAAAGGCTTAACTCATCAGATGGATACAAATATAATACATCTAACAAAAACAGAGTGGACGTAGAAGGGTACTTAGGCAGCAACCATTTGATTTTCTGGGGGGGGCTATGGTTTTTTTTTGAAAAAAAAGTTTGTTTCCAGGTTTTGGTGAAAAAAATAATTTGTTTTGGACCCTGAGAAAAAAAATTGTTTGTTTCACCCTCAGCTGCCACTATATGTAATGCTAAAATTGAAAGAAAAAAATTGTTTTCGGTTTGTCGCTAAAAAAATAGATTGTTCTTCGCCGAAGGCGAAAAAAAAAGTTTGCACAGAAAAAAAAACCATAGCCCCCCCCAGAAAATCAAATGGTTGCTGCCTTATACATCCCAACAACCAAAAGACTTTAAGTACAGAGTACTCGCATTTACTGACAGCTAGTTGAAAGCTAATAACAACTATTACAAAAAGCATGCATCAGTCCGGGATATTATATTAGTTTTTAGTTTTCTCCGTATATAAGAACAAAGCCATCTATTGAAAAATCTTTAAAAAAAAGAAAAGTTAAAACAAGGCATTTTCCCTGTGTGAATTTGTCGTCAAATTGACGTTTTCTAATCAAATTTACGAAAAAACAAAAGGGGTGACCGCCATTTTTTTATTACATATTCCGATGTAACTCGATTCAAAGTACAAGTGTGCCAAAAAATTTAGAAATCGGGAGATATGCCATTCGGTGTCGTATTATCTTGAAATATAAGTACACAGTTTTGGATTATGAAGAAAAATTGCCCACTTAGAGGGGAACACGAAACTGCATTGAAAATGAAAAAAAATCTGGAGCAAAATTAAACATACAACTCTATGCCCAGTCCCACTAGACCACGATCGCACCACGCTCCCTACAATCTGAAATAAATAAAGATCGTGGTGAGGTCGCGGTATGAGCGGCATGAAAATGTAAATTTTCTTTGCTTTCACGATGCTACTACAGTGGAGATCAGTTCTAACCTCTCATAAATTCTGTCAGAATCTGTCAGGAGAACTGTTCTAGAACAGTATGAAGAACTGTCAGCCTGACACCTTTTAGTCAGTTCTAGGTTAGAACTGTTCAAGCTAGAACTGATTTGGTCAGTTCTACCTAGAACTGATTTGGACAGTTCTAGCTAGAACTGATCCTGACAGTTCTACCCTAGAACAGTTTTAGACAGTTCTAGCGTTGGTCAGTTCTACTTCTAAAACAGTTCTACGTTAGAATTGATTTATAAATTCTACGGCCAGAATTAATTTATAAATTCTACGGCTAAAATTGATTTATAAATTCTACGGCTAGAATTGATTTATAAGTTTTAAGAAATATTTGAAATATTTGTCTTAATATAAAGGCTTCGGCAAAATAGCGATTAATATTATATAGAGTTTGCTATTTTGCCGGTTTTATTTCAGATTTATAATCGGTAAGAGAACATGTTTAACCCCGCCATAGTCTGCATGAATGTGCCTGTTCCAAGTCAGGAGCCCGTTACCCGGTAATTAAGTGATTTTCTTTTGTTGATGTGGAACATAAAATATTTTTTTTCTTTCATTTTTTGTACATAAATTAGGCCGTTAATTAGTTTTATGGGGGGGGGGGGGGGGGGGTTATTATTTGAATTGTTTTACATTTGTTATTCTGGGAGTCAGGATGGCTCGTTATCACATAACAAAATTATCTTTTTCATACCTCGGACGGACCTGTTTAACAAAAATCCTTTGACCACATCAATCTAAACTGACATAATTTGTTCTTTCTTTCTGCAAATCTATATAGCTGCACACAGTACTTCAGTTTTAATTTTAGGTCAAGAGGGACTGTACTATACAAGTTACAGCAATATTGGAAAACAATTTTGTTCGCATCTATTTATAGTGCCAGCATGCAGGGGCAGATCCAGTCATTTTAAAAAGGGGGGTCCAACTATATGTTCCCATTCAAATGCATTGATCGTCAAAAAAGGAGGTTCCAACTCCTGAACCCCCCCCCCCCCTTGATCTGCCAATGAGCATGTCCTCTTTTTATTCAAAATATTGAATCATAAACAAATATCAGTAGTTTTCATACTTCAGACTGAGTCGTATAATAAAATCTTTTGACCGCATCAACCAAAAGTTACCATATTTGCTTTTTTTTATGTAAATCTAATAGCTGCACAGTAATTCAGTTATAATTTTAGGTCAAGAGGGACTGTAGTATATAAATAACTACAATATTGGAAATCATTTTTTTTTCTCGCATCAAATGAGAGTGCCAGCATTTCCTATTTGTATTCAAAATATCGCATCAGAAACAAATATCAGTAGTTTTCATACCTCAGACTGACAGTAACATGTAATCATGTAACAAAATTATTTGTCTGAATCAATCAAAACTGACCATATTTCACAGCATCAACCAAAACTGACCATATTTGACCGCATCAACCAAAACTGACCATATTTGCTCTTTTTTTATGTAACTCTTATAGTCGCATAGTAAATCTGTAATATTTTTATGAAAGGATGGATTGTAAAATCATGAAAATACAAATGATAGAAATATTGGAACACAATGCTACCTAATTTCATTTGCATCAATTTAGAATGCCAGCATGTCCTCTTTTTATTCAAAATATTGCATCATAAACAAATATCAGTAGTTTTCATACCTCAGACTGACTGGTATAACAAAATAATTTGTCCGCATCAACCAAAACTGACCATATTTGCACTTTATTATGTACATGATGTCAATCTTAATAGCCGCAAAGTAAATCACCTATATTTTTATATCAGGATGGATTGTTTAATATAAATGAAAGCAATATTGGAAAATAAAATTATGCTCACATCAGTTTATAGTGCCAGCATGTCCTCTTTTTCATCAAAATTTTGAATCGTAAACTAATTTCAGTAGTTTTGATATCTCAGACTGACTCATGAATATAACAAAATTATTTGTCCGCATCAACCAAAACTGACCATATTTGACAGCATCAACCAAAACTGACCATATGCATGATATGTGACAGCATCAACCAAAACTGACCATAATTACACTTTGTTATGTAAATCTTAATATATATATAGCCGCATACTAAATCACTTATAGTAATACATATTACGATGGATTGTATAATTCAAATGACAGCAATATCAATGAATATTGGAACACATTGGCTACAAAAAAATTTCCACATCAATTTAGAATATCAGCAAGTCATTCAAGTCCTTTTTTTATTCAAAATATTGAATTGTAAACAGATTTCGGGGGTTTCGATATATCAGACTGAGTGAGAGTTGTTTTAACAAAATTTTTTGACCGCATCAACCAAAACTGAACTTATTTACACTTTATCATGTAAATATACATGTATATGGCCTCATTGTAAACACATGTAAACCAATATTATTTCTATGTGAGGACGGATCGTATGATAAAAATGACACCAACAACTTTGAAACACAATACACCTTATCGCTAATCCTGGCTGACCCGGCCTCTTGAACTTTTGAAGCATACAACAATGACTTTTCCATTGTGGCGTTAGAGATTTTGTTTTATGACGTCAAAATTTTACGGGAACCTGTGTGATATCCAGTAATGGCAGACAAATAGCGACAATGTGTATTTATACCATATCAAAGAATTTAGCGCGCCGTTATTTCCTCTCTGTATCCATAATAAAGTAAGGATTATGAACCGTCATTAAACATGCTAAAGTGACTTTTTAACATGTTTAAGTCAGTAGTTTGTGGTGTTTTTTTTTTAAACAAAACTATTCAATGGCATCATCCAACACTCAAATGACTGATTCATATACTTTATTTTAAAAATAAAATAAAAAGTACATGTATGGGAAGTTCTCTTCTTGGAATAGTATACTGTTAATATAATTTGAAGAAGGAAAAGAAAAATGCATGATTTTGTTTGTAGCCGAACGTCCAGGGGCAAATGTTTCATTCATGTTCAGATCAAGTATATTTTTCTGAGTTGCAGACTCGCAGATATCATTTATAATCGTTATGGATAAGTCTGGCTAAATTGACGAGATGGTGCAAATGTATATATAGTTTTTTTGCGTTGTACAACACTTTTTTCATTAATATCCCATAATTCATCCACTGTACAATTTTCGTTTGAACATTTGTCAAAACAGAATCTTAAATGAATGTAAATCCAAGGCAAACAAGGTAAATTACGGTTAAAATTCCATGAATTAAATGCAGAGTTTTATTTAGGAAGAGACTGTTAAAAACGGGGAACGAAGAAACGTAAACAATGATGTTTTCGTATGCAATCTTATAAAAATATTTCTCCGATGAGTTGGATAACCTTCTATTCACTTCGATATTTGTACATGTAACGTAATAAAAGTCGTTTGATCAGTAAAAAATATAGAAAATCTGCTATTTATATAGCAAAGTAATTGGAAGTGATTTATTTCTTCTAAATTCTAAAGTGCCCTTACTGCAGTGACGTCATTTAGAACTGTTCTACAGTCCTGACTGATTTAGTCAGTTCTGCTGACAGTTCTATGGTTAGAAGTGATTTGGACAGTTCTACCTAGAACTGATTTAGACAGTTCTACCCTAGAACTGATCCTGACAGTTCTATCTAGAACTGATTCTGACAGTTCTACTTAGTACAGTTCTAGGTAGAACTGTTCTAGGACAGGTTAGAACAGTTCTATGACAGAATATTCGGACAGTTCTAATGAGAGGTTAGAAGTGATCTCCACTGTACGTCCTCATTACGCGTCTACAACGATCCCGCTACGATTATACCACGTTCTCACAGCGCTTATTCTGCGACCTCACTACGCTTATCAAGATCTGTCTACGCTCATCACGTTCTCACTACGACCGTACCACGAGTCATCCGATTGCAACACGATCTTACCACGCTTCTTCTGCGATTACAGCACGTTCTTACCACGATTTTACCGCGATCTATTCTACGCTCTCAGCAATAACGGCAACATCGTGTTCCATATGAATACAGTTCCATTCCTTCTATTTCTTATTAATACGTTTTCTCGAAAACAATAGTCATGCCACCAAAATCTACTAGAACACGTGGACGTGGTGGTAGGGGTTGATGTAGAGGCAGAGGGAGCTCTGATAGTAACGAATCTTGATCAAGTAGTTATGTCGGACCGACCAATCCGACGTAAATTAAAACCTACTGCTGGTCTATAAAGCTGAATTTACGATATTTTAGTGAACGATAGCAGAGATGACACAAATGTGTCAATAGATATAGGAAGATGTGGTATGAGTCAATGAGACAACTCTCCATCGCCAAGTAACTATTTTGAAAAGTAAACCGTTATAGGCCAAGGAACGGCCTTTAACACGGAGCCTTGGCTCACACCGAACAGCAAGCTATAAAGGGTCTCCAAAATTACTAGTGTAAAACCATAAAAACGGGAAAATCAACGGTTTAATCTATATGAAAACGAGAAGCATGGCTGAGCCGTAGGACAAAATGAACAAGAAGTCCCAATTACATACAGACAAACAAAACCTTAAGATATTTAATATATTTAATGTCAAAATGACAATGAGAATGATGATCGTAGTATGAACGTAGTCAGGTCGTAAGAAGAGCGTGATGACGACGGCAAGGGCGTGCTAGAATCGTACTATGGTCGTGAATAGCGTGGTATAGTCGTAGTGGAGAGTAATTGGGTCGCGATGAGAACGTGATGGTCGTAGTGAGGTCGTAATTACGTCGTAATGAGATCGTAGCGCAGTTTCTCCGACTAGAATCACGCTCTCGCTACGATGGTACAGCGACCTTTGCGATCATACTACGATCTTAGTGCGCTCTCACTACGCTTCTACTACGATCTGATTTCGCCACGACCGCACCACGATTGTTGTGAACATGTTCAAAGGTAGCCACTCAGTTAGACCTCACCACGACCGTGATACGACCTTACTGCGATCTACACGATCGTACTACGATCATCAAAATTTGTTTTTTTTTTTCACAGATCGTAGTGCGATCGTGGCCTAGTGGGACTGGGGTATTAGAAAAATACACTACTTTTAAAAAAGAAAAAAAATAACATTAAGAGATACAATCATAATAATTAAGTGAAATAAAAAAGACGTAGATAACTAGAATGGCATCTTCTATGAGGGTGTGGATGGAGTTTTACAGAATAGAGAATAATGGGCTAAAAAAATAAAAAATAGAAAGGAAAAGGATAGGCCAAAATTTTAAGAATAGAGAATAGTGGGCTTCTACAATATAAAAAAAGAGAATAATGGGCAAAATTTATATAGAATAGAGAAAAAATGGCGTAAATAATATTAAGAATTAAAGAACACCCACCTCTCTCCTTTTCCAGACCCTCTTTTATCCTATGACTGTTAACAAACATATATATATATATATATACATATATATATATATATATATATATATATATATACAATGCTAGGCGGTGTTGTCGTAGAAGTTAGAAAAAAAGTACAGGTTCCAGCCCCGGCGCCGGGGAGGAAGTTACGAATCAAATCTACTCTAACATCGGTAGGTTGATTTTTTAGGCACTTTATATATATATATATATATATATATATATATCTTTCGACGTAAACCCGAATATGAGACAACGTAGAATTTGAATACACATACACAAACACAAACGCATTGCAACATTTTGATTTTTTATTAAAAGGATAAATTCAGTCTCTGCTGTTACTCTTGTTTTACCTCCCAGAATTGTATGTTTATTTATATTTTCTCTAACTTTTCAGCCATGATGTCTGAGAGACATTTCAAAATTGGCCTTTAACACTAAATGCTTCTATAGTACGTTTGCCCACGACGATGCAGTTTGTTTATAAATTACAATGGAAAACACGCTACAGTACATAAACATATTGTCCTTTAAATAGGTTTAATTTTGCTATGTGAAAAAAAACAGAAATGTCGTATTAATAATGAATAAGTATTAATGTACAGCTAAATTTTCAAATTTATTAAAAAATGTCTTCAGTTAAGACAAACAGTTTAACGGCGTGAAAAGCAGCGTCTTCTATATGTAAAATAAATTTGCAGATTTTGGCACTTCTATCACATTCACTGGCTACCTATAGAACAATAGACCATTTTTCAAATTAGATTGTTTTTTTAAAGTTAGGATGTTCTGACAATGTTTTTCTAAAAAAAGATCAGTTTGCAGGTCATCTTACAATGGACACTCTATCAATACATGTTCCTCAGTTTCAACAATTTTTATACACGCTTTACATGTTCGTTGATGGAAGGATAGGTCTGTCACTAACAATAATGATATAGTCTTAGAGTACTTGTTTTTGTTATAGATATAAGCCAATCGAAGCACATACTAATCATGCCAAGAAATCCTAGCTTAAAATTCCGGTGGACCTCCTACGGCACCCATTAGTAGATACAGATTTAATTTCATTCAACAAATTAATTTATGACCTTTATGTACGTCTCGCTAAGAACACGACCATATACCAAATGGTCAATATTAATCATCCATGAAATTTGCTCTATGGGATATTTGCAGAATTTCAACGGAGGCAATTTCTTGGCATGGAATTTATGTCCCTGATATTCTCAGACTAATCAGCAAAATTTCATTGCATGCCGCCTAAAAATATAAAGAAAGTACCACAGAAAAAGTGTATACAATAATGTTCCGAGTATGATATAAAAAAAGGGGGGAGTACCCTGCCCGGAAAATAATATTACTGATATGTAAAGGAAAGTTTTAACCACGAGTTTGACTGAAAACTGAAAATTCACAACAGGTGATCAAATACACGATGAAATTTGTGAACTTCACGCGGATATCTTTAGAAAACATGCTAATCGAAACAGGGGTCGCAGGCATCTGTTTTCATGTATAATTCTAAATTTTAACGATTCAAATTATCTCATTCAGTCGATAAATAAAAAAATAAAAATTCTGCAAATACATGTACGATATAAATGCAAGAAGATTTGGTATGAGTGTCAATGAGACAGCTCTCGGTAAACTTTACATTAACAGAACAATAATTAAAATAAGTTTCCTTTTTAATACAAATTTTACATAAATGTTCAAGTATAAAAATTAAATATATTTAAACTTTAGAAACTTAAAATCTAAAATTTATAAAAAACGAAAGGAGCTAACGTCAATAGATATTAACAATTCACCAAAGTTTCATGCGAATTGGGTCAAGCGTTTTTGAGTTATTGTCCGACATGCTGAAGACGGACGGACGGACAGACGGACAACGGTATACCATAAGACGTCCCATAAACAGGCGTATAAAAAAAGATTCCTGTCAAAGTTCAATTGAACGCTGTAAAATTTTAGTATAAAATAGGCGGTAAATGAGATTTCGAATGACTGATAGTTCGACAACTTGTTTTAAGTTTTGCGTATTTAAAACAGCACAATCAAATGACAACGGGAGCATTGTTTTAAGACAATTTATAAATCATAAAGAAATGATAATTATTTGTGCCTTATTATATTGATGGATATTGATATTAGCGGTTGTCTTTTATTGATCTTTTCGGACCAGATCTTTCTGTAAAAGGTGATAATTGTCACACTTAACTCCTGATAAACCCCGTTGATCGGAGAAAGGGCTACATCTTGTTTGATTTCATTGGTAAATTGTGTGTCAATTATGACACGTGACTCACTGGTTCTTTCTTTGTAATTTTTAACTTTAACAAGAAAGTTTTTGCAGAGGACGCTTCATGAAGCACACGGAGTTCAACATCTCGTGAAAGGACTTAACGGATAAGGAAAATATTCTTCAATAGATTTAACGTTTATATAATTATGTGTGCATTCTCTCAAGATGTGTTTTGTGTCAAATATTATGTGGCAACTTTACTACAGATGAAGGAATATTTCTAGACTATTTCAGAAACTTGGACTTTTTATAAAAACTTGATAAATCGCTCGATAACCTTCCGAACGCTACCGATTTTAAATTTGTTATTATCTAGTATTGTTTTGGCTTAATTTGTATATGTGTATTATTTCTACCAGTAACAAGAGACATATATAAATAGTATAAATGTCTTTGCAGTAACATATAATACATATTGTAGTATATGTCTCTTTTAAAAAAAGTAAATTCTATGTTTTATAAACAGAGTGAATTATGACTCATGCAATTCCAGAAGTTTCAAAGAGATACTCAAAGGAAACGATCGTGTTATGCTACGCGAATGAATCATCATAACTTCCCGAGAGTAGAAGATTTTGATGGATAAAGAAATTCACGCAGTACATCAAGAGATCAAGAACCGTTTATGTAGACCCGATTTTTTTTTTTATTAAAACGAAATTATTGAAATACATGTATAATAAATGATATTACCAATATGCCAAAACCAATCCCAAAGTAGCTATATGTGTCATATCATAGCTTTACCAGTAAAGCTATGGCAATATTTGTCCATATAATCTGCACCTTTCAAATATATCAGCAAACTAAAAGCAAATATAACTATTTACCATACATTTCTAGCTGTCTTAAATATCTTTCTTTATAATATCTCTGCATACATATTCAAAGTTTCATATGACCAATATATTTACACATACATTTCTAGCTGTCTGAAATATCTTTCTTTATCATTTCTTTGCATATGTATTCAAAGTTACATATGCCCAATATATTTACACATGTCATTGATATTATCATTTGGCCACATTTCTTAATTAAACAAATTGTCTGCAAATCTATGTATTTACCATACATTTAGGAATATGCTCAAAGGCTTTTGATATGTTCTGATTTGACATACATTTCAGCCGACTATAAAGACTAACAAAAATATTTCTTTACAATACATTTGACAGGTCTCTGCAGATTAAAGGAAATGATGCTTTACACCCCTCTATAAAGTTCTCGTTTTCAATTGGTTTACATACCAGGCAAATGTAGATGCTCCTTACACTTTATAACCCCTATAAAATTATTTGAATGATGATGCTTTGCTACCTAGACAAAGAAACACATTTGCGGATAAATTTACATCATAGAAAAATACATGACAAAGATTTCCATTTGCAGAGGTATACAAATACACAAGTTTGCGAAAGTTTTGAGATGGTTATAAATATATGCAAGTTCTAAACTTTAAAATGGTTTGATTAGGTGTTAATATATTTTATAAACCGCGGTCTCTCATAACCGCCTATAGGAGGGTATAGCACAAGAAATGTTGATATTTACTACATGTAAAGACAAGATAAACTAAATGCAGCGGTTTGTAAATATATGTAAATGTCGGTCTCTGAATACATTTACATAAAATGTATAACATTTGCATACCTCTTCAAATCCGGGTTTTCGTGTAGTGTATGTTCCTCATTTTGTCATTTTGTTTTTTAAAGGGAGACGGATTTATCTAAGTTTTTCTTGTTTCCGAATCCCTGTATTTATATTGTATAATTGAGATTATAAAAAAATTATATTTTCACTAATCTGGTTTAATTCAATCAAATATTCGTGTGGATGCGTGAGTGTTGCAACCTATAGCTCAATGCAATATTTTGCATAGCCATAACGGCGCTCGCAGCATGAATCAGAATTTTGGAATTCCCGTATCAGCTTGAATAGAATTTTGGAATTCACGTATCGGGCACTTGTTAATTTGCTGTCGACAAGAAACCAGGTGTTACGCAAATTAGTTAAACTATCAAAAAAGAAGATGCCTTACAAGAGAAATGCAGGATCGCCATCAAGGGCCATGGGGAAGGAAAGAAGAACTACCAGCAGGACAGGAGGAAAGATAGTTCAGCATGAAGAAATTGCCCAAAAGAAAGACGGAGCTGGCCGGAGAAGAACTGCCAAGAAAACAAAAGAAGTCGGACACATGGTGGCAGAAGTACCTGTGGATACTGCTGATATCTGATCAGGTAATGAGTCGGAGGAGGATGCACGGGCGTTCCCCTCTTTAAGGCACGACCCGTTACACGAAAACTTTGAAATTGCAAATGATTCCATTGATTTCACTCCGTCACAAGAATCTAGCGTTCATGACACAGTGAGGGAACACGTGCCTTTTGAAATTAAAGAAAAGATTTGGGAGGGAAAGTTTATAGAGCTTTATTCTCTTTTGAGAACGCAAAAAGAAATGAAAGAGGTTGACGAGGGCAATTTGAAATTAAAAAGGGGGAAAATTTGCATTGATAAAAGATCGTCGGGGGTTTATTTGTCAATAAATGACAGCATTCATGGTTTTTATGAGTGTACATTGAGAAATACAGCACACGGGCACAGGAATTGTTAAAATATATGCCAGATATAAGATTATCGGCAACAAAGTCAGAACTTTTGGCCACCAATACGACGAGCAATTTAGGCTAAAAAAATTAAAAGAATCCAAATTCATCTTGGGGAAATATACACAGTGAATATTGGCTATTACACATCACATCTCCCACAGTACATAACAGTATGTCAGTGCAATCACAGGGTTATAGAACAAATAAACAAACTCGTGGTAATTATAACTCAAATGCAGCTACACTTTCAAACAATAGAACACATCAACAATCCCAGGTAACTAGTGGAAGTGTAAATACAGTGGAGATCAGTTCTAACCTCTCATAAATTCTGTCAGGATCAGTTCTAGGGTAGAACTGTCAGGATCAGTTCTAGGTAGAACTGTCCAAATCACTTCTAACCGTAGAACTGTCAGCAGAACTGACTAAATCAGTCAGGACTGTAGAACAGTTCTAAATGACGTCACTGCAGTAAGGGCACTTTAGAATTTAGAAGAAATAAATCACTTCCAATTACTTCGCTATATATTAAATAGCAGATTTTCTATATTCTTTACTGATCAAACGACTTTTATTACGTTACATGTACAAATATCGAAGTGAATAGAAGGTTATCCTACTCATCGGAGATATTTTTATAAGATTGCATACGGAAACATCATTGTTTACGTTTCTTCGCTCCCCGTTTTTAACAGTCTCTCCCTAAATAAAACTCTACATTTAATTCATGGAATTTTAATCGTAATTTACCTTGTTTGCCTTGGATTTACATTCATTTATAATTCTGTTTTGACAAATGTTCAAACGAAAATTGTACAGTGGATGAATTATGGGATATTAATGAAAAAAAGTGTTGTGTAACGTCAAAAAAATATATATACATTTGCACCATCTCGTCGTAGCCAAACTTATCGGATTTATCAGTATGTAGAACTGTCAGCCTGACACCTTTTAGTCATTTCTAGGTTAGAACTGTTCTAGCTAGAACTGATTTGGTCAGTTCTACCTAGAACTGATTTGGACAGTTCTAGCTAGAACTGATCCTGACAGTTCTACCCTAGAACAGTTTTAGACAGTTCTAGCTAGAACTGACCAAATATTTGGTCAGTTCTACGGTTAGAATTGATTTCAAATTCTACGGCTAGAATTAATTTATAAATTCTACAGCCAGAATTAATTTATAAATTCTACGGCTAAAATTGATTTATAAATTCTACGGCTAGAAGTGATTTATAAGTTTTAAGAACTATTTGTCTTAATATAAAGGCTTCGGCAAAATAGCGATTAATATTATATAGAGTTAAATTGCTATTTTGCCGGTTTCATTTCAGATTTATAATCGGCAAGAGAACATGTTTAACCCCGCCATATTCTGCATGTACAAAATGTATGTCAGTGCCTGTTCCAAGTCAGGAGCCCGTAATTCAGTGATTTTCTTTTGTTGATGTGTAGTATAAAATATTTGTTTTTCTTTCATTTTTTGTACATAAATTAGGCCGTTAATTAGTATTATGGGGGGGGGGGAGGGTTATTATTTGAATTGTTTTACATTTTTTATTCTGGGAGTCAGGATGGCTCGTTATCACATAACAAAATTATCCTCATTAACCAAATGTAATATCTGTTTACGAGTAGTTTTCATACCTCGGACGGACCTGTTTAACAAAAATCTTTTGACCACATCAATCTAAACTGACATTATTTGCTTTTCAGTCTTTCTGCAAATCTATATAGCTGCACAACTACATCTACTTACTTCAGTTTTAATTTTAGGTCAAGAGGGACTGTACTATACAAGTTACAGCAATATTGGAAAACAATTTTGTTCGCATCAATTTATAGTGCCAGCATGCAGGGGCAGATCCAGCCATTTAAAAAAGGGGGGGGGTTCCAACTATATGTTCAAATTCAAAAGCATTGATCGTCAAAAAAAAAGGGGGTTCCAACTCCTGAACCCCACCCCCCTTGATCAGCCAATGAGCATGTCCTCTTTTTATTCAAAATATTGAATCATAAACAAATATCAGTAGTTTTCATACTTCAGACTGAGTCGTATAATAAAACCTTTTGATCGCATCAACCGAATCTTACCATATTTGCTTTTTTTTATGTAAATCTAAATAGCTGCACAGTAATTCAGTTATAATTTTAGGTCAAGAGGGACTGTAGTATATAAATAACTACAATATTGGAATTGAGAGTGCCAGCATTTCCTATTTTTATTCAAAATATTGCATCAGAAACAAATATCAGTCATGTCAGTAGTTTTCATACCTCAGACTGACAGTAACATGTAATCATGTAACAAAATTATTTGTCTGCATCAATCAAAACTGACCATATTTGACCGCATCAACCAAAACTGACCATATTTGACCGCATCAACCAAAACTGACCATATTTGACTGCATCAACCAAAACTGACCATATTTGACCGCATCAACCAAAACTGACCATATTTGCTCTTTTTTATGTAACTCTTATAGTCGCATAGTAAATCTGTAATATTTCTATGTAAGGATGGATTGTAAAATCATGAAAATACAAATGATAGAAATATGGGAACACAATGCTACCTAATTTCATTTGCATCAATTTAGAATGCCAGCATGTCCTCTTTTTATTCAGAATATTGCATCATAAATAAATATCAGTAGTTTTCATACCTCAGACTGACTGGTATAACAAAATAATTTGTCCGCATCAACCAAAACTGACCATATTTGCACTTTATTATGAACATGATGTGAATCTTAATAGCCGCAAAGTAAATCATGTATATTTTTATATCAGGATGGATTGTTTAATAAAAATGAAAGCAATATTGGAAAATAAAATTATGCTCACATCAGTTTATAGTGCCAGCATGTCCTCTTTTTCATCAAAATTTTGAATCGTAAACTAATTTCAGTAGTTTTAATATCTCAGACTGACTCATGAATATAACAAAATTATTTGTCGCATCAACCAAAACTGACCATATTTGACAGCATCAACCATAAGTTAACTGACCATATGTGACAGCATCAACCAAAACTGACCATAATTACACAATTTGTTATGAAAATCTTAATATATATATAGCCGCATACTAAATCACTTATAGTAATACATATACCGGTAACGATGGATTGTATAATTCAAATGACAGCAATATCAATGAATATTGGAACACATTGGCTACAAAAAAATTTCCACATCAATTTAGAATATCAGCAAGTCCTCTTTTTATTCAAAATATTGAACTGACAATGTAAACAAATTTCAGTGGTTTCGATATATCAGACTGAGTGAGAGTTGTTTTAACAAAATTATTTGACCGCATCAACCAAAACTGAACTTATTTACACTTTATCATGTAAATATACATGTATATCATGTATATGGCCTCATTGTAAACATGGTAAACCAATGTTATTTCTATGTGAGGACGGATCGTATGATAAAAATGACACCAACAACTTTGAAACACAATACACCTTATTGCTAATCCTGGCTGACCCGGCCTCTTGAACTTCTGAAGCATACAACAATGACTTTTCCATTGTGGCGGCAGATATTTTGTTTTAGGACGTCAAAATTTTACGGGAACCTGTGTGATATCCAGTAATGGCAGACAAATTGCGACAAGGTGTATTTATACCATATCTAAGAATTTAGCGCGTCGTTATTTCCTCTCTGTATCCATAATAATTAATCGTCATTAAACATAAAGTGACTTTTTAACATGTTTTCAAAAGTCAGTAGTTTGTGATGTTTTTTTTTTAAACAAAACTATTTAATGGCATCATCCAACACTCACATGACTGATTCATATACTTTATTTTAAAAATAAAATAAAAAGTACATGTATGGGAAGATCTCTTCTTGGAATAGTATACTGGTAATATAATTTGAAGAATTAAGGCAAAGAATAATGCATGATTTTGTTTGTAGCCGAACGTCCAGGAGCAAATGTTTCATTCATGTTCAGATCCAGTATATTTTTCTGAGTTCCAGACTCCCAGATATCATTTATTTATATAATAGTTATGGATAAATCCGATAAGTTTGGCTACGACGAGATGGTGCAAATGTATATATATTTTTTTGACGTTACACAACACTTTTTTTCATTAATATCCCATAATTCATCCACTGTACAATTTTCGTTTGAACATTTGTCAAAACAGAATTATAAATGAATGTAAATCCAAGGCAAACAAGGTAAATTACGATTAAAATTTAATGAATTAAATGTAGAGTTTTATTTAGGGAGAGACTGTTAAAAACGGGGAGCGAAGAAACGTAAACAATGATGTTTCCGTATGCAATCTTATAAAAATATCTCCGATGAGTAGGATAACCTTCTATTCACTTCGATATTTGTACATGTAACGTAATAAAAGTCGTTTGATCAGTAAAGAATATAGAAAATCTGCTATTTAATATATAGCGAAGTAATTGGAAGTGATTCATTTCTTCTAAATTCTAAAGTGCCCTTACTGCAGTGACGTCATTTAGAACTGTTCTACAGTCCTGACTGATTTAGTCAGTTCTGCTGACAGTTCTACGGTTAGAAGTGATTTGGACAGTTCTACCTAGAACTGATCCTGACAGTTCTACCCTAGAACTGATCCTGACAGTTCTACCTAGAACTGATTTAGTCAGTTCTACCTAGAACTGATTCTGACAGTTCTACTTAGAACAGTTCTAGGGTAGAACTGTTCTAAGTAGAACTGTTCTAGGACAGGTTAGAACAGTTCTATGACAGAATATTCTGACAGTTCTAATGAGAGGTTAGAAGTGATCTCCACTGTATGTCATGTAAATACTATAATAATGTTAATGACTGTCCCTACTTCCCTCGTTGTAGGTTTAAACACATATGTGAAATATGCAGTGGCAAACACAGAAAGGCCCAATGTAATAACCGGGCCCAAGGAAGAAGTAACATAAAGTAATAATTTTTATTCATTAGGAAATACTCCTATAAAAGTATCAGTCTTGGAAAATTATTTAGAATTCTACCCACTTAACAATGTAGCACATGAAATTATATCTGATTTCAAATACGGTTTTTCATTAAAATATTTTGGCTCTAGGGAAACAAGGGAGAGTTCCAATTTAAAAAAGTGCATTACAGCTACCCAAATTTTTTAAAGAAGTTAAACCTGGTCGCATTGCTAGTCCTTTCAGACATCCACTTTTTCCCACACTTCAGGTATCACCAATGGGGTTAGTGCCAAAAAAAGGATGGGGATTTCAGACTTATTCAATATTTATCCTATCCTGAGAAAATTTCAATAAACGATTTTATTGATAAAGATCATTGTTCAGTGCAGTACAGTTCAGTGGACGAAGCAGCATGTTTGATTAGTAGACACAAAACATTTGCCCGATTAAGTCAGTGTGACGTAAAAGTGGATTTTAGTTTGTTTCCAATTGCCCGCACGATTTTGACTTTTTGCTCTTGCTAGTGACAAGACTACTTTGCCGACTACATTACTTATGTTTTTGGGTATATAATTTGATACACAGAGTTTAATCATGCGACTTCCAAATGAAAAATTGGTCAAACTCTCACAAAAATTTAGAGATACCTTGGACAGTTCTAAAATAACTCTTAAAGATACGCAATCCCTTCTTGGGCTCCTGAATTTTGCTTGTAAGGTAGTTGCTCCAGGCCGCACCTTCTGTCGCAGACTCATAAATTCAACAATCGGGGTAAGAAAATCGTATTACAAAATTCGAGTAAACAAGCAGATGAAAGCAGATTTAGAAGTTTGGTTAGGCTTTTTAAAACAATACAATGGTGTCACTGTAATAACAGACAATGTATGGGTTTCAAATGAAAAATAAGAGTTGTTCACTGATAGTGCAGAGGGGTCCAAAGGCGGGCATGGGATCTATTTTGCAGGTCAGTGGGCCAAAGGCATATGGCCAAAACATTGTGTTGAGACTGGAATCACCAGAGATATGACATTGTTAGAGTTGTTTCCAGTTGTAGCTGCTCTTATGTCCTGGGAATCCTATTTTGTTAACAAAAAAGTTATTTTTCATGTTGATAATCAGGCGGTTGTTCAAATCATTAATATGAAAACTAGCAACTCAAGTAGAGTTATGACTTTAGTAAGACAGATGGTTTTAATGAACTTAAAAAATAATACATTAGTTAAGGCAATGTATATCCCTTCAAAACAAAACCAAATTGCTGATTGTCTTTCTCGTTCTTAGTGGGGGAAGTTCAGAAGCCAAGCTCCAGAAGCAGACCAGTGTCCAACCAAAATTTCAACACAGATCAGGAACATTTAAGTCAGGTGGCTGATTATATTGTCAATCAAGGTGTGTCCAAAAATACACAAAAATCATACAGTTTGGCTCTGTCAAAACTTTGTACTTTTAGATCGTCTTATAAATTGAAACAGGTGCCAGTTAATGATTTGCTAAATTTTATAGCTTTTTTTTCAGTACAGGGGGTCTTTGGGGGGGGGGGGGGGGGTTACCAAATCATCTATATATCAGGAGCTTCATACCATCATAAAATTCAAGGGATACAGGATACTACAAAATTCTGTATAATTGGAAAGGCATTAGAAGGAATAAAAATAATTCAAGGAGGAAAACGTAATGACATTAGAGCACCAATTACAGTGCAATTGTTATCAGATATGATAAGTTGTTTAGATAAAGTATGTAAGAATAAATATGGAGCTGCTTTATTTTCAACAGTTTTTTCTGTTGCCTTCTTTGGTTTGCTAAGAGTAGGGGAAATCACTTCTTCAAAATCCAAGTCTGTTATAAATGGCTCCAACTTATTAATTTCTGATATTTTAGTTAGGAGAAAAGTCCTGGAGCTAATTATAAGAGTAAGGTGGTCAAAAACTGACCAAAAGGGAAAGTCTGTTACTTTATTGATACCTGAGAACGGAAAAAAACTACTGTCCGATACGACTCCTTAACGAATATTAAAAGGTACGACCTACCTGTAACAATACAGATTTGTTTATCCATTATACTGGTATACCTTTAACTAGATACCAATTCAGTAGTATACTGGAAAAAGCTTTACATTTTCTTCATATTAGAAAAGGTCACTTTAGGTCACATAGTTTTAGAATTGGGGGAGCCACGGAACTAGCCAGGCAGGGGGTCTCAGAGGAGGTAATTATGAGATTAGGCAGATGGAAATCGCATGCTTATTCTCGCTATATTAGGTTGCAATTTTTCTAGTTTCAAAAGGCTAACAAGCTACAGGTTTTCACAGGTCCCAAGATTTTATGGATTTTTGGAAGTTTCATTGGGCCAACGTAGAGGCGAAGAAATATGGTAGGAACAACCTGGGACTGGGGTCAAAAGGTGTAAACACATACTGGATTTGGCAACCTGGTTTACAGATTAAAGATTTTGACTCCCTACTGGACGCAAAAAGAAAATGTTTCCCTTCTCCGCATTTTATTATTATTCACTGTGGAGCTAATGATTTGACAGATTTAGAATTGACAGGTAAGGGTTTAATCGAAAATGTAAAATGTTCTATCCTACGTTACAAGGCTTTATTTAAAAATGTTATTATAATATGGTCTTCAATGCTACAGCGCAGATACTGGCATTTTGCCCCTTTGAATGCGGGTGCAATAATCGAACTGAAGAGGAAAAGAGTGAATTCAGTGGTCATAAACTTTGTAATAGAAAACGGGGGAAAAGCTATATTACATGAGAACATTAGGGCAAGTGAAGTGTCTTTATATAGAACAGATGGAACTCATTTGTCACAAACTGGAAATCAGTTTTTTTTTTAAATAATCTACAAGGGGGGATTGAGTCTTTCCTACGCATAACAAAATCAACTTTTCCAATGATTCAATAATGAAATTTTGTGGAGATGAGAATCCAAGTCAGATTTGGTAGCTGACTGGGGCTCTCATGTGGCGGTCCAGGGAGACTGGTAGTGGTTGGGGGATTATTTCACTCGACCCTTGCTCTGGGCCTGACAAGTTCTACAATTTGCAGGTTTGGAAAATATGGTTAGTGGTAACGGTGGGGTCTACAGATTGGTAACTCTGGGACCTCCTCCATCTCATTTTATAGAGGGGAGGACTACACCTGCCAACAGGTTGTGCACTAATAACTGGAGCATTAGTAATACGAGTGTATTCCCCGGTCACTTCCCGTGGTAGGTGGTGGTGTAACCGTGTTTAACTACCAGGGGTTTTATGACACTATGTCAACATAGGTCAGCTGATAGCCATTGTGTATAGGTAATCGGTAGTCACCCTGGCGCCTCAACAAAATATTATAGAATACTCTGTAGCCAAAGTAATGCCACAAAGTAAAAATGTATTTTCTAGTCATGAAAATGTAAATACAAGTTGGTGTAATAAAATATATGTTTAATTCAAAGGATTGTTTTGGTATTAGTTGTAAAAGTTATGAATGAAAAACAGAGGATGGAACCTCTACACAAATGAGTATAATATATAGAAAGTCTGTATCTCTTAAATTTTAGTATTTGTGAACTACTGTAAAACAACAGATAAAGAGAGACAACTCTAGATTAATTTTTAATCACTTTGTGATTAAAGGAAGGACTTCGACATAGTTTAGAAATACGTCAACAACTCTTGATCGTTGTTCTTCATCTCATTGTTATTCGTTCAGTATTGATATAGGGTCTTCTTCTATGAGTATTGCAATTAATTATATGTCGTGCACTTTTTGAAAATAAAATATTGTTTAAACTAAGTTTTGTTATTTTGTAAGGTCTTTACGAATCTATATTGTGATTACTGACAGATCAAAACATTGAATATATATAATAAGACGTTTTGATACAGATCATTAATTGGTTAGTTGTAAATGAGGTCTGTATGGGGTTTTGATTTCCACATGTATAATAGAAAAAAATCGTTATATTGGAAAGCTGTTATTCAAAAATAAAATTCACCCCTATATTTAATTAAACTTATTTTCTTAGATATGAGCAATACGAGTGTTGGAGAGTTTCAATTCTTGAATATATACACAAAGATCTAGGATAAGACACCGCATATTAAAAACATCTAATTTATTCCTGTAGTAATCATTTTTTGACCTTCTTACAGTTTGCCCTATGATGCGATGTTGCATACCACTGCCCCGCATTAAATACATTTATAGTTCTGAGCTCGAATATGAGAAATTGACGTTTTTTATGTCTGTAATTTGCTTTGCATAATATAATTGTCGAATTTTCTGTTTTAATTGTGTTTATAACTTATAATACCAGGGGCTTTAATTGCCGACTATAATAGATTGGATGTGCTTATTGATGGAGGTCATATTACAAAAAGTAAAATCACAAAAATTCTGAACTCCGAGGAAAATTCAAAAAGTCGGTAACCAAATGGCAAAATCAAAAGATAAAACACATCAAACGAATGGACAACAACTGTCATATTCCAAACTTGGTATATACTCATCTTTAAATTCAGATATGAGCAGCAGCTTGACTCAAGAAGATGTTTTTTTCTAGTAAATGCATTATGTACAGATGTAAATGTGTGTAAAATATCTTTGTGGGTTAAAGCTGATATTCATACCTATTGTCAAAAAACCATATGTGTTTAAAATAAAATTGTAATAGTTAGTTTAAACATGTTTTATAACACTATAACTGATCTTTCTGCATTTCACATGTTGCAGTAGCCAGATCTTTTTCACTTGTATGGTCATTAATCAATCAAAGTAAAATAATTCTAAAACAATATTGATAAGAAGTTGGAATAATTTTGCAATTTCAGGGGTAAAAATGGTTCCTATCATTTATCCTCAACTGTAGATGACCATGATTCTCTAACCAACAATGAACTTACAAAATAAGCAACCTTCGTTTATGATAAAATCACACACACACACATATAAACAAAGAAAAAGAAAGGAATAATTTGAAAACAAAAATAGTTATTGTAAAAGTAAAAAAATGGAATAGAAAATATATCAATGCATCAGATCCCCTTTTCACTGAAGACTGAATGAGTTTGAAATTCGAATTATCTATATTATGTGATAATTGTAACATAACCAACGCATTATTAAATATACGTTATGATCAAAGTGTTTTTTTTTTAAATTTTGTTTCAATTCAACTTAGTTCAATATAGAATCAATCAAGTGCCTGATCTACCGAACTAATAAAATATGTAAAAATCGTCAAAAATTACCTTCCTTTTGTAAGAAATACAACATTTTAAAATTACAAATACAATAATAAAATAGGACTTATTTGAATACCCATATCTATATACAATCAAAAATAACCAAGAGTCCTTGATACTTTTTTCATTTAAGAATCTAAACTGTAAAACTATATTAGTTAAGTATACTACATAAACCGTTTTAAAAAATAATGGTGAACTTGTAAGGAAATATCACCTTTGGGATACGAGAAAACTTATCTTATTAGAACGGAGAACGTAACAAGTATACGTTGATATAACGAGATAGTTCTTTGCTTAATTACTGTTTACCGGTAGTCTTATTTCCAAATAGACAATATAATTGTATGCTATGTATTCCCCAAAAATTCAGCAATCAATAAACTCATCATAGATACCAGGACTTAATTTTGTATATACGCCAGACGCGCGTTTCGTCTACAAAAGGCTCATCAGTGACGCTCGAATCCAAAAAATTTAAAAAGGCCAAATAAAATGCGAAGTTGAAGAGCATTGAGGACCAAAATTCCTAAAGGTTTTGCCAAATACAGCTAAGGGCAATCTATGCCTGAGGTAGAAAAGCCTTAGTATTTCCAAAAATTCTAAATTTTGTAAACAGTTGATTTGTAAATCTAATTATATCAATTCATAGATGCCAGGACTAACATTTGTATATACGCCAGACGCTCGTTTCGTCTACAAAAGACACATCAGTGACGCTCGAATCCAAAAAAGTTAAAAAGACCAAATAAAATACGAAGTTGAAGAGCATTGAGGACCAACATTTCTAAACGTTTTGTCAAATACAGCTAAGGGCAATATATGTCTGAGGTAGAAAAGCCTTAGTATTTCCAAAAATTCAAAATTTTGTAAACAGTTCATTTGTAAATATAACAATATCAATGATAATTTATGTCAGCACTGGATTTGTTAAGGGTAAGTTGTATACGCACCAATTTAAAAGATTATCATGTAAAACTTGTAATATGGTCCGGAATATTATGAGTCCTACAATGTCACACTATATAAATCAAATGAAAGGACTTACAAAAAATGATTTCCCGAATATGGAGAATAAACCATAGAAAAATAAAGGATAAGAGGTAACCCTCCATAACACACAGTCAGTACACGAACAGAAAAAAAGCAACTTACATAAGAACCATATAATTTTTTCATATTCATTCGTAGGTGAAAATAATGTCTAGTTAACAATGTTATTTGTTACCAGAATTCATAAATTAAGTCAGGTTAAAAGATTCTTTCGGAAACAGTCTTGCTATTTAACCTGCATATCGTGTACGAATCGTACGGCTGCGCACTATCTTGACATGCCTGACTTAAAATGTTTGTGCAAGAATAGACACATTAACTGACTATTTATTAAAAATCTGTATGTACATTCAGTATTCTCGGTAATGAATAACCATATCGAGTAAATCTGAGCCCTTTTTTTCGATATTTTGCAATTAGACTGGGCTGATTTCAAAACTATCATGCAAGTCATGTTAGTTGCGTCGCAATTTCATCTCGATATCTGTATGCCCATTTTCCTGCGCGATCGACAACGGTGATTTACCATCCTTTCTGAGCATATTTGTTTTTGCACCTCTGTCTAATAGCAGAAATACAATATTATCATGTCTAAGTTCGCATGCATAAAAAAGTGGTGTAGTGCCATCTAGTTTTGGTAGGTTAATATCAGCACCATTTTGCAAAAGACATTGAATTATTTCAAAATATCCCATGAAACAAGCAATATGCAAAGAAGACGAACCTGCGACAACATCAAACACATACTCATCTGACTTTAAGCTGACATATTGTTGTACTATTGATTCTTTTTGTACGATAAAGTTGAACATGCGATGCTTTAAATCCTCTAACGATGTACATGGATGAAATAGCGAAAGCATTATTTCAATATATATAAACTCTTTTGCCTTGATGCGTGAATTGTAATTAACATTGAGTTTTAAAAGTAACCGAGTGATTTCAATATTTCCATTTGCTACAGCTAAGTGTAATGCAGTAACACCGATATTAGTTCTAGCACATACGTCTGCTTTGTTAATAATCAATAGGCGTTCTATTTCTGTGCTGTTAGCCTGACAGGCAACCGAGAGGGCCGTGTAACGATCTGTACCAGAAAAATTAACATCGGGTGTTTTCTCCAACAGTTTCCTCACGATGTCGAAGTGATTCATCGTAGTAGCTTGCGATAGCGGGGATGACAGAATTTTCCCATCTTCTATGCCAATATTGACATCGGCATTACTTTCCAATAATTCTTCCACTATTTCGGCATAACCTTTCTCGCATGCTATGTAAAGAGGGGTTACTCCTTTATCATTACGCACGTTGACCGAATGTTTCCACTGTAATAAAAGGGAAACGATTTCTTTATGACCATTATAACATGCCATTAGGAGTGAAGTATTTCCATCATCTCTACACTGACTGACATCCTCGACTTTGCATAAAATCCAACGAACTATATCAATATAACCTAGAAAACTTGCATTTACCATTGCATAGCTTCCTGAAGTACCCCATTCCTTTTTTTCTAGAATATCTTGTGTATTTGCTAGTTTCACCTGCTCTGTCTTTTCAAGTTTCATTAAATAAAATATGAAACGATTTCTAAATGATTCATCATTCATGTTTGAGTTGGTAATTACGACTGTTACCTTTCCCTCTGACCAGTCTTTCACTAATCTGTCAAAATACAACTGCAAAGTTTCATCAGTTAACTCTAAGGCGAAAGCAATGTCAGTTGTATGTAACTTCCTCGTTGTTTTCCATTGAAAACGTTCATTTATGAAATAAGAATCAGAGTGATCTATCAAACAGCGCATCATTCTACCACCGAAGTAATGGGCCAGGAAATCAAATATTTTGTCATGTATGGCACTGTATGCTGCGTTTCTTATACACACAAGTGGCCCATCTAATGTATCTAATGCATCCATAAGTTCAGTCTTTTGTGTACCTGAATTCAGTCTGCAAGCAATATAAACATCGTCTAAAACTGGACGCTGTTCATCTGTAATTCTACCTTCGAACCATTTTTCCTTGAGACAATTATTAAAAAGTACGCATAAAAGAAGACTACATATTTTTTGTCTGCCTTCACTGCCAGAATTATTAAGATTGTCTAATTCTTTTTGATAGAAATCGAACGGATTTTCAAACAAGTTGTTAACAACGGTTCCTTCTGTTTCAGAAAGCCATTGCAAAGAACATGTAAGAGGAGAAAATTCTCGCGAGTGAGCAGAGTCATCGAATTTTTTGTTACCCAAGTAAACTTCTTTAATTTTTGTTTTCTCTGATTGTGTAAGACCCATTTCCTGTGAGCTAAAATTGCATTCAGATATCCTAAAAGGCTCTAACAAACGGAATTTGGTATCCCTATATACTTGCAATCTACAGGTTGCAATAATTTTGATACACTTGTCTGCCTGTATTTGTTCAATTTTTGGCAACATTTGTTGCCAATTCTCAAGCGTTGTTTGCTTTGCAATGAATTTACCACATATATCATCTACAAGAAACAAAGTTCGTTTCCCAGGAGTATAATAATTCCTTATATCTATTGGTGTTTCGATTGGAATAATCATGTACCCTTCTGACTGGAGGGTAAGGGCGATATGTCGAGCAACAAACTGGACTGCCCGTCAGTGTCACGCAGCTTTTCTTATTCAGGTGACTGGCAACATAAGCGCTTGCTCTCGTAGGTACAAATTTGTTGTCCTTAATTTTCCACTCTTCTATATCTTTGTTTATTTGATCTATAATAGAAAACAGAGGCAAACAATACAAGGAGACAATCAAAAGCAATACGTCGAGAGAAATTGACAACTTGAAAAGTGGTTTAAAGCTCTTTTATTTTGAAACGACCATTTTAAACTTATTTATCTTTTGAATTTTGTTTTCTAACAGAATATTAATTCAATTTCATAGTTATATTTTTATCTACTGTTTATGTACACTAATCAAGTTTTCCTTCACTGACATGAACATATTCGGTCCACCACCCTTTCGGTTTTGTAGACCTACTTCGGAGTAAACAAGAACGAACAAGAACATGTCCTTACAGTAAATGCGGTGCGCGTGTAACTGTTGATGGATTACTCTTATTGAATATAATTTTTAATTAATTGTGTTTGCGTTTGTAGTTGTTTTCAATAATTTTGAGTACTCTTAGATTAGTAGTTTTGTCTTACCTTTGTGCCGATCTGATTGGTCAAGTCATTTTAAATGGATGTTTACAAGTCGATCGTATGGTGTAATGTTAAAGCACACAAATATATTGTGCTGTCGTCTTTCATATCTATCGTGTCAATAAATGAATAAAATCGTTAGTATTGTCGTTTGACTAATTTAACACTTTGTCAAGAATGTTTTGGTTTTGCACATTGCTGAACGCATACGGATACCTACGGTTTCTTAAATCAGTTATATGTCGCCAATGGCAATCTAACCACGTTCATATAACCTTGTCTTATCACGCAGTCTCTTTAAAAACTGGGTATTTTATGAATTACCTTTCACTTTATAAAAGATGAAAATCAAGGTAGTCTTAGATAAAAAGAACTATGTTATATCCAGATAAGGATTGTAACCGCCATTTATTGAACGAAATAAGTGTGAAATAATATTCTTCAAAAAAGGTTGACAAATTATTATTCTTAGACGGCATGAACAAGTCTCGATTTTTATTTTCAGAAAATGAAATACTAAACAATTACTAATTCGAATGACATATGATTATTTGTAGTTTCAAAGGAGGATGTATATGACATATATTTATCCACCAGAATAAGCAAATTATGCCTTATTCATGTTTTCTATCGAATTAGAACATGTTTTATTTTACAGGCCTTGCAAATTGTTGTGTCCTGTAATTTTACACTGACCTCCTCAATTCAGAAAAAAACTGTATATGTTAAACTGATAACAAAGTACGCACAAACAGTACTTGTATTATCTCACACGCTACGTGTAGATTGGATTTTGTTTGAGCGTAGGAATATATATTTATCGTTGAATTTATTTGAATTAAAGGGGGAATACTGTAAAGTTCGACTAACCTCTTATATTCTTAGGAATGGTTTGTTCTTGTTCTTTTTGCAAATTAGCAACCTTAGCATTCAAACCAAATATTTCCAGTTCATCTGTAATTTATGAAAGAAAATATTATCTGATTAAATGACAACACGAAACATTTCGTAAATCCGATAATTTGACTGTATTTTGAGTCTTTTTGCGTGAAAATGATTAAAAAAATCAACATTTTATTTAAAAGATTAGGGCAAGCAGATTTAAAATTTCCCTGGAAGATGAAATACCAAATTATACTTATCACGACGGATGCTTGTTGTGGAGCAGAATCTACTTTTTCGTTTAAATTATATGAGACCACTCCGGGTTTGTTGGGATAGATTTGCACAGTATCTTGTTTTCTGTGTTGTATTTTTTACCTTGTTGCTTGTCTTTTGGTCGTTTTGTTTTCTTGTCATTTCGTTCTCCACATATTTACTTGAATATTCTTTTTGTATCTTTTAATTTTCTTTTTTTTTTCTATAATTTATTAACAAAAAATGCATTCGTACGTATTTATCGATCGATTCATTTCAATTTTAATGTGTTATCATGCATGTTAAAACCCGCTGCATATTTTTGCGCCTGTTCCAAGTCAGGATCCTGATGTTCAGTAGTTGTCGTTTGTTGATGTGGTTCATAAGTGATTTTCGTTTCTCTTAGCACTCATACCATATATTTTTATATCTATAAGCTCGGATCAAAAGAAGGTAATTTAAGATATAGAACTTTAAAATGAAAACCTCTATACATATTTTAGTTCTATTAAATGCAATTACATTTATTACATTCTATTGTCAGTAATACTTGTCATTAAGATCAACGCATAATTGTCACAATAATTATATGTAAAAATATTTAAATGGTTATTTCAATGATCTATCTAAAGTTATTATGTCAATTATTTAAAAACACATGTTGTCTGATTTTAGATCTTATGTATAGATATATCTATTATATATCACTAAAATGAACTTTGTCGGTGACGCATAGGTGTAGTGTCATTGTATCGTATATTACAGTCAATTTACAGCATGAAAAGAAATGATTTTTTTTTTATCAAAGAGAATAATTGGTATTTAAGTGCTAGCAATTCAATTATATCATTTGTTATTCACCGTTTCAAATCAAAAAACTTTTCTCAAGCAAGGATCTTATCATTGATAAATTTAATTCATTTTCAAATGCTTAAGTGCATAAGCATGAAAAAGAAAATTTACCGTTGATGGAACCTATCAAATTTTATTGAAATTATTATTGCCCCACGTTACTACTTTGAAAATGAGAAGACCGTTATAAAGATTCAAAGTGCGATCAAACTACCTCAAAGCTTCGAGAGTGGAATTTGTTGCTCATTGATATACGTCAATATTATTTTTCGTCTGAATAAAGATGACATGTGTGCCAATTTGCTTGTAAAACACACACCAAAAAAAATTTGAATTAGATTTAACCTAAAGCCAAACTATTTATTTTGCTACTTGTCTGTTTCTAGACTTACTTACTTCGTTGACGCAGCTCATCAACACTATTGCTGACAGCGAATATATTTGATTGCATAATGGTTTCTCTTTCAACAAGGTCTGCCAATTGTCGAAGGTACAACTGTTCTGTCTCTGGATCTATGCAGCAAGTTTTAACGTTCTCTATTCTTGACACATATTCTCTGTTCCGTTTATTTAGATATAATTCAAGTCTACGGTCAATTTCTATGAAAATTAAAAACCTATTATCTAGTTCTAAGTCTATGATGTTTGTATTCCCACTATGCACAATATCATTCCGTATACGTCTAATACGTTCGACATCATCTCCAATTGTAGTTTCTGTCGAAGTTGGTGGAATTCGGTTATCCCAACCTTGTGTTGGCGGTGGAACTAAATTCAAATTTCTTATTATCTTGTACATAAGAGCAACATCAAAATCAGCATATTGTTTTGTTCGGACAGTTGCTATGACACTTAATTCAGAGGCTCTCAGTGTATTGGACAGGTACGTGTTATTACGAATATGGCCATCTAGAAACGGGGGTGGCTCTTTTACAAAAAGCAATTCACGAAGTATATTTGGAAGTTCAGTCTGAGAGACTATGAATAATCTAACAAAGTTACTTCTGTTCACACTAGAGCCAGAGGATAAAGTCGAATTCCTCGCTCCCATGTTTTTGCTGCAGTCCAAATTTTAAATGGCAGTTTATTGTTCGGAAAATCATTAGATTTGGTGTGTCTTAAGTAATCACTAGCTTCAGTAGTACACTGTATCTTATCAATTTTGAAAATAATTATCGTACCAAAAACATATACACCTGTAAAGTTAAGTATCAAAATTATAATAAACGATATGCGAGAATGATTATGCGTTTCTAAAATGATGGAATTTCAACGGCATAGCAATCATGTTATCGTACACTAAAGATCCATAGCTAAATAAGAAATAAAATAAATGATTTTAAAAAGTTACTCAAGTACTCTTGTGACAAAAGGGGATATTTAAAAATTGTTAAAACACTGCTGCACCGTATACACAAATTGACATCCGTTGTGTATCACATGGAATACAGACGCAAGGGTGTTTAGATAAAGTGAGAATAGTAAGAGTCCTTTAACTCCTACATAAATTGTGATATAGATACAACAGTAAAATGATCAACTGTGTATGGCACATATGACAGAACCTCTTACCAAAAACGAACATGTTATTGTGAACAGTCTGTTTTAAAATTGCCCATCAATGGAATACATGAGCTTGAAAACAGACTACTGTGTCAGGATAAGCCGAGAGTAAGAAATAATGTTTCTATGATACTCAGATTTCTTCAATACAGGAGTTCAATAGTTATATTTCGAATGAACAAACACAAGTCCGAGTAATAACCTGAAACCTAGGGGAAAATACATTATGAGTAGAAAACAACATAACAACTGAAACACTACTGTAACAACTAAAGCATTCGCCAACATATGTAGAAACGGTCTGTTGATAGAAATGTGCCTTATACTTGGGCAGGAAAGGCAGACCAGTACACACTTTGCTGGAAATCAACCCGATTCTGTAAGGAGGTTGTGAAAATTGATGTTTTGAAAAATAACAATTACGTATGGTCATCAAGACTCAGAAAGGATTAGCGAACATATGATTAGCTATATCTTTATATCTATCTTTATCATTTTTTTTGTTTTATTTTGATGTTTTATGGAATTAATGTTTTCCGAGCCAACCTTAAACTTGATCATATTTATGTATTACACAAAAAACATGTCAACGGCATTATCACTCTTTGACGTTTATATTTATACTTGTTTCAAAAAGTATAATTTTTATCCTTTTTTAATGAAGCTTTGAAAACGGAATTGGGAAACAAAATTGAAATGAATACTTACGCAAGTTGCAACTCGTCGTATGAAGGTCGAACAACCAGGAATTAAAATACAGTATAGGTCTTTCAAAAGGTTTTAAATACACCTTGAGATAATACATGGTGAAAAAAACAATTAATCAAAAACTAGTTTAGAATTAGATTTGACGTTTGATTTTTTCAGAAACAATGGTCTTATAATGGCGATGAAAAACGTCATAATGCAGTTGCTTTTAAATTAGTTATAATTTTCTTGAAACATGCTTAACAAGTGCGTGTTTACACCAAAGACAAATACCTCAATGCCAAGACCCTCCCGCCTAAAAGTATTTAGCATCATACAATAAATTTGATAAATTACGTTATAAATTCATTCGTTAAAACTCGGCAAAATAAAAGCACGAAATAATTTCTGAATTGACTGGAACAGTTAATTAATCAAACAAAATAGATATGACACATAGTTATGAAAGGTACCAGGCTTATAATTTAATACGTCAGACGCGCGTTTCGTCTCCATGAGACTCACCAGTGACGCTCAGATCAAAATTCAGGTAAAAGGAATTGCTTCCTTCCCTTGTTCTTAAATGTTGAATTTTACTCATGTTTTGGATTAAAAGAAACACATGCTATGCAACTGAGCAGTATGACGGTAGTAGATGATCGATATTTAGATCAGGAAAGATTTCTGTGAATAGGATACAACTTTTTTGTAAAATTTGTACAATCCCTAAATTTTCCATCCGGCTTTCGCTTATCGTTTGTTATGTTTTAAAGAGAGTATACTGTAGACAAGGTAGATAATTCATAATTTACATGTGTTACGATTGATAGTTTCTATTTATATCGTACACATTTTTACTGCAATGTTTAACTAACATATATATGAACCCGCTGTATTCGTCTTGTATATTCATAATGCAGCAAGGAATCATTGAAAGCGAAATAATTTACCTGTACACACTTTGAGTCAAGCAGTGAACAACCGTTTATATATTAAGACATTTACATGTAATCGAAATTAATTAAGAATTAAACAAAAAATATTTACTCTCTCAAATGCATAAAACACGGTGAAAAAAACCCAAAACTTCAGATTTTTATTTTACTTTTTCCATCGAGGAATTTGGATTTTTCCGTCGTCAACAACTATTTTTAAAGTTTTGGTATAGTCAATATCACAAAGTTTAACTCAGATTCTGTTTTTACAAAATGAAACTTGCCATGGGTAGCAATACGGGTGCTTCATGTCGAACAGGATATGTTTACACTTCCACGCTCAATGGAACAGCTCATATATCTCAGATGTTTTTTTAGGGTTTGAAGGATTTTGAGGATTTTAGTTTTCTGTGTAGTATTTTGAGGGCTGTTATTTAGGGTAAATATGTTAGTTTACCATCATTTTTTTTAATTTTTAGGTAAAACCGTATCGCCTCGAGTCAATAAGATTGTTGAGAATTTATCATATCCTCGTTTGTCCTAGAAAATATGAAAATGTAACTTCTATTGCTATGATAAAAATAAAAATAAAAATTGCAAAGGTCAATGATTTTTTTTCGTGTTTTATAAAAACCCTGACTATACCTAAAGAAACCTGATCCAAGAAACTCTGACGTTTTTTGTTTGATGTTATATTTGTTATTGTCATCGGATTTTGTCTAATGCTTAGTCCGTTTTTGTGTATGTTACATTTTAATGTTGTGTCGTTGTTCTCCTCTTATATTTAATGTGTTCCCCTCAGTTTTAGTTTGTTACCCAAATTTTGTTTTTTGTCCATAGATTTACGAGTTTTGAACAGCGCTATACTACTGTTGCCTTTATTTACACAAACAAACATTCACGGTCTAAAACGTTGTTTAAAGTGAAAGGGCGATGCTTATGATTAGTGATACCCTTTTTATCTTTAACAAAATAATGAAAAAATAAAACGTTTTTATAAGACTTTAAAACTAACCTTTTAATTTATATTACTTAAAATAATGAATAGAAAGGTAAGGGTAAGCAGAAAAAATTTGTAATGACACTACATGGATAAAACCAAACAATTATGTATATCTGACAAAGGTGAAACACAAGTTCGGCAATCATCTTTAAACAGCAATCAAATGTTATTGACATCATTCAAATACGGGATAGTTGACTATTTACTGCACACAACACAGCTTACTTTTGTTTTGTCTCCATAACATTGAAATAATAACAAAGTTTTTATTAGACTTTCAACATGTTACAAAATAATTTATAGATTTGTAAGGGTTAGCAGGCAAAATTTGTAATGCCACTACATGGGTAAAACCAAAGAGGTAGTAAGTCTGACATAAGTAAAAAAATCCAAGATCAGCAATCGTCTTTAAACAGCAATCAACTGTTATTGGCATCATTCAAAGAAGGGATAGTTGACTATTTACTACACATAGCACAGCTCAATTTTGTTTTGTCTCCATTACAATGAAATAATAACAAAAATGCCCTTTAATTTATATGTCATAAAATAATGAATGGAAAAGTAAGGGTTAGCAGGCAAATTTGTAATGACACTACATGGGTAAAACCGCAGAAGTAGTATGTCCGACAAAAGTCAAAAATCAAGATCGGCAATCATCTTTAAACAGCAATCAACTGTTATTGACATCATTCAAATACGGGATAGTTGACTATTTACTGCACACAACACAGCTCAATTTTGTTTTGTCTCTATACTTAGAACACGGAATGCTTCCACATTTGACTTCTACAAAATGAATAAGTCCTTGATTATAATTATGTGATCCGTAAAATTCCGGATCTTTATCTGCACACACATATTCTGTTGTTACAAAGCCTTTCTCGTTCCTCGACGACACAAGAAACCCTGTATATTCCTTTGTCCATTCAGCATAGCATGATGTTCTACCAGGGATCATCACTGTTGTTTTGCCTTTTGTCAGACACACAGCACATGGTACATCTTTGTCATCGATGTGGTCTAAACTTTTACTTCTGTCAGTACCTAAAATAGATTTGCAATCTTAATGAGCGGCTCTTTATAACAATATTGAGTTTGAATGTTTAACGTCAAAGAAGAAACCACGTTAGTTGGTGACATAGAAGTCTCAACAAGTCTTCATGATATAGGCGATACAATGTTTGTATAAATCTAGAGAAGACATCAAAAGATCAATAAAGGATAAAAAAAAATAATTCAAATAGGTTGTTTGTGTATGGGGTAAACCGCTGAAAGTCTTGCTTACTTGACATCGATTTTACATATATCAATATTATTGGTCAATCGATTTTGACAGAAAATGACAAAAATGGCAAAAGCAAATTACCATGAATCTATTTTAATTTTATAAAGTGACAACAACAAAAATTGTGTCCAAATGATGTAAAACTTTGTAAAGTTGGTTGAAAATGACTTTTGAGACAAATGTCGACAACTTTACGGTTGAGTGATTTTTGGAACAAATGCGAAGTAAGGGTTATTTTGAACGGACATTAACCGAGTTCACCGCTTTTCAACATACGCACCATTTTCACAATTTTGTCATTTAAAGGTTGACTAATGTCATGCATTTTCCCGCCGTTATTGTTAAGAAACTGCAATAAACATCTGAGTAAATGCCAGGACTTTCTGACAATCAGCGACATGCAGTTTTGGGCATGATCCAATGAAGCCTTTCACAGCATACAATTACGAGAAAACTGAAGGTGTAGCCTCTTCAATAACCCAAATCATTCATAAATTCAACCAAAATGGATCATTTAATGATAAGCCACATCCCGGTGTACAAAAAACAAGAAACGATATCGACAGTGATGGCTGTCTAAAGGTCAGGAGAGTTCAATGGTGGTCACGGTAGAACCTTTGGAGCAATTTCAGGAAAGCACCATTTGGGCAGAAATGGTTAAAGAGCACCACAGTCTTTCTTTAGTGAGATCTAAACGGCCGTCTGGCGTAAACATCGAATTCTGTAAACCAAAAATCATTCATTACGTATCAAAAACATTACGCTGTGCCCGATTGTACAATGACTTTCACTATCGATATAGAATATCCTAGTGACTAT
Source organism: Mytilus galloprovincialis (assembly GCA_037788925.1). Lineage (NCBI taxonomy): Eukaryota > Metazoa > Mollusca > Bivalvia > Mytilida > Mytilidae > Mytilus > Mytilus galloprovincialis. Next base: position 61,345,556 of record CM075332.1, read on the forward strand.
AATATAAAATAACAATGCAATTTGATCAACACTGTTAAATAAAGGTGAACTGTCTTAATAATTGCGTACTATTTGCAACAGGCTTAACAATACAGTTATACAAGATCGTACGAAAGGTTTGTTGCTTCATACCTGTTAATTCCCAACCGATGCCATAAAGAAGTCCAGGACTGCTATTCCAATCTGCAGGGACAGAACCCGGTTGGGGATTACTGGTTAGACACAAATAATTGGATCCACTTCCTTGTGCCTTATGCGTAGGACCAGCCATATATCCTAAAATAAATATATAATCTCTTAAGAAATGTGCTTGAAACCCACGAATAATACGCACAATAACAAAAACAAAAACACATATGAAGAATACAATTTTCTGCAAATTGTCATTGAAAAAGAAGGATTAAAACACTACAGAAACATATTGCACCATTATAACCCTTGTATTGCGATATCTTCCAGCTTTCAGCAGTTACATGTAATTATATAAAAAAAACAATCGGCAAGCTTCGTGTTTTATGTGTTTTAAATATTAAAATTTAATTGTCTCGACGTGAGAAATATCACAACACACTTGTTGCAGTGATGTATTCTATATTTTCTATCCTTAATATACCCTTCTGATCTCTTTACTTTATATACATCATGTATAACTAAAAGTGGTCCTACAAATTTCGCATTAAACCTTTTTATTTATCATGCAAGAAAGCCCAATTCCACTCTTTACATCCATTATTATATGTGTAATAGATGAATTCCCCATTTCCTTTGTTTTTCTATTATTCTAAATTTTCTTTGCATCTCTCTGCCTTTCTTTGTAAGAATAATTTAATGAATAGGTTGTTCTTACATACCTTTATATACTAATGACGAAAGTGTTCCATCACATGATTGTCGGCCCCATCTAACAAATGTATTGCCCTTAAAGCTTTCGTCTACAAATTAAAAAAAAACACAGTTAGATATCAGCATTGTAGAAATATCATGTTTATCTGCAAACGGCAGTTTTGGAGTAACATAAAGGGATATCATCAACCTTTTTTACAGATTATTTTTTCTTCTTCTTCCAATTAATCCATACAAAACATGAAAAACAAGTTCTTAATTGTTTCAGTCAAGGCAGACAAATAATAGTAAACATGACACAACATATAAAAATAAAGAGTAAGCAACACGAACCCCACAAAAACGTACAAACAATGTTAGTATCGCTTTAATGTTCCAGTAAATGGACCAAAAAAAAAACAACCCATTAATTTCGTTGTTGCAGAATATAAAGAAATTTTGGGGATATCATTGTTGGTAATACAAAAAGAACATAACGTCTCTTTATTGGTTGAATTTCCGTTGTTTGGGACAGTTTCAACCATTCAGAATGATTTGGTGTGCTTTTTTTTTAAATATTACTGATAATGCTTTATATTATGATGGGCGGATTTTTTTGGAAAAAGTAAAACGGAATTTCTAGTATGTAGTAAAGATATGTTACTAGTATTATGTTAAATATCCTGCTGTTATTGCATTACATGTCTTACCTTTAATTTTAGCTATTTCTACCTTCAGTGCTTTATTTTCATTTTCCAATGCATCTATTCTCCTTTGAACTATTTTGTACACTGGGAACAAATCTAAAACAGTTTCTGTTCCCTGGCATATTACAAGAAAACATAATAATAGACATTGGGACTGCATTGTTTTAACTTCTATAACTTCCACTCGAAACGATTGATACAAATGGACACACTAATTCTTGTTATAGGCTTTAAGATTATAATAAACTACAGAATGATGCTTCCTGTTCACGTCACTTAATGTAAATGAATATTCATATCTACTTACATGTAAATGAATATTCATATCTACTTACATGTATCAATATCAAGTATCAATCACATCCTTTAAGAATTTCGTTGCGGTTGTAAAAATGTCCTTCCATTACGCTATTGTGATACATATATTTCCAATATTGGTTAGCAACAATTTAAAAAAAAAGCAAGGATACACAAAGTGGACAAATAAAAAAATCATAAGTGGACGACAAAAGCCATAGAATTTCATAAGAATGGCATGGAATCTGATAATCAAATATTGAAGTGATTCGGTTACAATAGATATGTCAAAGTAGAAGGTTAAATAAAACTATTTTCTCCCCCTGAATTGAAAGTCGCAGAGTATTATAAATATTAATCATAAGTCAAATGTTTGCAACACATCAAAAAAAGTTTTAGTAAACTCATCATAAATACCAGAATATGTATTTGGTACGAAAGACGCGCATTTCGTCTACACATGACTCATCAGTGACGTTCGAATCAACATTTTGTCTTCCATTATCATAATGATTGCTTTTTGTTTTCAATCTTCTTGCATGGTTGGAACACTTCCCACTAACATTTTTGATGAACAATCGAGATGTTGATATTTTGTATGTACACTTGGTAATGTGAGTACCATTTTAAGTAAAACTGTTGCTCACATATCATTTTACCAAAAGCTATATTATTACGTAGTACTACGTAGATTTTGCATAGCGGTAATTTTGCCTTATCATGACGGTAGCCATTACAAAAGGATTTTATATGCCCCTTAAATAAAAATGCCATTATGCCAATTCATATGTCGAATCAACAATTTGTCCGCGTATAGGTGAATTGTACATGTTTTTAGGGTTCTGTCCGTGTACAAATGAACAATATCTGCTGTGAAAACTTTTGGCCTTTTTTGTTCGAAAAAAGGAAGCGTAATCGTAGTATAATAATTGCTACATAAAATAACGAAAAATCGTAAAAAAGCAAGATTCAAAACAAAAATAAAGATACAAGAAGTTATTATTCATGATTTGTCCGCATATATGAAAACACCTTGTAGTTTGAATATTAAAATTAAATATCTTTTAACTTACCTGCTTTCTTATGTTTTCGGCCAAATTCTTTTAAAACATGATGATTTCCACATTCCAATCTCGAAAAAAGTAAAATTTTCCCTGAGAATTACACAACATATTTGTAAATATCCACCAAAGGAAGTTTGTTTTCAAAGACACGTTGGTTTTAGATCCGAGACGGAAAAGGGCTTCAGTATCCGCAAATTTGATATAATTTATATTTTCAATCTTAAACTAAGGCAGGTAATTTAACCAGAAGGGCCAAAGTCACGTTGTGCAAATCATATGAATAAAGTACCTTTGATTTTGCCATATGTTAGATATCAGAAGATATGGTATGAGTTCATAGGAGACAACTCTCCATCTAAGTCATAAATTATTAAAGTAAACAATAAAAGGTCAAAGTACGGCATTCAACTCACGCCGAACAGCAAGTTATTAAGGACCCTGAACAATTACTATTGTTAAAACATTCAAACAGGAAAACCAAAGGTCTAATCTATATAAAAAAAAAACGAGAAACGAGAAACACCACTTAATATGAACTCTTACTACTTAACTACAAAAAACATACTATTATACACATGCATAACAATATATTACGGATTACAAATGTGTCGAGTTTTGTGATTGGATAACCCCACTGAAATGTCAGTATATATACGGATTGAAAATGTGTCGATTTTTGTGATTGGATAACAACACAGAGATTTCATTATATATTCAATAAACTGCCGGGGTATATACGACGTTTTTTTTATCCCCAATTAGAATCCAAAAACGTCATCATAACACCTGTTACTATGTGATGTAGTCAAAAGCTATACAGATCACTAAAGCATGTCAGAGGCTCACAGAGGGATAAATAATGACGTGCATCCGTCATTGAAATACATTTTGATACAAAATAATCAATAGATGGAGTATTTTTAACGAATGTTTTACATAGAGAGAATGAGTAAGTGAAATAGAATTTGGCTTCCCAATTCTGAGAGGACGTGGCTGTTTTATCATGTTTATCTATTATATATGTATTTTATAAATATTTACTGTTTGCAAAATTATGAATTATTTTAAACAATAAGGATGTTCTTATCCCAGACAGAAAACCCTTGCCGTAATAGGGACAACTTCTTGGAACTTTTGGTCCTCAATGTTTTTCAACTTTGTACTTGTTTTGGCTTTCGAACTTTTTTCATCAGAGCGTCACTGGTTAGTCTTGTGTGGACGAAATGCGCGTCTGTCGTATTAAATTTTAAACTTGGTACTTTTTACAAGCTATTATTTGTGTGTTTCTCTGTGCTATATGTTCTCACATTTATTTGTATTGTAGTCCTGTCATATTATGTTGTCATTTTAATGTTATATTTAACATTGCCACAAAACCAGGTTCAACCCACCATTTTTTTCTTAAAATGTCCTGTACCAAGTCAGGAAAATGGCCATTGTTATATGATAGTTCGTTTCTGTGTGTGTTACATTCAAAGGTTGTGTTTCTGTTGTGTCGTAGTTCTCCTCTTATACTTGATGTGTTTCCCTCAGATTTAGTTTGTAACCCGGGTTTGTTTTTTTTTCTTAATCGATTTATGAATTTCGAACAGCGTTATACTAATGTTGCCTTTATTTGCATTTACATATACCATGTACATACAGACCAGTCAAATATAATGTTTAATACTCTAAAATCTAAAACGTGTATACGTTCTACAGAAATGAATGTCAAACCATACAGAAAAGACCTCAATCAACAATACAAAGACTCAGGGAAATATATGAATTAATCTAATAATTATAATATACACTAAGTTATTAGGTGCTTTTTCCGGTACATGTAACGAAAATTATCTGTCAATTATGCTGGATACGTAGAGTAGGCGTTGTTCATGTTCGTCTGACAAGGTTCATCTAACATTGAAACGATTTGTTTTTCAGACACTATTAGTAATAGTTCAGCTATTATGTGAACCTAATACGATGGAAACAAGTGTCAAAACTGCACACGATGATCTTTAATCAGATAATACATTTCAATCGTATTTTTACATGCAGTGTTATTTTGAATTAAAATTACACTTCTTTATGTACCTATATGGAGTCGTTTTCTTTCAGATCGACAGGTCGTTCTTTTGAAGAATCAACCTAGGCGATACCAAGTTTCAATGAAATTTGCTTCAAAGCATAAACAATGACCTGTGTTAGGTCATTACTTTCCCTGGTTAAAATGAAAATATAATGTACTTTAACATGTAATTCATTTAAAACTCATCGTTTGTTGTTGCGTATTTGGGGTTTACTTTTTCAATTTGCAGCTTGTTAGATCTTAGATAGAAACAACCGTTAATGTATCCTGTGTTAATCAAACTGAAATAACAAAAAGTGTCGTTGACACTCATTTTAACTTTCGAACTAAATGATGTGAATTTGTCTTGCTGTATACCACACCTCGGGGTGTCGGGTTTGCCTAAAGAAAGACCTCCCTCCGGTCGATCGTTCGTTTTGGTCAATTCTGACAGCCATTAGTTTGTTCTATAACAAGAATTATTTTTAAATATGCATGATCTATAACATAATTTGGAATTAAACTAAATGTTTATAAAAAGTCACCACATATATGAATTGTTACCAAATGAATGTTATAAGTCTGAGGCCAATTTAAACATAAACACATGTGGTACGAATTCGAATGTCAATACAAGACATGTTTTATTGACATTCGTATAAACACATCTGTTTGTATAATATTATACACAAGAGAGCGTATGATGTGGATATGCTATATCAAGAATGTAGACTTAATATTATTGAGGAAGTCAATGATGTAAAATATTCCACAAAGAGGGGATTGACATCTATTGGTTAGTTTTGTGTGTCTGTTACTAAGCACAAAACGTTTTGATGTTTTATAAATTTGAAATATTATAAAAAATATATGTATAACGGATGAGGTATTTGTTTTCAATTTGGGTTAGTGTTGTTAGTTAACCAGATAAGTGAGTATTCATGTAACTGTTCACTTCTTAATCGAAACGGCTGGTTTCTAAAACGATTTTCATCATCAAATTACAATGGCTGTCTTATTCATGTTATTAAATTCCGTTCGCAATTTCGTAAAATTTTCTACATTAACGATCGGAATAAAAAGATATTGACATATATTGTGTCTACCCAAAATAAAATGAACATAAAACATGTAGAGAATGGCATAAACTAATCATTTATTTAATATACAAATTTGTTGTAAAGCATCTGCACTTTAATGATCTGAAAAACATTGGTAAACATACGAGTTGGCTGAGGTAACAACATGGGTTAGGGTTTGGCCCATATGGATTTTTTTTACAAAAAATATTCGTTTAATGTGCAATTCCTGAAAAACATATGATTTCGACACTTGAATTACATAATAGTTACAACCTAACAGCGAGTTCTGAACTAAAGTGCATAAAACATAAATCTTTTTTCAGTTATCAATCAAATTAAAATTAGTTTGAAGAGATTTTTTTTTACACTGACAGGGCATTTTTATGAGACTCTGAAACCAATTTGTTTGTTTTCTATTGTATGTCTCTGTTTTTTGGGAACATTTTTATTATATCTCATGACCATATGACAATAAAATCTTTGATGCTATTCAATAAGTAAGTTAAAAGTTTTGACAGTATTCAATGTAGAAAAATGTCTCAGATTTGGACTGATAAACGGACGACTGCACTTGGTGATGAAAAAAAAAACCCTTGAAAGATAATTATTAATTGATATGACTAAGTGTTTGTGATGACAGTTAGATACAAGTCACGTTCACCGGAAGAAGTTGTTATGAAGGACGAATTGTGTTTTTGTTTTTGTGTACAGGAAGAAACACCATCCTTTTGACAACAGATGCGTCCGTTGATTTAAAGTGCAAATGAAAAAGCTGTTTTTCACAAGGATGACCATTTTCTTTTTACAATTGATAGCTACTTGAAAAATGACAAGCTAAAATGGGCCCGCTGGTAAATTGTGTGCGAATCGCAGAAACAAATGATCAATTCTGATCCAATCGAAACAACATAATTATTTTAATAGTGTCTTAATTTATATGAGTTTTGACACTATGAACAAGTTCAGTATATATTTTGTTAAATAAATATCAAGATTCGTTAAAATCCAAGCTGGTCGTGGTTTTCTATGTATATATGAAGCCCCTTTAATACAGAAGAACAATAATTGACACAGGCAATCGATTTACAAAAGCAATGTTCATTCAAATCCTTGCACAAAAAGATGATATAAAAATTGCCAACTTTTTTTAACAAATACTGTACTTCATGTAATTTTAACAGTACATTTGTCACCGTGAATCATATTAAAATAGCGTTTCGTTTCCGATACCACGTACCCCTCACAAGCCGTCCCTAGGAAATGTTCATACAAACCGATTTTTAGCATCAGAAATAAATAGTTAGTTGTTACCAATACATCAGTTTTGTTTTGTGTAAAATGATGTCCCTCGAAATTTCTGCTTTTTTAAATAAAATACCGGAATTTAACCCTTAGCCGAATTTCAAATATATACCCAGACACAATATGTACAAATACATAAATTGCTCAACAGCTGTGCACATTTGCAATGGCCGCCTACCAATAACATGAATAATGTCTGAGTATTTTGCGTTAACACCACTTTAAAGCAAACACTAATTTGTTTTCCAAAACTAAAGTGTTTTTAATTGCACTTCCCTAACACCAATGTGTGTTGACATCTATTGTTTCGTTAATTGTTGTTATTATTTTATTTTTAGCTCGGTATCTCACACCTACATTTTCTTTGTGGAATGTAATGAAATTCTTATCTGAAGTTTTAACGAGAAATGTCTCGAATGATCATCTATTTATACTAGTTCAGTGGCAAAGTCTAATATATAGACATAAACGTTTTCATCTGTTTATGATGAAAAATTGACACTTTGTTAAATAATTGTTATGATGCTTTTGATTTTTTTTATACTAACGTTATGAAACAATTTAAAAATGATCCATTAATGCCGTCACGCTTGATTTTGTTGTGTATCCATTTATGGTAAAAGCGTGAACTTTGCTTAATGGGTTAGAAGAGACAGAGACATATATACATGTGTATATATGTCTCTGGAATTAACAATTTGAAAACTAATTTTCATTTTCACCTTACGAAATTCATAAATATATTATGCAAATATAGATGTGGTAGTCACCAGTTGCCGATTAAGTCTGGAAGGTGGCAGGATTTACAGAGAAAAAAAAATCATAATCTGCCGTCTCTGTGACACAAACAACTTTGGTGACGAGTACCATTACATTAAGAATTGTAGAACATTAAAACTTTAGAAAGAAGGAAATCTTTACGGAACTACTGTTAGTCAAACCCTCATATCTTTAAAGTTTATCAACAGTTTAACTCATCAAATATTGTAATATTAGAAAAACTACTAGTGTGGATCTAGCCGTCGATAGCAGCCGGCGTTAATATTCATGAAGCCAGCCTTCAATAATATTCATGAGCCGGCAATAATATTCATGAGATGACTTGCGTTCGAAGAAGTGTTGTTAGAAACTATGAACGATAACTATGATTAAATAACGTTCCTATTTATATGTGATATTACTTCAAACAGGCATGTCAATGGGTGTCTTCTTCGAGGTCCGCGTTTACTAAATTAACTTTTGGTCTTCTTCAAGGACTTCTAGGTCTGCGTCTTTAAATAACATTGTAAATGTAATAAAAACAATGCAAATGCTTCCATAAATATAAAACAAAGTAATGGTCTTTTAACATTCTGTGATAAGAGAAATAATGTAAACTGAAGCAATAACAAGTTGAAATAAATATAATTAAATATAGAAATTTAATGGGACATTACAACAAACAAATAAAGTAAAGAACAGTTCTTATTAAAATTTTGTGATTATTGAATTAATGTAAGCTACAATAAATAAAAAAAAATGATTGAATACTAATATAGAAATTTAGGAATTACAGAGAATTGATGGTCATATGGGCATTCCATAATTTGTTCGTTGTTCGTTGTCTACAAATATAGTCCAATCATGAAACTAAAACATACAATACAGACAGTATTTTCTATTTAAACAGATCAGAAAAAATAGAAACATAGTTAATTGCAGAAATAAAAACAACAGAAAAATAAAAACTGTCAAGTACTATTTCAATGACATATAATTCTTCAAAATTACAGAGACCAATCTCAGTCATAAATCTTAACATTAACAATTTATATCATTGCCTTTAAAATGGCCCATAGCACTTATGCCCTAAACCCATACGAGTTAGTCAGGAAAGGATAAAGGGGGGGGGGTACCCTGGTATATCACAAATTCGAAAATGAACTATTGCCGGCTGGCCAAACGAAGAGATTCTCCACGTGGGCAATAATACCAGAGGAAGAGGTACTTATTGCCTTTAAAATGGCTCTTAGCACTTGTACCCTAGACCCGTACGAGTTTGTCAGTAGAGGGTTAAAAGGGGGATATGGTATTCCGGTTTACAACGAATTCGAACTGAACTATTGCCGGCTGGCCAAACTAAGAGATTCTCCACATCGACCATCATACCAGAGGTAGAGGTTGGTATTGCCTATAAAATGGCCTAGAGCACTTATGCTCTAGACCCGTACGAGTTAGTCTGGAAAGGATAAGGGGGGTACCCTGGTATATCACAAATTCTAAAATGAACTATTGCCGGCTGGCCAAATAAAGAGATTCTCCACGTGGGCAATGATACCAGAGGAAGAGGTACTTATTGCCTTTAAAATGGCCCATAGCACTTTACCCTAGACCCGTACGAGTTTGTCAGTAAAGGGTTCAAAAAGGGGATATGGTATTCCGGTTTACAACGAATTCGAACTGAACTATTGCCGGCTGGTCAAACTAAGAGATTCTCCACATCAACCATCATACCAGAGGTAGAGGTTGCTATTGCCTATAAAATGGCTCATAGCACTTATGCCCTAGACCCGTACGAGTTAGTCAGGAAAGGATAAGGGGGGTACCCTGGTATATCACAAATTCTAAAATGAACTATTGCCGGCTGGCCAAACGAAGAGATTCTCCACGTGGGCAATGATACCAGAGGAAGATGTACTTATTGCCTTTAAAATGGCCCATAGCACTTATACCCTAGACCCGTACGAGTTTGTCAGTAGAAGGTTAAAAGGGGGGATATGGTATTCCGGTTTACAACGAATTCGAACTGAACTATTGCCGGCTGGCCAAACTAAGAGATTCTCCACATCGACCATCATACCAGAGGTAGAGGTTGGTATTGCCTATAAAATGGCTCAGAGCACTTATGCCCTAGACCCGTACGAATTAGTCTGGAAAGGATAAGGGGGGTACCCTGGTATATCACAAATTCTGAAATGAACTATTGCCGGCTGGCCAAACGAAGAGATTTTCCACGTGGGCAATGATACCAGAGGAAGAGGTACTTATTGCCTTTAAAATGGCCCATAGCACTTGTACCCTAGACCCGTACGAGTTTGTCAGTAGTGGGTTAAAAGGGGGGATATGGTATTCCGGTTTACAACGAATTCGAACTGAACTATTGCCGGCTGGCCAAACTAAGAGATTCTCCACATCGACCATCATACCAGAGGTAGAGGTTGGTATTGCCTATAAAATGGCACAGAGCACTTATGCCCTAGACCCGTACGAGTTAGTCTGGAAAGGATAAGGGGGGTACCCTGGTATATCACAAATTCTAAAATGAACTCTTGCCGGCTGGCCAAACGAAGAGATTCTCCACGTGGGCAATGATACCAGAGGAAGAGGTACTTATTGCCTTTAAAATGGCCCATAGCACTTGTACCCTAGACCCGTACGAGTTTGTCAGTAGAGTGTTAAAAGGGGGGATATGGTATTCCGGTTTACAACGAATTCGAACTGAACTATTGCCGGCTGGCCAAACTAAGAGATTCTCCACATCAACCATCATACCAGAGGTAGAGGTTGGTATTGCCTATAAAATGGCTCAGAGCACTTATGCCCTAGACCCGTACGAGTTAGTCAGGAAAGGATGAGGGGGTACCCTGGTATATCACAAATTCAAAAATGAACTATTGCCGGCTGGCCAAACGAAGAGATTCTCCACGTGGGCAATGATACCAGAGGAAGAGGTACTTATTGCCTTTAAAATGGCCCATAACACTTGTACCCTAGACCCGTACGAGTTTGTCAGTAGAAGGTTAAAAGGGGGGATATGGTGTTCTGGTTTACAACGAATTCGAACTGAACTATTGCCGGCTGGCCAAACTAAGAGATTCTCCACATCGACCATCATACCAGAGGTAGAGGTTGGTATTGCCTATAAAATGGCCCAGAGCACTAATGCCCTAGACCCGTACAAACTACTCTGGAAAGGATAAGGGGGGTACCCTGGTATATCACAAATTCTAAAATGAACTATTGCCGGCTAACCAAACTAAGATATTCTCCACATCGACCATCATACCAGAGGTAGAGGTTGGTATTGCCTATAAAATGCCCCAGAGCACTTATGCCCTAGACCCGTACGAGTAAGTCTGGAAAGGATAAGGGGGGTACCCTGGTATATCACAAATTCTAAAATGAACTATTGCCGGCTGGCCAAACGAAGAGATTCTCCACGTGGGCAATGATACCTGAGGAAGAGGTACTTATTGCCTTTAAAATGGCCCATAGCACTTGTACCCTAGACCCGTACGAGTTTGTCAGTAAAGGGTTAAAAGGGGGGATATGGTATTCCGGTTTACAACGAATTCGTAATGAAGTATTGCCGGCTGGCCAAGCTAAGAGATTCTCCACATCGACCATCATACCAGAGGTAGAGGTTGGTATTGCCTATAAAATGGCCCATAGCACTTATGCCCTAGACCCGTACGAGTTAGTCAGGAAAGGATAAGGGGGGTACCCTGGTATATCACAAATTCTAAAATGAACTATTGCCGGCTGGGCAAACGAAGAGATTCTCCACGTGGGCAATGATACCAGAGGAAGAGGTACTTATTGCCTTTAAAATGGCCCATAGCACTTGTACCCTAGACCTGTACGAGTTTGTCAGTAGAAGGTTAAAAGGGGGGATATGGTATTCTGGTTTACAACGAATTCGAACTGAACTATTGCCGGCTGGTCAAACTAAGAGATTCTCCACATTGACCATCATACCAGAGGTAGAGGTTGGTATTGCCTATAAAATGGCCCAGAGCACTTATGCCCTAGACCCGTACGAGTAAGTCTGGAAAGGATAAGGGGGGTACCCTGGTATATCACAAATTCTAAAATGAACTATTGCCGGCTGGCCAAACGAAGAGATTCTCCACGTGGGCAATGATACCAGAGGAAGAGGTACTTATTGCCTTTAAAATGGCCCATAGCACTTGTACCTTAGACCCGTACGAGTTTGTCAGTAGAAGGTTAAAAGGGGGGTATGGTATTCCGGTTAACAACAAATTCGAACTGAACTATTGCCGGCTGGCCAAACTAAAAGATTCTCCACATCGACCATTATACCAGAGGTAGAGGTTGGTACTGCCTCTAAAATGGCCGATAGCACTTATGCCCTAGACCCGTATGAGTTAGTCAGGAAAGGATAAGGAGGGGGTACCCAAGTATATCACAAATTCGAAATGAATTATTGCCGGCTGGCCAAACGAAGAGATTGTCCCCGTAGGCAATGATACCAGAGGAAGAGGTACTTATTGACTTTAAAATGACCCATAGCACTTGAACCCTAGACCCGTACGAGTAAGTAAGTAGAGGGTTAAAAGTGGGGATATGGGATACCGGTATACAACAAATTCGAACTGAACTATTGCCGGCTGGCCAAACGAAGAGATTCTCCACGAGGGCAATGATACCAGAGGAAGAGGTACTTATTGCCTTTAAAATGGCGTATAGCACTTGTACCCTAGACCCGTACGAGTTTGTCAGTTGAGGGTTAAAAGGGGGGATATGGTATTCCGGTTTACAACGAATTCGAACTGTACTATTGCCGGCTGGCTAAACTAAGAGATTCTCCACATCGACCATCATACCAGAGGTAGAAGTTGGTATTGCCTATAAAATGGCCCAGAGCACTTATGCCCTAGACCCGTACGAGTAAGTCTGGAAAGGATAAGGGGGGTACCCTGGTATATCACAAATTCGAAAATGAACTATTGCCGGCTGGCCAAACGAAGAGATTCTCCACGTGGGCAATGATACCAGAGGAAGAGGTACTTATTGCCTTTAAAATGGCCCATAGCACTTGTACCTTAGACCCGTACGAGTTTGTTAGTAGAAGGTTAAAAGGGGGATATGGTATTCCGGTTAACAACGAATTCGAACTTAACTATTGCCGGCTGGCCAAACTAAAAGATTCTCCACATCGACCATTATACCAGAGGTAGAGGTTGGTACTGCCTCTAAAATGGCCGATAGCACTTATGCCCTAGACCCGTACGAGTTAGTCAGGAAAGGATAAGGAGGGGGTACTCAAGTATATCACAAATTCGAAATGAATTATTGCCGGCTGGCCAAACGAAGAGATTGTCCCCGTAGGCAATGATACCAGAGGAAGAGGTACTTATTGACTTTAAAATGACCCATAGCACTTATACCCTAGACCCGTATGAGTAAGTAAGTAGAGGGTTAAAAGTGGGGATATAAGATACCGGTTTACAACAAATTCGAACTGAACTATTGCCGGCTGGCCAAGCTAAGAGATTCTCCACATCGACAATTATACCAGAGGTAGAAGTTGATATTGACTCTAAAATGACCCATAACACTTATGCCCTAGACCCGTACGAGTCAGTCAGCAAAGGGAATGGGGTTTATTGAACTGTTGCCGACTCGCAAAACTAAAAGATTCTCCACTAGGGCCACGATAACAGGGACAAAGGTAGTTATTACCTTTAAAAATGGATAAAAGCACTGATGCCTTAGACCCGTAAGATTTTTCAGAAGAGGGTTAAAAATGGAAATTAACTATTGTTGACTGGCCATACTAAGAGATTCTCCACGTTAGCCATTATTGGTTAACCTATCGCGGGAGCATAACGTCCGATTTATTGTACTTGTCCATTGTCGACGTCGTACTGTCAGTGACTTCGCCTTGGAATACGAATATGTATATTTAATGTACTGGCTGAACAGTTGTTGTAGTACATATTGCCTTAACTATCATCTTTATTTATGATACCGTGACCCGGATCTCGAAAAAATTAAATCAGTCAGATCGTAGAACAGAAGACAGAAGCGCTGTTACCAGACTATTCCGAAATAGAATTACCGGAGAAATAATATCTCGGAAATACGTTGTGTGTCGCTTTCTCAAAGTCGCTTGCTACAGTAATCCTTTAAAAGAGTTTTCCGAAACGTGTTTATCCCAATTCAATGTACTTTTCCATAGATCCTATATGAGCTTCTTTGTTCGTATTGTGACCGGGCTAAGTATTCTAAGTGGATCGTATTTTTTCGAAGAATTTTCAAAATCTCACTTTTTGTTACAATGTCTAGTATTGGAATATCACATTTAGTCCGGCGGCCACAAGTATATTTCAGACGAGTTGTGCACATCCTGATATAAGCATGAACATTGGCATAGACCTTCCTGAAATATTACTCTTTTATTTCAGATAAGAAGGCATTTGAAAAAAAATGTTTCACTGCCGGTTAAATAAAAAATAGCGGACATCATACTTTAATCGGCCCAGTATAGAAGGCTAGTACTGTGGATTCATTTATTTTCGTGGGTACCAATTTTCGTGGATTCAGGGAAACTTACATATTCGTGGATATTTAACTTCGTGGTTTTACCGAAGTCTGCATACTAGTACAAGCCTTTGTAAAATTTGTCATTCGTTGAACATCAAATTTCGTGGTTTGCCTGTACCAACGAAATCCACGAAAAATTGGTATCCCACTAATAATAATGAATCCACAGTGTGTGAAAAGGATCTATCAGCATGCTGCTATAATAATATTTGGTACAAACCTTTGTTATGTAATACTTTTGGATATATTATATAGATAAAATGTCTCTAAAAACCCTACTTTCGGTAGAATCCAATATGGCGGACATTGACTAAAATAAGCTTATTTTTTAGGGAGGGGGATTGAAATGTGTTTTAACGTATTGTTACTATCATTAAATTGTACAGGAACATTTCTTTGATGCTTCCAAGGGATACAATGTATAAGATATATGTCTTAAAAATCCTTTCTTCCGGTAATATTCAAAATGGAGGACATAAATATGTCATTTTTTTATTTTGATATTTATCTTTTTTTTCAAAATGTGAAGAAAGTGGGTTTTTTTTGTGGTGGTCATCAACTTTAGGCTTTAATTTATCCTCTAAACCACTTATCATATTCTGTAATTAATATTTAAATACAAAGTTAACACTTCCGGTAAAAAAAAAACCAATATGGCGTAAATGTCAAAGATGAGTCCTCACTCCATATGTTCGATGTAGAGCTTTGGATAGATTGATTTAATCAAAATAAAATCACTTAAGTACTAAACCTTTTTAAAATTACCACTATTTGGCAAAAAAAAACTTGTAAATTCCCAGTTACCACCACATGCACACGACGCAGGGCACGGGAGACTTGATTTTCCTCATAAAAACAACCGCGACAACCTTTCTTACATCCACAATGTGCAAGCTTCTGACAACATGATGAGCCCTCAGAAAGAGTTTTTTAAAAGTGATCCTCTTTGTCCCGTCGTCATCCATTAGCGCCTGGACTTGGTAGCATACGAGCCAATTTCAGGCTCGTCCCCTAAACACTTAAGTTACCCACAGCCCAAGATGGAGCCGCCTTGCGTCGGTTAGATACTTTTCTTCTATAGAATAACAATACCACGAATGCATCAATTAAACAACTGAATTTAAAAGTTGTATTAATCGTTTAGGGAAACCCCTAAACTGGAAAGGTGATTAAATTCTACAAAATAAACGATCACAGCACGATTTTAAAAAACACTTAGGCTGTCCGTAACTTCAAAACAACTTGTCCGTAACTTTTTTCATCATACCAATAGAGATGTCCGTAACTTTCAAAGAATCGACATACGCGGATGTAATGTTTAAACTGATGATAGAGATTGCATCGAATACATATTCACAAAACGAAGTAGATGTCTAGTATGATATAATTCATTCTATCGATGGAAGACAAAATTGAGAAAAACATGAAAAAAATCACGATAAATCCGCAAAACTCGGGTCTCATTTTGTATAACGCCGGGGTACCCGAATCGCCTAGTTCGGAGGGTTGTTTCCGTTCATAGCAGATAAACTGATGAAACATCATTGTTCGTTTTTATTTTTGAACAAGTAGACTACACAAGTATTTTTTACACATACATGTAGCATGTATACACTTGCTGATTTTCTGCCAGCAACGACAAGGGTAGCGTGAATCCGGGATTTTGGAGGGGAACCCAAATTGCCCAGGCATGCAGTGGATAGACTATACGAGACTTAAGTGCACAAACTTTTTCCGTCTTTTTGAAAAAGCCAAAAACACTTTTCTCTCATCCCCACAAAAACAAATCCCATCAGCATTAACAGTAAAATAAAAGGGGTGTCAATCTGGACACACCGAGACGTTGCGCACGGTGATATTGCGGCACCCTGGCCAAGATTTACAGTAAATGGGAAAACTTTAAAAAAAGGACATTTTGTATAAATGAATAAACCTAGTTTTACAGCTAGCTGCATATTTCATTTGTATGCAAGTTGTATTAAATCTCATTAAACTGAATAAAACTAAAAGACACAATAGGTAAAAGTCGGTGACAATAAAAGGAAAAGAGCAGTCAACATAGTGTAACAATTCGACATAGTATATAAAAATATAAATAACTACGTAGTACAACAGGGTAATTTAATAGTCTAACAACCCCTGATAACATACAAAGAGAGAAAAAAAACATACTAGGAAACATATTCAAAAAATCATAACACTCTAACTAACTGGTGGGATGTATAAATACCGAGCCGCGTCAAAGAGTATTCATCAAAATACACATAGAAAGAAACAGAGGTGAAGGTAAACCGCAAACATATAATTAAACTCAAAACATTAAAGAGTATGGAAAAGCCTTGGTCTGACAAGCGAAAAACGTCGATAAGACGCACATCAGTAAATAAAAGTTCAAACCATAACCAGGATGGAGTACCACAAACCCCACATACAACTTCTGTTGTGTAAGTATGATGCGTTAATAAAATCACATTTGATGGTGAATGAGTAGTATAAACGGTCGCGAAGGTTACAAATATGATGTTAATTGTCTTCTAATTGTTGAAATTATAATTCTTAAAATTTTAAATCAAAAGTTACCCACATCTAAAAATAAAGTTACGGACCGTCTGCTTAGTTTCGATCAAAAAGTTACGGACATCTTATGCATTTTTTAAAGTTGACCTTGCGCTTTAGTGAACTCTATATTAACAAATGTATGGTAATTGTTAGTCATTTCTTTATTCAATAATCCTATAAATATTTACATTCTGCATGAAAAACGTCGCAAAAGGTACATTTTGTATGAATTAAATATCAACGAGTTTAGAGTCCGCCATCTTGGGCTGTGGGTAACTTAAGTTACCCACAGCCGTTTAAGCACAGTGCTAAACACGTGTCTTAGTATATTGTACATTTTGCATGCTGGAAAAGACTAGACTAAGTTGATAACCTCAATTAACATACCCTTTTGCGTAAATAGATATTTCTTGCTTTGTTAACCATGCTAACCCCATATGATTATTTTTTGCTATCTTACAGTAAACACCGGTGATTTAGGCGGATCAATTATCATTCTTTAAGTTAAAGTCACATCTTCAAATGCTATCAATGTCTCCCAAACAGTCTTTTTCCCCCTTTTCAAGAAAACAGAGAACCGTATCACAACCGGAAAATGGATCACAATATTTGTGTGTGATCCCTAATCGCGAGTGCATTTGGAAGGTCATTTATATATATTTATCCAAAGCTTTTCCTCCTCTTAAATACAATCCATAGTTCGTCTACCCCTATGTCACGGAATAGCGAAACAGTAATGACAGCATCATCAGTAACGACTGTTCGAATAATGACTTGTTTAATTTCGTGTTTCACTGCATCAGACACATGCACCATGATTCTAGTGTCAGCCTTTTAATACATATGTATTAATATGGTGTTTAACTTGAAACGCATCACGGCGGTAAAGATAGAATATCCTGAACATGTGTTGCTACAACTGTCATATGCATCCAAGACTTTATCATAATAGTTTCATGCTTTTTAAGATAAGGGCATAATACCCTATCAGCATACTCGTTATGAAACAACTTGAAACTGTAACAGTGGATGAATGCATATATAGACAATACCGGTAGTTTGAATGATGCCACAAGAAAAAAGAAATACACTTAGGGGTAAGAGAATACAAAGACGAATCCAGAGTCGAAACAAATCTCAAAATTGGTAAAGTTTTCTGAGAGATGACGACATTAAGAAAGAACTTTTTAGTTTTTATTCACAGGCGCTTGATCAATAGATTTTGAGGAAGAGTTAGTTGTAGCAACAAATGCTCAGGATGTTTTGTGTTATTCACCACATGATGGTGTTTCAAGTTTAGCCCCATGTTAAAATGAATAGGCTTATACTATAGAATCAATATACAAAAAAAACATGTGTCTGATGCAGTGATTCACAGACTTAACTGACTCATGACTTGAACAGTCGATACTGATGCTGCTGTCATTGCTGTGTCATTATTCCGTGACATGGGGGCAGATGAACTTTGGCTTGTATTTGGAAGTGGAAAAAGCCTTAGATATAATCTATCCGTGACCTTTCAAGTGCACGTTTACTTGAAAGGGAACTTCGTTGTTGACATGGATGGCGTTTGAAGATGTGACTTAATGATTTAGAATGATGATTGATCAGCCAACATCACCAGATATGGATTTGATAATGCCATTGATAAAACGATACGTGGTTTTGTAGTAAGATCGAACAAACTTATCAGATGGGGTTTACGAAGCAAGAAAACATGTTTTTGAAAGTGGAAAGACTTATTGATGATATTTGAACGACTCGGTCTAATGTTTTTCATCATGTAAAACGTGCAATATACCATGGCGGGTGTGGATGAGTAACAAGCTTGAGATTTGGTTTCTATGCTTACTATTCCAGACGCTTATAATGGCGGGGAAAATATGAAACATTGGAACCCCTTTGGACAACTCTTTGTGAGGCCTCTTCACCTTATCAGGAGCTTGTACATTATTGATATAAAAAAACCAATACCGCCGCTGTCTTAGTAAATGAGGAAAATCAGCTTTCCCATTGTGAATATTTGCGGCCATAAATGATCTGTACTTTTAAAGATGTTTTAGTACTACAGTGATTTTATCTTATTTTCATCAATCTATCCAAATAAAACCTCTATTTCGAAGATATGGACTGAGGACTCATCTTTGAAATTTACTCCAAATTGGTTTTATATACCGGAAGTGTTAGCTTTGTATTTAATCATTATCTATAGAATACAATAGATGGTTTAGAAGATAACTTAAAGCCAAAACCAAATGGTAACTGACCAGCACAAAAAAAACCCAGTTTCTTTACATTTTGAAATAAAGTTGAATATTAAAGTAAAATAATGATGTTTCATGTCCGCCAGTTTGACTATAACCGGAAGTAATGCTTTTAACGGCATATGTCTTATGTATTGTATCCATTAGCAGCATCAAAGAAAGGTTCCTGAACAATTTAATGATAGTAGCAATACCCTCCTTTAAAAATAATCTTATTTTAGTACAATGTCCGCCATGTCGGATTTTACCGAAAGTAGGGTTTTAAAAGACATCTAATCTATATAAAATATCCAAAAGTAGTACATAACAAAGGTTTGTTCCAAATATTATTATATCAGCATGATAAAAACCGCTTTTCACACACTTACACTAGCCTCTGATATTTGGATGATTTAAGTATGATGTCGGCCATTTAAGATTTTTACTGGATGTGAGACATTTTTTTCAAATGCCTCCTTATCTTGAATAAAAGAGTAACAACTGAGCTGAGTCTATGCCAAATTTTATTCCTGTAGCATGATTTGCACAATTTTTCACAAAGCGGCCGTATTAATTTCTGGTACATCAGATCATCGAATCAGCTATTCCATAACATACCAAGTACTTTTGTGTTTTGTCCGCATATAGTAGTACTTTTTCCGTTTTAGCTAGCTTACGTATATCCACACGGTTTGACGTCCAGGATCGTAGATAGAATCCAGTTTCCTCCATCATTGATCTCCCTTCCTTATAGTCAGCCCACCCTCGTTCTGTAAACTTAACAGAATGTTGTCCACATACAAATCAGTCATTCAAACTTTGCGAATTATGCGATGTCGACAAATGCAGTCGTAAACAATTTTGATAGGCATAGTGCTTGATTCCTTCTGTACAGGATGATAAGGAATGTAGTGATACTTTTCTTAAGTTCATCTGTTTCATCTACCTTCTCTATGAATCCTCTTCGTTCCTGTTCTTGTATAATGTTCCCGTACTTCTTTAACATATCTGAGTTTTGAGTAAGTCTTTGAAGGACGTTTGCTGTCCTTCTGTTCGTGACTGCTTAATTTATAGGCAATTCATCACGTTTTTAAGGTAACATAGCGGAATATTTGTTTTCTCAGAACTCAATTGATCTGTCCTGATAGACTTAAATATATGCATTGTCGTCTTCGTCTACCTCCCTACTATTTATTCCTATTGAATCTAAATTCCAAAATCTCTCCAGATTGAATTCTGTAACTTTGTGTGATACTAGAACATTACACATACTAGTCTTCGACGTGTTTGTTTTCTTACCGTATGTAAGTACCGAAAGCATTTATCCGATATTGGATTTCACGGCGGTCGGATCGTTTACACGGACTATATAATCTTTAACAACGTCCCCGTAGTGATATGCGCCTACCAGCAACGATATCTCGAATGAATCGTGCTTTGTCACCGTGTGCGCTATCTTTAAACCACGCAAATAACCGTTCTGTGTATCAATATTACGTATGTGATTCTGTATAGGTATGCCGATCATCTGTACTATCAGTACTTTGATTGACAATACGTGTCCTACATCGGTTTTCAGATAGATTGTTGACTTTTCTATGTGTCTCACGTTTTTCTCTGCACCTCCAAATGCCGATTAATATATTATTTATGTTCCCGCTATCTGTAAATTTAGTTAAGTTTTGCGTTTCAAAAGATGTTTGCCCTCCTTCGTCAAAAAGAATATCCGTATCGATAAAGAACTGATTTGAGCCTACTTGTGCCACGGCAGTTTTCAAAAGTACATTCGATTGCAATTCTGTCCGTTGAGAATACAAAATAGTAGTATTATGTTCCGTATCATCAATGTCATTCACGAGTTGAACGTTGGGCGAATTCGAAGATAGTGGGTTTAACGTGCATTACATTAGTTTGTGTGGTTTTTCTCATTACAATGTGCGTTTAGATTTACATTCGTTTAGTCTGTGTATACCAAGGTAGTTAAAGATAACAAATTTATTCATACGGCATTATGTGTCGGCTGTTTTTTTAACTTAGCCGTATTTGGCACAATTTTTTGGAATTTTGGATCCTCAATGCTCTTCAACTTTGTACTTGTTTGGCTTTATAAATATTTTGATATGAGCGTCACTGATGAGTCTTATGTAGAAGAAACGCGCGTCTGGCGTACAAAATTATAATCCTGGTACCTTTGATAACTATTTACTGCAATGAGTTGGTGGATGTATTTCGTGACATTAAACGCTAGGTCTAGTCTCAATATTCTTGTAAGATTTAGATTTCACCAATTTCGGATGTCGACTCTTTTGTCCTGTGTCCGGTATACCGATATCGTCTAATATGCTTTCAGGGAGGTCCGTTTTACCAACGTTTTTGTTCTATGTCCTCGCGCGAGATATTTTCTGACTTCAACGGGTAATTTGTTGACAATAATGGGAAGAAGTAGTGTGCCGTATGTTTCATGTGTCTTACCCAAAGTTTCTAGACCTTGACGCTACCTCCAATTTGATCGTAAAAAACTTCGTAAGCTTGTTTACTGATTTATAGGCGAAGGAATTTCTAAATCTAGTGCTTCGTGTTCTACTTCATGAGCTTTCAAGCAGTTACACTTTTGTATATTTGTAAGTAACTAGTTAAGATGTACGGACGACTCACATGAGTCCCAGAAGGTTTGCCATTCTGAAATCGTGCCTTCGAAAGTTGGAAGCGTAAGTTTTGGTACGTTACTCTGATTAAAAGTTGCAGGAAATGTACTTTATTGCGTGTTGATTGTGAGAATGGCTTGGGCAAACTGGTTTTCAAACGACAGTGCGTTGTGTAGGTTTGCTATGTTTTGCGTTGAAACAAACGGTATAGTTTTTGGATTTAAAGTGTGCGTTCTAGTACTTTAGTATTTGATTCAATGTGACGGGACTGCAGGATTTTGGACATTTGTATGAACTTACGTACGTGTCAAATCAAGGTTATCATATTAACCGAAAATTCATCTGAATGAAATAATCTAATTTACCACATCTTCCGGTTCCGTTAACTTTAGAATTTGTTCATTCAAGTCCTAAAACAATGTTTGTGTTTGCACAAGTTTTCCTAGTGTTGTAATGACTTCTACTTGATCGAATTTTGTATTCGCCTTTGTTTCATCTAATCTTCGGTATACCTTGAACTACACGTATTTTGCGACTGACTATCTGAACAACGGAACCGAAATTACGTTAGTGATTGCGAAACTAGAACTAGAACTAGAACTTATGGCCGCAGTTATTGGAACTAGACTAGCTTTTCATGTAAAATCGACCTTCTAATGTAAAAACGTGGCTTTCTGGTCGGATAGCTGTATAGTATTGCACTGGTTAAATCATCGAAACTGTTTAAACGATTTATTGTGAATCGAGCGCGAGGAATAACAAAATCTACAAAATCAACATTAATGGAGATATTGCCCAAAAGAATGCAACCCAACCAATCTCTTAACACGAGGAATTGACGTCGATCAATACATCGATAGTGTTCTTTAAAAAAAGACAGAATTAGTTAACGGCATTGACAATTACAGAAAAAAACGAAGACGAGGAATTTCTAAACAATGAAGTTCATACTGATCACTATGATATCAGTAACGTTATAGACAATTGGAAATATTGAAATTTTCAGGAAAGTGATTTGAGTAACTGCTTACGTTCAGCGGTTCATATTTAACTACCAATATACCGATATACCAAACATCTGAGATAAAAACACAAGGCAATATCCTAGCACTAGACAATTGTGACTCTTCATAGATGACGGTAGCTTTTTGAGATGCAATGGAAGGATTCACAGCGGAATCATTTTAGAGAATACCAAATTTCCGTATTTATTACCTGCGAATCATTTACTTACCAAACTGATAGTGACAGACGCACACGAGCGTTCACTTAATTCGGACTCAATGCTACGCTTACTTACGTATTACAATCGTATTGGGTACCGATACTTAGACAATATGTTAAGGAGTAATTGATCAAGTTTTCGCTGTTGTTAATCATTGTAATGTTACGTAAGTGTCACGTGTTGACATTAGAGTCAAAATAGATATACATACATTCTATTCGCTTTTGTTATTGTTAGCTATATAGTTGTCCGATGTAACCTCTTAACGATATTGGTGTCAAGTGAACCTCTTAACGATATTGGTGTCAAGTGACCAGGATGAATTTACAGCTGAAATCGATACTAGCAGGACATAGTAGTGCCGTCTCCGGAATATTCCAGAAATTCGACGAAAAATGGGGAGAGCGGCACAAAACTTGTTGATTCCAATAACCTTCGAAACAGAAATCGTTAACTCTGATGATTATTTATTTAATTTAGAAAAAAAATACAGCCAATAGCAAAATTTATCTAAGTACAAACATCAACGCTAAACACAAATGCCACAAGTTCGCAACATCACGCAAACGTACATGAATGCATAATTTTACATACCTTCATACAAGAGCTTACGTTATTTTTTACGACAAAATTGAAACATATGTACGTGGTTTAGAATCCCTTGGTCAGACAGAGAATACATATGACCCATTATTGGTCCCTATCATATTGAAAAAGTTACCGGGGACGTACGCATAAATCTTACAAGACACCATGAATCAAATAGTTGGCAATTAAATGAACTACTACATATACTATCTCAAGAACTCAACATTATGGAGAGAGGCAATTCCTCTGATCATACGGAAGCTTAAACCACTACAGCAGCATTTCACACCAATGCAAAGGTACGTACAAAATAAATCAACACACATAAACGTAAAATCATGTGTACTTTTGTAACGAATCACATGTTCCCGTTAATTGCACTAAGATAATTGATCAAACAGCAAATATTTCTGTTGTTAAACAGCATCGTTTATGTTTTAACTGTCTTTGACCCCCAATATAGCTGATTGCAAATCACACAAAAGTTGCAGGAAATGTAAAATAAAGCAGCATACTAGTTTATGCAAAGACGAGGTTAAAAAGATGAAAAACAGAGTAACACTAATGAATATATTACTAGTAACACAATTCAGTAAACACAACACAACGCGAAGAAAACGGGTACAGTTCTTCACTCACAGACACAGACTAAAAACTGTCGTAGCGCAAGTAAGTTCGGGCATTCAATGTACTTACACAAACACATTATTTGACAAGGGTGCACAGATGCCCTCATCACAGAAAAATAAGCTACAGAGCTTGATTTGACAATTACCAGACAGAAGACCATAAACTTGTCAGGATTTTGTGACACAAGTGATGGCACAGACAACGGTAAATTACCTATCAACAACGTTTTGATTGTACCAGAAATAGCTGTACCAATGAAGACTTATGTACGTAATATAACAAATTTAAAGTATTTGTTTGGCTTGAAATTAGACCATCCGGTCTCACATGACCCAATGGTTGACGATTCTCTATTGAATTATATCTAATTCGATTATTACTGGTCAATTGTCGATGATAGAATAGTATGAGGAACAGGACCTACTACCGTAAAGTCGGAAATCCGTAACCTTCTGTCCGGCACCATCAATTGAATACCTGCAAATCCAGATCACACACTTACGTCAATGATGAACATATTAGTAGGTCACAAAGTTGAAGAGTAGAACTTTTATAATGGAGAAATTTATGGAAGTTGAAGCTGCTAGTATAAATAATAGTGACAACAAATCTGAAAACAGACAATTCCAAGATGTATACAAATCAAATGGTAGAGGTTACCATATGGAAACATAAAGATATGTTGATAAGTTACCTTGTAAGGAGGAACACCACACCTTACTAGACAACAGAAGTATTGAATAACGGAGAACAGAAAATGTCATTAAGCGTCTTAATCGTGAACTTACACTTTTACAGAAAAACGGAAAAATTATTAATGAACAAGAAAAACGTAGATTTATCGAGAGAGTTGATGAACGATCAGCCAAAACAATTGTTCATTCCATACCGCACCATCATTTCCGTAAAAAGTCGTCAACCACGCCAATCAGAATTGTATTTGACTGTAGCTGCAAACCTTCACCTATTAATCTAAGCTTAAATGATTGTTTGATGGATCTTTGGCCAAACTTTAATGATTTAACCGGAATTTTTCTCCGATTTAGAATGCACAAATACGCCGTCTCGACAGGTATAGAAAAAAGCCTTACTTATTATGGGCTGGATGAAGAGGATCGTGATGTTACCAGATTCTCTTATGCGTAGTAACCCGGATGACCCAAATAGTCAACTAACCGCAAACAGATTCAAGTCAGTATAATTTGGAGCAACTTTCTCTCCGTTTATCCTAAATGCTGTTATACGTAAACATTTGACTGCAATTCAACAGACTGGACAGCAATGTTAAAGAAATACTTTTATGTTGACAATATTATATCGAGCTTTAATTAACAAAGAGCTTTGTTAGACTTCTTCCATGCATCACGTTTAGTATTTGTAAATGATTTGTATGATGCGAGAGCATAAGAAATTGAACATTTATCAAAATCATCATGTAACCGAGAAGCTTAATCCTTATGGAACAATTTTGTTCGGTGGATGGTGGGAGAGATTGAGAGGAATAACGAAAAACTGCATTAAACGAGCACATATGGACAATAAAACACTCAACACGATAATGACTGAAGTAGAACGTTTACTCAGTGATCGCCCACTAACATACGTTTCATCGGATCAAACGCGGACGACGAACCCCTTACTCCGTCACATTTATTATATTGAAAACGGACCAAGACGCTACCGTATAACGGCCTTAAAGACTGTAGTTTACAACCAGGAACCAAAGACACTACGCATGAACCAGTAACTGGCTAGACAATCAAAGTTTCTTTCCTTAATTCTTAAAAACTACATAAAAAGATGGAAGCAGGAATACATAAATTCGCTTAGGAAATATTACCGATACACAGATCGAAACACATAGAACATTAACGTCGGAAATATGTAGTTCAGATTCAGGACTATGTATCTAGAGTAAATTGGACTTTGGCGATCATTGACAAATTATTTTACGGCAAAGATGGACTTACACGATCAGCCATAATTCGAACAAAAACTGGTTTGATATCTAGACCAATCATCAAACTTGAATTCTTTGGAACTTGAAAATATAGCAGCTCAGAGTGAGGAAAAGACGAAAATAAAAACATAGACTAACACATGTAACATGTGTTAAATATAAATCGTGAAAAGTAAAATGATAACGTGTGATTAGCATATGGACATTAAAATGAATTTAAACCGTGGGCTGTTAAATATTTTACATATAAACTTTAAAATTTTACTAGTAATTTATTTTATTAGAACTTTAATAATTAATGTTGTGATCACTTTCATTTATTTTAAAGTAATTCATGTGCGGCCCAAGTATGTTAAGAGCAAAATCACAAACGCAACGTTGCTGCCCATATTCATTGTAACATGTGTGACATGTTGACATTAGAGCTTGAATAGAAAGAATTATTCACTAGAGTCATTATATCAGAGGGAGAGGTACCCATTGCCTCAAAAATGACAAAAATCTTTAATGCCCTAGACTCGTACGACTTAGCCAGGAAAGGATAAGGTTGGTACCTTTATATATCACAAAGTCGAAATGAACTATTGCCAGCTGGCCAAACCAAGACATTTTCCACATGGGTCATGACACAAGAGGTATATGTAGTAGTTGTATAATGGCCCATAGTACTTATGTCCTAGACCCGTACGAGTTTGTCAGGAGGGGATAACAAGGGTTGTGGTACTCCGATTCATCACGAAGTAGAAAAAAACTATTGCCGGATGGCCAAATTAAGAAATTCTCCACGTGGGTCATTATATCAGAGGAAAAAATAGGAATTGCCTCTAAAATGACCCATACTACTATACCCTAGACCGTACGACCTAGTCAGCAAAGAGAAAGATGGGCACCTTTATATATCTCAAAGTCGAATTGAACTATTGACGACTTGTCAAACTAAAAGATTCTCCTCGTGGACCATGATACAGAGGTTAAGGTACTAATTACCTTTAAAATGACCAGCAAGTAAAAGTATGTTTGAATATTTTGATATACAAGAGTACTTCCCTTACCCTTTTCCTACCAATACGTACGGATCTATGATATACGATACATGGGCCTTTTTAGAGAAAACACCTACGCTAATCTTTTTGTTAGCCCACAAGGAGAAACTCTTAGTTTGGTCTTTGTGATATACAAGAGTACTTCCCTTTGCTGTTCAACAGGTACGGGTCTAGGACATAAGAACCATGGGTAATTTTCGAGGCAACATTATTCCATACATCTGATATGTTTGACAACGCAATCAGGGTTAGTGATATGGCCCATCTTAAAGGCAATGGCTACCTCTACCTCTGCTAATATGGTCCACGTTTAGATTATCTTAGTCGGTCAGCTGGCAATATTTCATTTTGACTTCGTTGTACACCGGGATACTATATCCCCCTTTAAACCGTCTGCTGACAAATTTGCACAGGTCTAGGGCATGATTGTTATGGGCCATTTTAGAGGAAATGCCTACCTCTACCACTGGTATAATGGCCCACGTGGAGAATCTCATAGTTTGGCCAGCCGGCAATAATTCAGATCGAATTCGTTGTATACCGTGACACCATATCCCCCCTATTAACCCTTTACTGACAAAATCGTACGGGTCTAGGGTATAAATGCTATGGGCCATTTTAAAGACAATAAGTACGTCTTCCTCTGGTATCATTGCCCACGTGGAGAATCTCTTCGTTTGGCCAGCCGGCAATAGTGCATTTTCGAATTTGTGATATACACGGTACCCCCTTATCCTTTTCTGACTAACTCGTACGGGTCTAGGGCATAAGTGCTATGGGCCATTTTAGAGGCAATACCAACCTCTACCTCTGGTATAATGGTCGATGTGGAGAATCTCTTAGTTTGGCCAGCCGGCAATAGTTCAGTTCGAATTCGTTGTATCCGGGATACCATATCCCCCCCTTTGAACCCTCTACTGACAAACTCGTACGGGTCTAGGGTATAAGTGCTATGGGCCATTTTAAAGGCAATAAGTACCTCTTCCTCTGGTATCATTGCCCACCTAGAGAATCTCTTCGTTTGGCCAGCCGGCAATAGTTCATTTTCGAATTTGTGATATACCAGGGTACCCCCTTATCCTTTTCTGACTAACTCGTACGGGTCTAGGGCATAAGTGCTATGGGCCATTTTAAAGGCAATAAGTATCTCTTCCTCTGGTATCATTGCCCACGTGGAGAATCTCTTCGTTTGGCCAGCCGGCAATAGTTCATTTTCGAATTTGTGATATACCAGGGTACCCCCCCTTATCCTTTTCTGACTAACTCGTACGGGTCTAGGGCATAAGTGCTATGGGCCATTTTAGAGGCAATTAAATGGACTGGTAATGTTGAGATTAAAGACTCTGATTGATCTCCGTAATTTTGAAGAATTATGTCATTGAAATAGTAATTGACAGTTTCTATTTTTCTGTTTATTATATTCCTTCAATAAACTATGTTTCTTGTTTTTCTGATCTTTTTAATTGTGTGATACTATCGTATGTATTGTATATTTTAGTTTTAGAATTGGACTATATTTGTAGACAACGAACAGATTATGGAATGCCCATATGACAATTAATTCCATTTAATTACCCTATATTTAATCATCTTGTTTTAATTACTATAGTTTACATTGATTCAATAATAACAACATTTTAATGTTCATAATTGTTTTGTGTTGTGTGAGGCAATGCAATCAAACTTTTCATTTACTTTCATTTTAAATGACGCGGACCTTGCAGAAGACACCTATTGGCTTACTATTTCCTAATTACTTTATATTGCTATAAATAGCATAACCATAATGGATATTAACAGCAAAAGTTATTTTATTGTCACAATCTAATAACTACCCAAAACATTTCATCGAACACGGTTTTGATCTCATGAATATTATTGACGGCTAGCCTCATGAATATTAACGCCGGCTAGATCCACACTAGTAGAAAAACTAATGTAAAAGTTATAAATGTGAAAGTCAGTCCTCCAAGTTAATTTAGGCCGTGTTCACACCAAACGCCATGTCAATGGTCCGAAAGGTCATTGGTCCGAAGGGTCATTGGTCCGAAGGGTAATTGGTCCAAAAGGCCGTCTATTAATTACTATAAAGATTTGACAAATCCGTAGGGGGAGTAGGGTAAGCCGAGTACAAAATATTCGGTTTTCTCCGGTTAATTTCGGCCATAATTCGGGATTATACGGCCTCATTTCGGGTGCACCCTCATTTCGGCACAACTCGGCCGATTCCGTAGCTACATTATTGAGGGTCGGATAGGGGGCGGGATCCCAAGAGTCCAGAGGCGGGAACCGGAAGTCAGGGGTGGGAACCGGGAGTTGGGGGCGGGAACCGGGAGTTAAGGGGTGCGGGCAGACGGGAGTCGGGAATAAAGGGGTGCGGGGAGACGTTTGGATTCTAACACATTTTTAAATCGAAATTTTAAAAAGAAAACAACATCATATTGCAGAATGTCGGGAATTGTGTTGCTTAAAACTACGATCGAAGCCATTGTGCCGTTGTATTAACATTTCAAATACATGCATGTGTTATCCTCTACATGTGTAGGAAAGAGTGGACGGACAGAGAACGTGGTTGTAAGGGATAGAGGAGGTAAGGAGTTGGATCTGCGGGGATAAAATACCCTTGTCCACCCCCTGATAAAATGTCATAAGAGTTAAGGCATTTACTATAACATATTGGTATATATTCTGCTTTCATTCAAACCCGCTCAGAGGCGGATTTAGGGGGGGCCCAGGGGTCCCGTGCCCCCCCTTTTTGGGAAAAAATTTGGTTGCTTATATAGGGAATCATTGAAGCGTGACTGGAGCGGGCCCCCTCTTAGGTCAGTCAGTGGGCCCCCACTTATGAAAATTTCAGGATCCGCCACTGCCGCTATTTAATGTTTTCAATGGCTACAGGTGAGCGTGATTTCCACTGGTTTCAATAAAAAAAAACCTGTTAATTGTAAAAAAAAATGTCTCTCTATCCTGAAACCTATCTATGAGGGGGTGGACAGGGGGTGTCGAATCCTCGTTGCCCGCCCCTCTACCATCGTCTCCCGCCCCCTCAACCCCCGCCCCCCCACTTTCCCATTTTTCCATTTTTTATTTTACCCCGTATTTTCGCCCGTTTTCTCCCCGCTACTCGTCCCCTTTTTCCCCGCTTCCTGCCCCTTTGACCACCGCTTCCCGCCCCTCTACCCCCGTCCCCCTGTCCACCCTCTTATCTATGTTGATTAACAAGGAGGTAGTTATTCCCACTTCCCGTCCCATTCACCCCGGTTCCTGTCCCTCACTCCCGGGTTCCTGTCCCCTCCACTCCTGGTTCCCCGTCCCTTGTCTCTCGGTTTCCGCCCCATATCTCCCGGGTTCCGGCCCTGTCCATCCCCTCCTTACTAGGGAGATGATTATTAACGGAGTATTACCGACTAGAACCCTTCGGACCAACGACCCTTCGGACTATTGACCCTTCGGACCATTGACCCTTCGGACTATTGACCTTTCGGACCAACGAACTGATCCCAATGTACACTGGTTTCACATTAAATTTGTTCACATCTATACACCTGGTTTAGTTACCTGTGCATAAGTTTTGTTCACACCTATAAACAGGTTGGGAACAAACCCCCTGTATGGTGATTATACCTCTATAGAGGGATAATCCTTCTTTAGAGGGATAAAATTATCCCTCTATAGACGGGTGTTTTTGTTTGCACTGGATTGAAAGCAAATTAGGGCAGAATGGCATTTTCTAGTTATATTGGCTATAATCTCTAGCATTATACGCATCAACATATGCACTTTACTAAAAATTGGGATAACCAGTTTTCTGCTAAAGTGACAAAACTTGAAATCTATTGTAAACCTATCTGAACACCTGATCAACAACAAAAGGAATAGTTGACCTTTAAATTTCATGTCAAATCTAACAATAGAAATTCTGTTCAGTGAGGCATAAGTGAGTAGAATTTACCTGATCATCACAGCTTTCAATCATGGTGAACAATAGCTTTTATATTTAGTCAGATAAGCATCAAACTGGGCATGTGCATATTAAATTAAGTACATCAATTGGTGCATCAACTATTCCAGGTTACTGCCATAATAAGTAGAGAATGCCATTCTGCCCTATTTTGATTTAAATCCAGTCTAAACAAAAATACCCCTCTATAGAGGGATAATTTTACCCCTCTATAGAAGGATCATCCCTCTATACAGGTATAATCACCATATAGAGGGTTTGATCCCAACCTGATAAACTATGTGTCATTTAAATGTTCATTACATAGAATCGAATTAAAATTTCTTGGACAACTTTTCTAGCAGAGATGAAAGTCATTTTGATGATTTGCACCTATTTTTAAGAAACTAAAGATGTCTCGATTACCAGAGGCGGATAAAGTCATTTTTAAAATGCATGGGGTTCCAACCCCCGTAACCCGCCCCCTTCTGAATCCGCCGCTAATTACGCAATACATCACGTAGGCTACAAACGAAGAAGAAGGAATGAGATGTTTAGGGTGTTTTAGTAATGGATTTATGAGTGAATCGTTGATTGACCAGTGGCAAATATTTCTGTGTACGTCCAGTCAATTCGGGAAGACATTTTCAAATGAATTATGTGTTTGGCAATGATGATGCTTTGAGTCTGGATTAGGCGTTCAGGGAATGGCCATTCAACTAAAAAAGGAGGGGTTGTTTTTTTTTCTCAAAAAAAAAAATATTCTGATTCTAAAATTGATGGTAAAATATTCTGTTCATTGAGTAAAAAAAAATTCTGAATCCAGATTTTCCCCATACCTCATAGTGTTAAATTTTGAACAAAATTATTTGATTGATGGCTTTGAAAAACCGGCTAAATAAAAATGTTCGTGCTATACGCGAAAAAAAAATTCTGTGTCGAACATAAACACAATAACCCCCTTCCCGCATGTAGTTAAATGGTTGCTCCCTAATAGAGGTCGGTCATTTAACAGGTCGGGACCACTACCTTATATGGAAATGCATGAATTAGCATATTTATGTCCTCGCACATGTAAATGTTTATTTACGTGTGACGCAATTTATTTTTACCTGGGTTTTTAACCAATCCAATAAATGAGTAACAATGCATGATAGACTACTACGTGTTTACAATCAACCAAACAAGCGTGTTATTTAATGAAATACAACACATTTTTTCATGCAATACGGGATTAACAATATCGCTTAAAAGATTTTCATTTTTTGTATGCACATTTATAGGTCGTGATATAAAGTATACGTTCCATGCTCAGATTAACGAAAAGTTGTTTCTATGCGAAGAAACTAGTGTTTGAATTACCCGATGTACAGCCATTAATATGTTTGATGATGGAACGGAGATTTCATGTATTCGTCCACCAGACAGCAGCAAACAACAGTGAAAAATACAATTACCCATCAGACAAACTTACTAATGTAAAGTTAGCCGTTGATAATAGCCGGTGCTAATATTCATGGGGTTCAGCAACTTTTGAATAGCTGGTAGCTATTGATAGTTAAATAAAAATTAGGATCCTAGGAATTTTGTGTTCTTAAAAAGGCGAAGACTTAGAGTTTGTTAAAGATCTGATAAGATTACTAAACTTTCTAAGATTACACCAAATTTATTTTATGATATTGTACCTTCTTTTATGATTAAAAAGTAATTTAAATCGAGGAAACAATGTGTTTATTTCTTTTTTTTTAAACAACTAGGAATATTTATCAATCGGGGCCAATTATAGCCGATTATACGGTATGGGTATTTTTCATTGTTGAAGGCATTACATACATTGTATGCCTATCACTTAACTTACCGGTGCATTACGTTTGCGCGCAGCTTTTTATTACAATTGCGCGCATATATTTGACAGGTAAACACAGTTAAGCTTAGGAAATAACTCTTATTTATCTATGAATTTATTCAATTTTTTTAAGTAAAAGTACCCTTTCCGTTAGACTAAGTCACCTATACTCACCCACGAGGAGGTAGAAGTTGGATACAAGTAGGATAAGTCGGTTGCATTATATTCTATCAATCCGGAAAGTTTCATACTCATCACCTACTAATGATTTTCTCCCCCGATTTGCTAAAAAAAAAACTTCAAATGTTCGTTACTTGACAAAACTTTACGATCTAACTTTCAATAGATTAATTACGAATTTTAAAGAGATCACTATTCGGGGTACTTGATCACCCTGAAAAAAATCGCAATGAAGTTACATGTATGCCTCAGTTATAACAGAATTTATCATGCACACTTTATATTTTGTCTTGAGAATACAATATGAACAATATAATATAATTATGATTAAAATATACTTTCAAAGTTACTCATATTTCATTATATACCGTTTGACCTGAGTTTACCTGCAAGATAAATGCGCGCAAATGTAATCAAAAGCTGCGCACAAACGTAAAACATTTTAATCTCCAAACTTACACCCACTTCATTTGAGCATACCGCATCTCCTTATTTTTGTATACAAAAATCTTTCAGAAAGATCGATTTTCCATTATGAAATTCTAATTGATACATTGGATTTTTTTACGGACTCGTACATTTACCAACCTTATTAAAAACCATTAATGATGTTAATTTGGCATAAATGTTCCTTATGGGGTGCTGACCAAGTGTTGTTACTTTATAGCCGTTCCATTATCCAAGATGGCCATCAGCCAGGAACTTAGTTTAACATAGGACCCTATGGGAAATACAAATGTCTTTTTTTAGAGAACCACTGAATGGAATGAAACCAAACATAATATGAATGTTCCTTATGAAATGCTGACCAAGTCTTGTTACTTTGAAGCCGATCGGTCATCCAAGATGGCCGACAGCCGGGGGGAGGGAGGGGGGCAGACTTAGTTGAACACAGGACCGTTAATATGGGAAATACATACACATGTCTTCTTCTAGAGAACCACTGAATGGAATGAAACCAAACATGAATGCCCTCTTATGGGGTGTTTATCAAGTGTTGTTACTAAGTAGCCGATCCGTCATCCAAGATGGCCGCCAGCGGGGGACTTCATTTAACACATACAAATGTCTTTTAGAGAACCACTGAATGGAATAAAATCAAAAATAGCATGAATGTTCCTTATGAGATGCTGACCAAGTGTTGTTACTTTGTACCCGATCCATTATACAAGATGGCTGCAAGCCGGGGACTTAGTTTAACATAGAACCCTATGGGAAATGCATACAAATGTCTTTTTTTAGAGAACCAAATCATATATATATATGGTTAACCAGAGGCGGATCAAGTGGGCCCCGGACCACTATCTGCAAATGGTTTAAAAGATCAATGGTATTGGATTTGTGTCAAAATTGGACCCCCCCAAATTCAACTCGTTTTAAAAACTGAAAAATGTAGTGGACCACCTTTTCCGAAAGTCTATAATTCCGATGTACAAGTATATGTAGATGGAATTAACCTGGAATTGTGACATGAACTTATGATGAAGACGAATGAAATGTATAAAATTTATATTATCTTTTGATTTGTACCTCATATTGCATCAATTAAAAGAAATTCCATTCAGTTTGTTGGCAATTCGTGTTGTGTTCAGATACTTACCAAAAGAGACAAATTATTAAAACTCAGACAAAAACGTCATTTTAGATTTTACCTGTGATTCTGGAGAGCCATTTCGACCGTTCTCTTCTAGATCTCGTGTCGAAAGAGCGCGCAATTTTCCCCAGATTATCTTTGAAGGCGGGAGTTCGTTTTCCAATTGTCCCACCTGTAAAGGTGCACCACTGTATAACGTGTTGTTGCTCGATTTATATACTGACCATGGAAAACCTACATTCTACATTACAACCCGAAGTAAAAAATAATATAGAATATTATAATGGCCTTTCAATATTACACCTGTATCAACCCGAAACATCAATTTATTTTATATAATCCTCGAGAGCCCATGGTACCTAGCATGCCCAGGCTGTCGATCCTCCTGTCTGTAGTGACAGATAAAGTCGAATAGTTGCAGTTGACATATAACATATACAATTAATCTTAATTTGTCTCCTCAGTATACAATAAAGGTTTTTTTTTTTTTTTTTTTTTTTTTTTTTATATATAATTAGATGATAACTGTATTGATGGTCGCAAATTAAGTTTACTGGCGACGCGTTAGCGAAGACAGCAAACGGATAAATGCGACCATCAAATCAACAATTGATACCATCGGAGCTTGAAATACAATATTGTTATCTCCATTCTTATGAATCTGACAGAAAACGACGTCAAATCATACATTTGAAATCAGTCAAACGTCGTCTGCGCTTGCGCTTACGTTTTCATAGCATCAATTGCAAATTGATGCCATGGAAATCAGTGACGTTATTTAAGGTAGATTCATGGTATACCGCCATCTTGGATTGCACAATCAAAGTACAAAATCGGTCAAGTTATTTGCCCAATTCTGCAAATTTGGAGACAAATTTGCAATTGTATGGTTAGATTATTTATTTATATAAAGAAAACTTGGTGATGTATTGTATTATTCAAAATATTTAAACAAATATCATTTATTTTTGCTTTAAGAATCATTTTTTTTTTCAAATGAGTCATTTAAGGGGAGATAACTCTTTAAATACAAAATTTACACTGGACTTATAGCGATTTTTTTTATTTTTACTTGTAGCAACTGCAAGAAAACAAGTTCGGTGACACCATTTTTTCTTTTTATTTTCTTAAAACATATGATAAAACCTATCTTCTCACAATTTTTTTCAAAATTCTATCTAATAGAATTTGTTTTATGCACCCAAATGTGTTTTTTCATTAACAATATAACCAAATTTAGGCATTTTTCAACGACTCATAGCATGAAAAATAGCACGGTGACCCATACTTTTTATTATAGTTTTGAAAAAAGCATACAAAATTCTACATTTTGGCAAATTATGAGAAAATTCTGTCTCAAAAAGTATATACTTGTGATCTACCTTAATCAAAGTGAACGTAACAAACAATGTTGCAATAGAATGTACAATGGCTACATTGAGATCGATCTAAAAAAGTTGACAAAATAAGATCGATCTTTAATCTACTGAAAACGGGAAAAATCGATCTTGTAGTGTAAACGCTCTGCATTAAATAAGATCGATCTCGTCCTTTAAGGATACATTTTTTTAAATACTTCCAGAACTTCACTAAAGTATCATATAATCTAACATTATAAAAATCCCGCAATCGCGGGAATAACAAAGTTCGGGTACATGCACGCTTTGATCAAATGTGATTCAAACCTGAAAATTCGGTGTCAAAAATATAGTCGTAACTCGCAACTCGACTTTCTTAACTCGCAACTCGACTTTTGTAACTCGCAACTCGACTATTGTAACTCGCAACTCGACTTTTGTAACTCGCAACTCGACTTTTGTAACTCGCAACTCGACTTTATTAACTCGCAACTCGACTATTGTAACTCGCAACTCGACTTTCTGAACTCGCAACTCGACTTTTGTAACTCGCAACTCGACTTTTGTAACTCACAACTTGCAACTCGACGATAAGAAACCCTCACCAAATTGGGGATTTATCTCAGGTGCTCCGGAAAGGGTAAGCAGAATCTGCCCCACCCCTTGCATCAGTCCTGTTGTTCGTGTAAATAGACATTCGGAGATGAGTTTCATTCGGTGCTGTCACATTCGAGGAAAAGTTAACTTGCTACACACAAATTAACAATGCTTGGAGAAAGGTTAAATACTACACAAAGAAATAAAATATATGGATAATATATAATAAATAAGTGATGTTTTCCTTTATTTCCAGCTAGGTAGTATTAATAAAAACAACACAACATAACATTTTATTCGAAATGATTGTTTGGCTAGAAGTGAAGATTTTAGTTCGGCTAACGTCACATGTTACGCGGCTACAGCATGCGGACTAATTATTTTTCTTGTGTACCTATAAATATTTTTTCCTAGGCAACGCCAATAACATAGCCTTATTAAGTCATGTACATTATCACTGTTCTTCTTCTTGTTCCTATGTTATCTTTTTTTTCAATAAATATTATTGAATATTTCAACTTATAAAAGTTTATCAAATGTCAAAGCAGATAATATATTTAGTATAAAAGAAGCCGTCAAATATCTGGAGCAAATACAAGAAATTAGAGATGGATAAAAAAGTCATACATTAAAACAATTGTTAACTTTTGATATCGATTGATACAATTATTTATCATCCCCATAGATACGATTTTACCCTCGGTCGTTTGCCTCGGTGAATATCATATCTTTAGGTTGACAAATAATCAAACGTCAATTATTGAATATTAATTGTCACTGGACGTGACTAAAAAAAAAGTAAACATTTGATAATTTTGAGAATTGAGTTTACATAGACAATAACTGTTTAGTGTCTTTAAATATCAGCTGTATTTGTACGAGGATTAGAAACAGGTGTAATGGGAGCTTTAGCGAGCTATTACTCCTGTTTCGAGCCGAGTTCAAATACAGCTGATATTTAAAGACACTAAACAGTTATTGTCTTTATCCTGCAATTAATTCTGTATATTATTTGTGTTTTGAAAGACACAATAACTCGAATTTTTTGCATTTATTATCGATTTGAAATCACTTGAGGCCCGCGTAGTAATATTAAAATCACACATTCAGCTGAAGACGGGTTCGCAAAAAAAGCATCTCGAATGGTCAACAATAATACATCGCTCAAGGTGAATAATTATCTTTTTTAACATAACAACTAATTTCAACAGTAAAAACAAATAACAAAACATTGTCCAATTTGAAACAGAAGTGTATGAGTTGTCCTACGCTTCATACTTGACATTCACTAAACATGCATGCTGAAATTGACATGGTTGATTTTGTTACACAATCATACACATTCAAGTTGTGAAATCGACAATTGTCATCGTAGAAAAGACTGCTCTTCATGTGTGTATGTTATCAGAAAATTGGTGTAATTCTTATTGCTCTCAAGAAATGTTTGAAAACAAATAGAACGTATAAAAGTAATCGTTATTAATTCGCATAAGGTCAAACAATACGTCATTGGAATGCGACTTCCCAAATGAATCAGTAATTGTAATTCATCGATAGTTATCAAGATTGGATGCATCGTTCCCTTTATGAATTGGGAATAAAAAAACCTGTGGTCCAGTGTTCAGGGTATTTTCAATAAGAAAGACAAAGATGTATAGCGGATAGCATAGTACTAATAGTATTCAGAATTTTCTATAACAACGGGTAATAATTATACATGAACTTCGACATTGCACCTCATAATCAGCTTGACTACCAAATGACAAAACGACTTTTCAAAATCCAGGCTAAGAATAAGGCGTATGTTTTTTAATTCGAATACGGACCTGCGAATTCGCGGGTATGGTCCAGTCTCGATAACGACCCCCATAACATTATTTTGATTCCTTACTTATGCTCTTCCGACTTAAAGTATCAAATTAAATTGTAGATTTTTCTTTTAAATTCCACTTAGTAGGTATAATAGTTTTTAAAAAGTTTATCTTTTCAATAGATGCAAAATCTAAAGAAAACAAATCAGGAAACTGTTATTTCATGTAATGTCAAATTTGTTAAAAACGCCTCTTCTTTATTCGTAAATAAAAATGATCATAACCAGAGCTGTGTTTCTTGTTTTAAAATGAATTCTCTACTTTTGAGAAATTTACATTGATAATGAATTTAACCGCTTATAACTATTTGCCTCTTGGTTAATTTTATACATTATATTTTAAGCAACAGTGAACCCTCTCTTCACCTCTTTTAATTTTTATCATTTGATGAAATCAACTTCACAAATATATCATATAAAATATTCATATAATAAAATATACGTCTAAAATTCTTGACTTGTCTTAAGCTTATTCGGTCCTATTTCATAAAGACTTACGACCATCACAAAATTAAGTTACGACCATCCTGAACATTTTTGTTGTTTTAGTTACGACCTTCATGCTCGAATTATTGAATGACTATTTTACGAAAATTGGAATGTTTTTATGTATCAAATTTTGTTTCAATATCAAGGCACTGACGATTAGTACGTATGAGACAAGCGGTTTGGCTCAAATAAATGTTTTACTGCACAAAAATCGGATAAGAAAAATTTATCCCTAGAGTTGTCTCCCATTTTCGGACGGTCGTAGTTTTAAGTTACGACCATCCACTTACCACCAGTGCATTTTGTGTATATTATGAGGGTTTACAAACTTGCTGAAGTAATAACACAATGGGTTTTTCATTGTCTTAATCTTTGTTGTATGGAGGTTGTTTTGTTTTGTTTTGTTTTTATATTTGTAATTTACTTTGACTTGGTTTTTATTAAGGTTAACAAGTCAATTTTGGAGGCAATTGATGTTAACATTTGCCGACATGTTGAAATGCGTGGAATCGGTGTTTTCATTTTCAGAGTCCATATATTTTGTGATAGTAATTTCATTCTTATTGGCGAAAAAATAAGCAACACAACTATAGAAGGTTTAAGTTTAATTAATCTAGTGTACATTGAAGTGCATTAATGTAACAATAACTCAATTAACTGTAGACTCAATTATTATTGTTACATTCGTAATTAATCGGATCCTTACCCAACCCTGTATTCCGGCACTTAGTCTCCAATGTAACAATAATATTTTTATTATTGTTACATTTCCATGTAACCGTAGCCAGTGCCAAAACATAACGGTATATGGAATCGTCCAAACGGATTTCCTAATATTGATAAAGGTGAAATATGTAGATTCAGAATTGTGTACACAGAAATACGATCAGAAATAAAGCCCTATGTAAGGGGAAAACAATAAAACAACTGTATAAAATCATTGTTTATTTAATTTGCTTTCATAAGAACCATGAAGTTAAAATTTATAACGATTACGTGTATCCTGTCAACCCCTTTTCTTCTTTGCATCAAGGCGTCCGTTGCTTTACATCGAGCAGCAGTTCAACCAATCGGGAAATGTTAAGTTGGGACATATCTCTGTTTTGGAAGCGTGTTCTTTACATCTAGGCTTGCGTTGCTTTACATCGAGGCCACAGTAGTTCGACCAATCGGGGAATGTTTATATGGGGCATGTGACCTATTTTAACTGCAGGTTTTATAATATTTTAATTGAAATTATAGAAAAATGGAATATTGTTAGTATATACAAAACAGAAAATGATGAATACTTTTAGTAACAGAAAAATTGGATCGGGGTTCTGTGTATTCACATCATTTGTACAACTCTTCTTACTGATGCCATATTTTGGAATTTCTGTGACCTAAATGGTTCGCGAAAATTAATATTTTTATATATAGTATAGTAATAACACTTGAAAAATCTCCTGCGTCCGCAGTGCTTTCTTTGGTTTAGGCCTACGTTAAAACTCATTTTTTGGACATTTGAACGACAGGAATATATATATATATATATATATGTAAAAAAGATAGGAGCTGCTACATGACCAAAAGTAAACTAAATATAACGTAGGTATATGTGACCTATAGTTGTTAACTGTTGCGTCATTTGGTCTATACTCTAGAGTTGTCTCATTGGCAATCATACCACATCTTATTATTTTAATATAGGGTTTGCTCATATATTTTATAAGGGCACAATTTGTATTGCTCAATGGAAATATGAAGAGCCTTCTTCGACGTATGTTATGGTGCTTATGCGTCTACTGGAGCAGATGTTGACAAAATTTTTCCAGTGGTAGTTTATACGTTTCATCTGTAAAAAAAGGCAAGAAATAGTTTATTTTACGTTGGGTCAATGATTCCATTGGCAGCTGGATTCTTTTACTTTGAAAGCTGACCGCTTAATGACGCAAAAAACCTGTCGATGCGTCAGCATAATGAAGGTGATAAGGAAATGCATTTTTTTAAGGACAAAGTGGATGTTATATCTGTCAATTCCACACACTATAATATTGTGATAAGCTGTTTAACTCGAACTAATTCCCTATCAAATTTACAAATGTGATTAAGAAAAAAATGTGTATGTCTTTTAACAAGGCTTCTTATTTAAAATATCACCGAAACACTTTTCAAACAGGTATTCTATTATATGGTGTTTTAGACGGGATTATAAAATGTACGACGTACAAATGTAATTAAACTCCACAACGGCTCTTCATAGTCGACTTCGTGCCTAGTCGGTGTTTGTTGGTGATCTTACAAGATAAACTAACCGCACACAAATTGATTGATTGAATAATTGCCACTTATTTAACGTCTTGTTGAAAATATTTTATGTTTATTAAACATATTCAGGACAAAACACATTGCTCGTTTCAATTGATGATTAAGTTTCGACTATTTCATTGAAAGTATTTTCAATTGTGCGATAGATAAACTGGAGTTTAGATTACATCCAGTTTTATATAATATCCTGCAACTTTGTTGCCACTTCTTTCATAGATAAGCATACCCGCAATAACCACAATGCTGTATGATAATGATTTATCTTTATTTCGTTAGTTGTCAGCCTTTCCTGCTGCTGTATACAGTTCGACTTTTTGTAAAGTCGTTCCGAATAGACCGAAAACTGGTTATATAAAATCAATAATGCCTTTTATTTATTGCATTATCCACTTCGAAATGCATTTTACAAACGCTGGATGACTTTTTTAAGAGCTTATAATACATTATCATGATTATGTGTTTTGCTCATGGTTGAAAGATGTACGGTTACCTAAAGTTGCAAACACTAATTCTTCAAAAAAATTATTATGTCAATCAATTTAAGTCATTGGCAATTTATGTGTTTTAGCACTATTTTCGTCGGAAAAAACCAATCTTTAAAATATGAATTTAATATGCGTCTCACTTCCAACTTTTAATTGTTATATTTTTGATAAATCTAACTAATGTAGAAATTGTTTTCAAATCTGTCAACTTAGTTGGATTGATTAATTTTTGCTGAACGACTATTAAATAGTTGTATGTCTATTATATGACGGATAGGTAAAATCAAAGAACCTCGACTAACTCCTTGTCGACATTTTCTCATTGTCATACGAATCAGAGGTCCTTCAAACACTTATTAAAAAAAAGACGATCAAAGAAGCTAGATCATTGAATTACACATAGTTATTACAGGTATAATGATGCTGTTCTTTCCACAAACAATCCAAACATTTTAGATTTTGTATATTTATATATCAAGACTTCATAGATACACACTTATTGTCTACTTCACAAATAATACTTGAGTTATAGATTCTAGAACCGAAATAATAGGGATAAACACTGCAAAGAAAATCTAATGACTATTGAAAATGACTATTGAAAATGACAAAAACAGCTTTTACAGTTGATTGTGTTGCTCTTCAATAGCTTTTTATTAGGAATAGCAGGTTCCTAATGTTAATGGTATACCTAAATCTACAGTAACAAATAAATCAATTTTAGTGCTAATGAAAAAAAAAAAAAAAATTTTTTTTTTTTTTTTGTGGATTTATGTTTTGATTTTTTTTTTATATTATTAGACTGTTTATCTAAAATAACCACAGGGCTTGCTCATAGTCTCATTCATTTTTTCTTTTGTGAGGACATACTTATTATTGCTCAGATCATTTTATAATTTAATAACGGATTATTAGTAGATTCAAAACAAAAATTTGACCAGTGATAATTGATGCTGTACATAGTTTGTTATCACGCGGGAGATTGACCCTTAAGTCGTTATAATGATAGCTGATCACTTGATGACGTACAAAATGTTGAAGCGCTGATATTTTAAGCGTTTGATATGTAGAACGTACAGCCCGGTTCAAATAATTGGCGGATGCGGCTAACGATTTGAATCATCTTAATTTGTCCCGTCCTGAATATAGCTAAACATAGTAATTACGCCAAATGTATCTCGGTATAGTCATTATGTTAAGAGTATCTTGGTAAAGTCATTACACCGATAGTGTCTCGGTTTAGTCATTACGCCAAGAGTAGCTTGGTAAATTTATTACACCGATAGTATCTCGGTTAAGTCATTACGACAAGAGAATCTTGGTAAATTCATTACACCGATAGTATCTCGGTTAAGTCATTACGCCAAGAGTATCTTGGTAAAGTCATTACACCGATAGTATCTCGGTATAGCCATTACGCCAAGAGTATATTGATAAAGTCATTACACCGATAGTATCTCGGTATAGTCATTACGCCAACAGTATATTGGTAAAGTCATTACACCGATAGTATCTCGGTATAGTCATTACGCCAAGAGTATCTCGCTATGGTCGTTACGCCAAAAGTATCTCGGTGTAGTCATTTTATTAACAGTATCTCAGTAGATCCATTACGCAAAGAGTATCTCGGTATAGTCATATCGTCTAGAGTATCACAGAATAGTCATTACGGCAAGAGTATATAGATATAATCAGTACGTCAAAAATATATCGGTATTATAGTCATTATGTTAAGGGTATCTCGGTATAGTTGTTACCCCAAGAGTATTTCGGTATAGTTGTTACCCCAAGAGTATTTCGGTAAAGTTTTTACGATAAGAGTTTCTACGTATAGTCATTACGCGAAGAGTACATCGGTATAGTTGTTACCCCAATAGTATCTCGGTATAGTCTTTAAGAAAATCTACGTATAGTCATTACGCGAAGAGTGTCTCGGAATTGGCATTACGTCAAAAGTATCTCTGTATAGTAATAATGTT
Organism: Mytilus galloprovincialis; assembly: GCA_037788925.1. NCBI lineage: Eukaryota > Metazoa > Mollusca > Bivalvia > Mytilida > Mytilidae > Mytilus > Mytilus galloprovincialis. The sequence goes on from CM075332.1 coordinate 61,389,747, forward strand.
TTAAAGAGTAATGGTAAAGTCATAACGTCAACAGTATCTCAGTACAGTCATTACGACAAAGGTATTTCGGTTTACTCTTTACGTCAAACAACGACAACATTAGTGGCTGCGTTGTAAATTAGTAAAGAGAAAGAGTTTTCCGCTTGTATTTAGTGTACATGTAACCGGTTTTTAAGTCTCGATATGAGGCCGTGTTCACACCAAACGCTGTGTACAGTAAACATGTTTACATTTGGTTTAATGTAATGTACACTAGTTTCACATTAAATTTGTTCACATCTATACACCTTGTTTAGCTACCTGTACATAAGATTTGTTCACACTTGTAAACTATATGACATTTAATTGTGCATTACGTAGAACCGAATTCCAATTTTCAAACAACTTTTCTAGCAGTTAGGGAACAACAATTTGACTTTAAAAAAAACAGGGGAATGGATTTTTCCACAATTTGATTTAAAAACAAACGGGTCATACAGATGATTAGAATGAACAAATATTCTGAATCCAAAGTTACCCCATACACTATAGTGTTATATATTGTATTGGTACCATCGAAAAAAACCCACCTAAATATAAACTTTCGCGCGAGAAAAAAATCTGACTCAAATTAATTATGTGTTCGGCAATGATGATGGATGAGTCTTTATAAGAGGTTAATAAGGCTACGTAAAGTGTTTTTTCTGTTATTTCTGTTAAGAACTTTATTTATGAGTGTTATTAGTATCAATTTTATATAAAAATCGTTTCTTTTTTAAATATATACATGGGAAAATTAAAGTTCTTACTGCCTAGTTTTGTGTACACTTAACCTACACAAGGCCTACATCGACTATCGACTGCATGTAGACAAAACATGATTTAAACTACATGTAAACATTGAGTTTTATCAATGGGAACGTAATTATGTTTAGTTTATGTGTGAGTTACACTAACACAACACCGAGTTTAGGTCAATGTGAACACGACCTGATTCTAATAGACAACATTTGCATATATTTGTTTCGAAAAGATGTTTACAGAAAGGCTGACAAATAACGACATTAAGAATGTTATCATAAATCATTTTGGTTCTTGCTGGCTATTCATCGGATTTTGCAAAAATTGGCCATAAATTCACAGGATATAATACTTCAGGTGCAAGCTATACAACGGAATATCTACAATGCAATTGAAAATACACTGAATGAAATATACACGATACTTATTCTTCAAACCGATCAATGCTTTTCGTTCAGAGTATACAGGAAATATTTTCAACATGACGTGGAATAAGTGGCAAATAATCTATCAACCAGCTTTGTCGGGGTTATTTTTTCTTTACAGGCTAATCACGACTAGACATAAATATAAAAAAAAATAAGATGTGGTATGATTGACAATGAGACATCTCTTCACACGAGACCAAATGACACAGAGATTAACACCTAAAGTTCACCGTACGACCTTCAACATGAGCAAACCATAGTCAGCTATAAAAAAAACCTCGAAATGTCAAATTGAAAATAATTAAAACGGGGAAAATAACATTAGTAAAGTCAATTATGAATATGTTTTTTTTTTTTTTGGCCATTTCTATAATCTTTTATAATAACTCTTCTCTCCAGTAAAATACAGAAGTATACTGTCGGTCTGACACGTGTTCCTGTTAAAAATAGAAACATAGTTAACAGACACGTCAATACTTAGAATCTTTATTGATCACATGAGTAAATATTGGAAAGATATTATATCGGGTTAAGCGGATTATCACAATATCATACTGTTTAAACACGACCCCCTTTACCTCCCGAATTTTAAATTTAATTATCACCATCTTTAATAAGCTGACGCCTCCAAATTGTTTTGTGTCAAAAGGTGGTCAGCTTTCAACAAACAAGTCATTCGTAGGCACACATGTGCCGTACCATTCTGAGAGATATGAATTATTTCACATGAGCTATACAAATAATGTCATCAAAACATTGAAGATGTGAACACACGAAAAAAACACTTCATAAATGTTGGAATCCGATGCAATATATTTTATTTACTTTAAAAGTGTATCAAACACGTTCAGACCTAAATATATGAAAGCCAAAGATAAACCTATAAATACTTTGAAAAATTAAGTCAAAGTTACTTAAAAAAAAGTACCATGATAAAACACGCTTTTCTTAATATTCCAACAAAAGAAAACAAAACTTACCATTTTGTAATTTATCAACCAAAATACCTAGGTTGCATATTTAATATCGTAGGTTTTTTTTGCAGCATAGCGGCATCGTTTGTTTCGAAGCATTTATTTGTATTGTAGTCCTGTCATGTAATGTTGTCATTTTAATATTGTATTTAACATTGCCATAAAAGCGGGAGGTTTGGCATGCCACAAAACCATGTTCAACCCACCATTGTTTTCTTAAAATGTCCTGTACCAAGTCAGGAAAATGGCCATTGTTATATTGTAAATATTAAATTTAATCCTGGTATCTATGATGAGTTTATAGTTCGTTTCTGTGTGTGTTACATTTTCATGATTTTATTGTTGTGTTTCTGTTGTGTCGTAGTTCTCTTATATTTGATGTGTTTCCCTCGGTTTTAGTTTGTAACCTGGATATGTTTTTTTTTCTCAATCGATTTATGAATTTTGAACAGCGGTATACTACTGTTGCCTTTATTTGACAGTATGTCTATACACTCCTTGTATTCTGATGCTATTATCTTATTAAATGTTATTGACTGGCCAAGATCTTTTTGCATCTTCAAGAATGGACACTCTCTAACACTGAGGACAAGAATAGAATTCCCGTCAAAAAAATCTTTTGTTGATTTCGTATTGCTCATATTTTTTAAAACCGAAAACTCTTAAAAAGAGTCGACTGACAATTTCGGCCATGCGATTGACTTTATGTAGATCTTGTCTTGCTGCTCATTTTTTATAATTTACTTGTCAATCTATCTTTTATAGCTTTCAAGATAAAAGGCACACTTAAAATTGGTGAAAATCGTCATTGAAGAGCAATAAATTAAATAAGAAGTCGATTTCAGCGAAGACACTTATGTGAAAATATTGTCTTGCTTGCTGATAATTTTTGTTAGAAAAAAGTTTCACGCTATCTTTTATACTTCCAAGATAATAGGCTAAGAGAAATACAATTGGAACATTTTCAATTTGAGGATAATTACTTATGTAGGAAGTTGTCTGACTGTTTTGATATGAATAAGCACTACGTAGATCACACCATTTATTCTAAACAATTTGCCCCTTTGAGATTTTCTCTTTTTCAAAATAATAGACAACACTTGAATTTTACCCTATTTTTTACAACTGATACAGTAAAAAACAAAACGAAACACCGTGGCATTGTTTAAAACTTATAAATAAGCGATGTTATATTTTAAAAAAGTCGCAGTTAATCAACAACAACAGTGATACTCGGTATGTGTTTAATCAAATTTTGATTGCTTCAGCTGCTTACAGTTCGCCCACTTTCAAAAATGTCACAGCTAAACAAGATTTCGTATGTGTCATTTACAATAGTCGAATGGCTTAACATAAACATGCTTTTATCCCAGTTCAAACGCTCGTCGTTCACTTTTTTTTTTTTATTTATTTGGGGGGGGGGGTATATTAGTATATTGAATATGATAATATGATATTATCTGACTATGTTGACAAAACGGGATAAATTTTCATATGATTTTAATAGAGGTTAAACTTTAAGAAATAATTGGCATATTATGAAAAAACACACAGGATACTGATTATATTATGTCTCAAATGTAGAACAAATCAAATACTGATACCATTTTTGTGATCTTTAAGATAACAACATGAATTTATTGATAATAGATACGATTTTGACTTTAACCAGATACAAAGTACAAAAAATGTATGAAGACTCAAGTAGAAGTGATTTGCAAATATCACAACACGAATTTGACAACCTATATCATTCACTATTACCAGTTAAAGCAAGTTTTAGAATTTTATACACTAAAAAAATCAATTTACTTTAAACTTATATTTTGAAATTTCTTGTATTTTTGAAAAACCCTACATAGAAATGACTGCAACATCAACCCCTAACATTAATGTTATTATTGTATAAATTAATTTCAATTAAAAAAAAATAGGTGTGTGGACAACGTTAACGTTTTCGTATCCTTTTTTTTACAGACAGTTCTAATTCAACATGTTCAATGGTTGATTGATTTAAGGTGTTTAACACGACTGTCGGTTTTAATTTGAGAAGGACATCTGACAAAACCTAGTCAATTCGCCGTTTCATAATCTAATGCATTCTGGGTAATATTTTCAAAAGTGTACACCAAAACGTCGTGATTTGTTAACAATTGAAATTAAACCGATGACATGACGTTATTTTCACTTTCGTGTAACACCAATGGAAACAACCACTTCTTTAGATTCTAAAACGGTAAATTAAGATCAGAGTCGATCGTGCAATGCCACGAACGGGGGTTGAACTTGTGACGTCAGACTGAGTGTGACAGTCAAGACATCACCTTAACAGTTAATTTTAAAAGTGTGGGCTCTTAAAATGGGACAAATATTCCCATAGGTCATAAATGTTGGAAAGGATCTGGAGGAAGGTTTTTGATAAATGTACAACGGTCATATTGAAGGAAATGGAGCAAAACAATTTTACTAATATGACAGTGTCCTGCAAAAAGAGTTGACCAATCCAGAGTCCTTTTCTATGTGATTCGTGCTGCCAAATTCTTTGTTTTATGTTTAGGTTTAATTAGACGTGTTTGTCTTTCGTCCTGTTTTGTCATGGTATTGCAACTTATATTTGCTGAAAAAACTTCTATTTCAAGCAAATTGTTATCCATATTAAACATTACTTCAAAACGAAGGGGGAAAACGCTACAAGACCCAATGGTGGCTTTCAGCTGTTATCTGCTCTTTGGTCTATGTTTTTGTCTCTTTGATATATTCCCCATTTCCATTCTCAATTTTACAAGAAGTCATCCCTCGTTTACATTGAAAATTACTTCCTACATAAATGCTAACAATATGACCAACATCGTATACGTTTCCGTAATTTGGTGACTTTTTCACCGCAGATTAAGCTGGGAATTGTTTTTTTCAATTCAATGTGTAAAAGACTAATTTAGTCTTTAGCCTTCAGTCTTGAAATCAAAAGTGTAGGATAACTAAAAGCTACTAATTTTTTTTAAGTTTAAGTGCTTGTTTTACATGTTTTATTTTTATATCATAATTTGTAAAATACATAGATATAGTTTGGCCTTAGTAATACGATTCAAAATGATAATATTGTAGCTTTAAATTTATAAACGGACGTTGTACTTTTTCACAGGTAACATCTGTTTCATATTACAGCTGTTGCATGCTCATCCAATACACCCGTTAAATGGATTTTAAAACACGATTTCACATTGAAAACTGACATGAATGAACATGTGAAAATGGACGAAACTAAATTCAATCCAAGACAATTTAAGTATAGCCATGTGTTTTGTTTTCATAGAGTACGTGCTATCTACAGCTAATACTGATTAACAAGGTATAAGAAATTAAATCTTATAGTTGTAAACGCTTTAAAAAAACGTGTGTTGCCGAATTTATTGCACGTGTCAAGTGCTTCTGACACCTACCATCACCTGGTATGATCGGGAAGATAAGGTTGAATTCAAACCCTTTAAACGTTTAGAAGTCTAAAACTAACAATCAAGTCGTGAATTCAAGGTAAATTTAGGAAAACGATTTCTGTCTTGGTTAAAGCCAAGATGTCAATGACATTTATGACCTTACTCTGTGTTTACTATTTACGATTAATAGAAAATACATATCGGTCCAAACACAGATTAATGTGTCATATATATGTAAAACTTACAAACGGCTTGCCACTCAAACGTGTCTGTTACGCGCAAACGTGTTCTTCAAAGCAATAATGACCCAAGCGTATGTAATTTCATATCCAACCAGCGTGTCCGACGGATTTGTCCGATTTGTCACTCGATCAAACGTGTTCGATAATTTTATCCACCAAAACGTGTCCATTTAAGACGTCAAAACGTCTCAAATCGTATAGCGCTAATATGTCCTTTGTGACGATACTAATGTTTATTTCAAATATATATCAACAATGAAGTCGGTTTCCTGCTGGGATCCAAAGATAAAAACGTATTGAAATTACTATTTAATGACATCAATGCAGATGATTTAAAGAGTTACTGAGTAGAAGAAAATAAATACATGCAGGTGATTTCGTTGAATTGCAGAGATAGTCGGATGTTTCATAGACGGACAGATAATAAAAACTGGATAACATATTGTATTTCATTAGTGTATCGACAGGGTCCTTCATTTTTTCATTTTCTTTGCCACTGTATTCTTCCGTTCAATACCCCTTTACTAACTTTTGGGAGAGGGGGACTTTTTCTATATTCTGTATTTCTTCGGTACTTTATCATTTATTCTACAAACTTCATCCAGACGATCGTACAGTTGTTTTTTTCCAGTTTAAATCAATGAAAAAAAAATCGTTTGAGCTCCATGTATAAACTAACACAATCTTAACAACAAAAGGTTGCTTACCGAATTATAATGTCGTTAATGAATTTTTATCTGCATATCGAGCAGATTTCTAAAATTAAAAGGTAAATATGCTAGATATATATAATTACTTGAGGTGTGATGAGATGATTATAGCTGTAACTTTTAGCCTTGACTATATTTATTTAATTCTATTTGTATTCCCATGGACACCATGTGTGCCCCTTTAATAGCAGACTTGTTCCTTTACGGTTGGGAATAACAGTTTATGGCAGAACTTAGTGAATACACGTGTGAATTCTACTTAATTGATGAATTTAATATCACTTGCAGTTATATTGATGTTTTTTCCCTTTAAATAATCAAGTCTACTCTACTCTACTGCTGAAATTGTTAAAGAGATGAGTTTGTTTCCAATATTGTCGAAGGACGAAACAACATTTTCAATAATACTAACTATTTATGATAAATGCTTGCATTGCAATAAAGTTGAGTCATTAAAGAAATCAAATGATTTTAATATGTCTATAAGCTAAGTGTATTGTGGTAGTAGCAATATTCGTTCTCATTTATAAATTTGCTTTATCATAAATAATCACACGTGTTTCTTTCTGAGATATTATCCCGGCAAGCGAATTTTATTAGTAAAAGAAAAAAATGACTTTATGTAGGAATGACTAATATAACAATATTTATGCATAGTAATATATATTTGATTATATGTTTTCTTGCTTGCTTCAATTATGTTTTGTAAAAATGATTAAAACAAGCACCATCGAATGACTACATGTTAGGAGTATTGCTGACAAAGGTTTTTTTTATCATAAAATAGTAGAAGTTTTTATTTGACATTATACACGAACTTTATAGTTTTTCAATAAAATGTAAGGATTACACTTTAAGAATTTCCCAATTGGATAACGATACAAACCTTCTATGGTGAAGGCAAGCATGCTTGGATCTGCGTTAAACAATTCATCAATATTCTTATTGAAAATAAAACCCTTTCAAATAACAGTTTGGAGTAAGAACATTTTGCTTGCATACTTATCTGTTAAATTTGTAACATAAAGACAATTATTACCAAGTATTTGTTACCCAACATTATTGATGAAATCTGTTAACCTTAAGGGGGCACTAGCAAGGCGATATATAAAAAATCTAAAGTAAGACTTTTTTGTTCAATCATTAATGAAAGTGAAATAGTGAAATAATAATTAGCTTTTAGCAGCCAGTATGGTTCAATTTTGTCAAATTAAGATAAGAAACATTGATGATGATTCATTCATTTGCAAGTAAATAATCCGACCTCATTGAATCCGTATTCATCATGTTCCTGTGAATTTCAATTTAACCACTTAGCTACGATGGATAACGCATACATTGTGCATTTTGCGTGTTTGGTTATTTAAAGAAAAATAATTTCAGCATTGAAATTGAAACAAAGGTTACAAGGTTATAAATCAAATATAAGAACTTGAGTCAATTCGATGAACAGGATTTTGACAGGTAATGACCCTTAAAAAATGAGAATGTAGTCTTTCCATTTGATATACTTTGTGTTAACATTGTATAAAGCTTATGTTTTTATTGACCAAACAACGATCAAATAGCTGTCATTCTGGTATATAATCATACTATAATCAAAGTCATGATTAATATTCATATTGTCAAATAATAAAAAAATAGTTTGATTGAACACGTATTACTTCAACTAGTTATTATTAATTTTCTTAATATTAGATAACACAATTATCATATTTGATTGCTGATGTATCGCCTCAATATGTTCAACTGGTTATCTCTGAAGTATATAGCAGTTTCCAATTAAAATTTCAGACTAACAAGGATATTGTGATTAGGATTTGATTGACTTGGAATGCTTGCGCAACTTCTTTTCTATATATTTATAACCATTTTCTCTTGCTAATGCCTGTGGCGATTTTCCATCATCTCTGCATAACCTGACTTCTGCTCCATTATCTAATAGCAAACGTACAATACTTTCATATCCTAGTTTGCATGTGTTGTTCCATCTTCTTTTGTAAGATTAACAGAGGCATTATATTGCAAAAGACATTCAACTATTTCTAAATGACCCAAACAGCAAGCAATATGCAATGGAGATGACCCGGCCATGATATCAAAGACATACTCTTTTGACTTCAAGCGTGCATACTGTTGAACACGAGGCTCTCCTTTTTTAAGGACTAAGTTGAATATGTACTCCTTTAAGTTTTCTAATGTTTTCGAAGGACGAATCATCGTTTTAAATGATATTAACTCCTTTCTGTGAATACGTGCATTGACGTCAGCGTTGGATTCTAAAAGAAACCGAGTGATTTCAATATTTCCATTTGCTGAAGCGAAGGTTATGGCACTAGCACCAGTGTACGTTCTCATATCTACATTTGCTTTATTACTTATCAATAAACGAACCATTTCAATATTGCCTCTTTCACATGCGAATAAAAGAGGAGTGGCACCATATACATCATAAGAATTCACGTCTGGGTTTTTCTCTAAGAGCTTTGTCATGATGTGATATTGACCCATTATTGTAGCTTGAAGAAGCGGAGATAAATTAATTTCTCCATCTTTCATATTAATATTGAAATCGGCATTATGTTTCAATAATGCTTCCACTATTTCGGTATAACCTTTCTCGCATGCAATAAAAAGAGGAGTAACTCTTATTTCATTGAACACGTTGATATAGTGGTTCTTCTTTAACAACAGGGAAACAATATCTTTGTGACCGTTATAACAAGCCATATAGAGAGAAGTATTGCCATCATCTCTACATTGATTCACGTTTACGGCATTGTCTAACAGCCAACGAACAATATCAATATAACCTTCAAAACATGCATTTATTATCGGATAGCTTCCTGAAGTACTCCATTCCTTTTTTTGAAGAGTATCCCGTGTGTTTGCTAGTTTCTCTTGCTGTGTCTTTTTCAGTTGCTTTACGAAAGATATGAATTTATATCTAAACGATTCATCATTCATATTTGAGTTGGCAATAACGACTGATACTTTGCCTTGTGACCAGTCATTCACTAATCTGTTCAAATACCACTCCAAGCTTTCATCAGTTAGCGTTATAACGAATTCATTTGAGCTAAGGTTTTTCGAATGTGTCCAATTAAATCGTTCATTTATAAGATTGTAATGAGAATGATCTATCAAACACTGAATCATTGTTCTTCCGAAGTAATGAGTCAAAAAATCAAAAATTTTGTCATGGATGGTACTGTATGTTAAATTCCCTTCACAAACCAGTGAACCATCTAAAGTATCTAATGCATCCATAAGTTCAGTCTTTGGTGTACCTGTATTCAGTCTACAAGCCATAAATACATCGTCTAAAACTTGCCGCTGTTCATCTGTGACTCGTCCGTCGAACCATTTAATTTCCAGAAAATTATTGAAAAGTACACATAACACAAGACTACATATTTTTTTCTTGCCTTCATCACCACATCTATTAAGATTGTCCAACTCTTTTTTTATAAAATTCGAACGGACTTTTAAACAAGTTGCTAACATCAATTCCCTCATCTTCCGGAAACCATTGTAGGGAACATAACAGAGGGAAAAAATCACTTGCTTGTGCAATGTCATCTAAGTTTTTGATAACCAAGTACTTGTCTTTCATTTTTGTTTTCTCTGATCGTGTAAGACACATTTCTTCTGAGTTTAAATTGCATTCACATATCTTAAAAGGCTCTAATAAATTTATTTTATCATCCTTATAAACTTGTAATCTACAAGTTGCAATTATTTTGCAACAGTTGTCTGCAAGTATTTGTTTTATTTTTGGTAACATTTGTTGCCAATTTTCAAGCTGTGATTGGTTTGCAATAAATTTACCACATATATCATCTACAACAAAAACAGTTTGCTTTCCAGGTGTATAATAGTCCCTTATATCTGTAGGTGTTAGAACTATGATAATCCTGTATCCTTTTGATTGGAAATTAAGAGCGATGTGTCGAGCAAGGAATGTTTTTCCTACTCCTGGACTGCCTGTCAATGTCACGGAGCTCTCTTTATTAAATATATTTGAAACGTAAGCGCTGGCTCTTGATGGTACAAATTTGATGTCTTTTATTTTCCACTCTTCTACCTCTTTGTTCATTTGGTCTATAATGTAAAAAAGAGGCGGACAACACACGAATACTTTTGAATCTCATTAGTCAAATTTAAACTAACAATGCCATGGCACATATTAAGAAAGACAACAACAACAACAAACAAGTAAATCACAAAACACTACTTTGACTCAGCAACACTAAACTAAAAACACTACATCGATTTAGCAAAATGAACTCTACAACAAATTGGGTTTTCGCATGTGTTTATACCCCAAACGAATGATATGAACACACAATAGAATTGGTAAGATACGTTGCTTGTATATGTAGTTTGCAAGACAATAGAAACCAACACTTTGTTAAATAATATATACATATATTTCTTATTGTGATTGCAATAACGCTATTGTGTATAGAACTATACATGCTATAGGGGCGTTATCTTGTTTATTTTTCATTTCAAACTTGAGATTTATAGTTCCAAGTCGAATTTTCACATTTTCTACACAACCTGATACAATCTAACATTTCGTATTCTTAAGTTATAAAAGAAAAAAAGATAATTGAATTTTGCATTTCTCAGATGAATCTTATTTATTCTCGCTTCGAACTTAAATTTTCTTATATAAAATTAATAATTCCCACTTTCCATTTTTTTACAAATAAATGTCAACTTGAAAATAAAAAATATCAAGGTGGAAGTGTGAAAAATCAACTTCGAGAAGGAAATATTATTTTGGAAGTCAAAATGCCGTTTGAAGTAAGACCTATCATAATGGAACACTTCAAGATAGCTTTTTAAAATTAATATACAAACAACAATTTATTTTAAATAACAGATTACAAGTAGTTTAAGGCAGCACACTACAAAGATGTTTTTGCTTCCAATCTCCAACCTTTAAAATGCTACTACTTACTTAAGACTGCATATAAGCTAATAAAAGAGGTATATACAGATAGATGAAAAAAATAATCTTTTAAATGAATGCAATATTTTTGTTATGCAATCATTATGTAATCAATTAGTCTGCAATTAATGGCAAAATCTTGGTCAGTTCACTTGAATAAATTAAGCTCAATCATCTCTATAACTATACAGGAAATTTTTAACGAATTATTGATTAACACAACAGGAGCTACACAAGGGTGTCTCAAATTATCGCTATCGTATTCCATTCTCTCATAAATTTCTAATTAGTGTAAACATCCTTACCACATAAAAGTAGATTATATTTGATTAGGGGTTAATTTCGATCTAAACATTTGATTCAAAATCGGACACACTTTTGTAGATAATGGCACTAGGAACCACATATAATAAAATCAACCCTCTCGGGATATTCATAAAGAAGCTAATTTCAATTGAAAGTGGAAATTTCTTGTAAAATGTTGTAGACACAGTTAACATTATAATTGATTACATAATTGTTGTATAATACAAATATTGCGTTAATTTGAAAAAAGTTATTTGTTATCTATTCATAAATACCACTTTTATAAATGCTCAAGCATTATAAAGAAAGTTACAGCATTTTAAAACTGGGGAATTAGAGGTATAAAATCTTAAAATTGTGCTACCTTAATTTAGGACTTTAGCCTGCACTAACTACTCGTTGTACTTTGCAAATTATCATTGCCACTATGCTAAGTTTCTTCTGTTACATATTCTAACAGGCGACTCTAACATATGTTCAACTCAGTTTTGCTGTGCGTATTGCAGTGCATTTGGTATTTTTTTCACTTTAGCTAGATTTATAGGTATTTGTTATAGTAGTTGAATCAGCTTATTTCGATAATACAATATCCGTATGCTCTTGAACTGAAAAGCTGATATAATCATATCGAAATATAAAACACGGTTCATCTTTTTGGTCTAGGTACGCACCTTTCATCCAGATAGGAGTTATTAAATGTTTTATAGAAGCCTACAACAGCCATTGAAAGTGAGCAATTGAGTTGCTTTTAAGAAAGGTTCTGGAAGTTATGGTACAGTTTTGCTCTCTATTTATAGAGAATAACATAATCAACATTAGCCAATCAGAATAAAGTTCACATTTGCTGCATTTCCTTAGCTGACTAGGATGAAGTATCAGAACTTGTAGCTATAGACACAGATGGAAGAGAAATAGTGTGGAATATTTACCAATCAAAATCAGCAAGTTTGTTTTTACGTGTTTTCTATTCAATTTTTGCACTTTCTAGACCTTTCATGTATAACATCCCTGAAAACGTTTTTATATCCATATCGATTATAGAAAAACAAATACCATTTGAATGTACTAAATACGAACGAAGAGAATTTGCAGTATCTCACAACGCTTCAGTAAATTACAGTTATTGTGCAAGTTATTAAGTAGATATAGGATGATGTGGTATTTGAATGTCCATCTGGTATCTGTTGCTCCTCTTCTAAACATAACTATTTATCATTAATAACTTTGTTGGTTTTAGATTAACTTACTTTGTTGGCGTAGCTCATCAACACTATTGTTGAAAGCGGATATATTTGATTGCATAATGGTTTCTCTTTCAACAAGGTATTCCAATTGTCGAAGGTACGACTGTTCTGTTTCTGGATCTATGCAGCAAGTTTTAACGTTTTCTATTCTGGACACATATTCTCTGTTCCGTTTTTTAGATATAATTCAAGTCTACGGGCAATTTCTAGGAAAAGTGAGAACCTATTCTCTAATTCTGAGTCTGTGATGTTTGTATTCCCACTATGCACAATATCATTCCGTATACGTCTAATGCGTTCGACATCATCTCCAATGTCAGTTTCTGTCGAAGTTGGGGGATTTCGGTTATCCCACCCTTGTGTTGGCGATGGAACTAAATTCAAATTACGTATTATCTTGTACATAAGAGCAACATCAAAATCAGCATATTGTTTTGTTCGGACAGTTGCTATGACACCTAATTCAAACCCTCTCAGTGTACTGAACAGGTACGTGTTATTATGAATATCACCATCTAGAAACGGGGGTGGCTCTTTTACTAAAAGCAATTCCCGGAGTATAATTGGAAGCTCAGTCTGAGAGACTATGAATAATCTAACAAAATTACTTATGTTCAAACTAGAGCATGAGGATAAAGTCGATTTCCTTTCACCCATGTCTTTGTTACAGTTAAATTTTCAAATTTCAGGTTCTTTTACGAAAAATCATAAGACCTGGCGTGTCTTTAGTAATCACTAGCTTCTATAGTACACTGTATCTGATATATCTGGAAAATCATTATCGTACCATAAACATATGCACCTTTGATCAAACCTGAAAATTACTTAAGTAAATGTCAACATTATAATAAACGATAAGCGTTAATAATTATGCGATTCTAAAATGATGGAATTTCAAAGGCATAGCAACATGATTATCATACAAGACCTCTTACCAAGAACGAATATGCATTGTCAACAGTTAGTTTTAAAATTGCCCAAGAATGGAATACATACATGAGCTTGAAAATAGACTGCTGTGTCGGGATAAGCTGAGAGTAAGAAATAATGTTTCTAGGATACTCAGATTTGTTCAATACAGCATTTCAATAGCCATATTTCGATTGAGCAAACACAAGTCCGAGTAACAAACTAAAACCGAGGGGAAAATCCATTATGAGTGGAAAACAACCAAACAACTGAAACACTACAATCAAAGCATTCACCAACATATGTAGAAACGGTATGTCGATAGGAAGTGCCTTATACCTGGCTAGGTAAGGCAGACTAATACATACTTTGCTGGAAATAAACCATATTCCGTAAGGAGGTTGTGAAAATTGAATTTGGAAAAATAATAGTTAAGTATGGTTATCAAGGCTCAGAAAGGGTCTGCGAACATATGATTAGCTACCTTTTTATATATATCATTATGATTTCATTTTTTTTTTAGATTAGACAATTCCCTGTTTGTATATCTTTTTTTTATTTTGATGTTTTATGGAGCTAATGTTTTCAGAGCCCACCTTAAACTTGATCATGTTTATGTACTACACAAAAAGCATAACAATGCATGAACGGTATTATCACTCTTTGACGTTTCTATCTATAATTTATATCCAAAATGTTTCAAATAGTATAATTGTTATTCTTTTTTAACATGTTTAATGAACGGAATTGGGAAACAAAATTGAGATAGATACTTACGCAAGTTGCAACTCGTCGTATGAAGGTCAAACAACAAGGAATTAAAATACAGTATAGGTCTTTCAAAAGGTTTTAAATAAGCCTTAAGAATTTACATGGTGAAAAAAAAATTAAAGATGACGTTTGATTTTTTAAGAAACAATGGTCTTATAATGGCGATGAAAAACGTCAAAATGTAGTTGCCTTTAAGTTAGTTATAATTTACTCCAAACATGCTTAACAAGTGCGACTTTACACCAAAGACAAATACCTTAATGCCAAGACCCTTTCGCCTCCAAGTATTTAGCATCATACAATAAATTTGATACATTACGTAATAAATTCATTCGTCATAAATCGGCAAAATAAAAGCAAGAAATAATTTCTGAATTGACTGAATCAGTTAAGTAATCTAACAAAATAGACATGAGAAATAGTTATCAAAGGTACCAGGCTTATAATTTAATACGTCAGACGTGCGTTTCGTCCCCATAAGACTCAGTAGTGACGCTCAGATCAAAATTCGGATAAAAGGCATTGCTACCTTTTCTTGTTCTTAAAATATTGAATTTAACTAATGTTTTGGATTAAACTAAACACATACTATGCAACTGAGCAGTATGACAGTAGCAGATGATAGATTTTTAGATCAGGAAAGATTTCTATGGTAAACTTAGATAGGATAAAACTTTTTGTAAAATTTGTACAATCCCTAGATGAAATGAAGAATATGTAAATGTCCATCCGGCTTTCGCTTATCGTTTGTTATGTTTTATAGAGAATACACTGTAACAAGATACTAGATAATTCATAATTTACCTGTGTTACGTTTGATTGTTTCTATTTATATGGTACACATTTTTACTGCAATGTGTATCTAACACATGATCCCGCTATCTACGTCTTGTGTATTCATAATAACAGCAGGAATCATTGAAACTGAAACACGTACCTGTACACACTTTGAGTCAAGCAGTGAACAACCGTTTATATATTAAGACATTTACAAGTAATCGAAATTGATCATGTTGATTAAGAATTTAACAAAAAATATTTACTCTCTCAAATGCATAAAACACGGTGAAAAAAAAACAAAACTGAAGATTTTTATTTTACTTTCTCCATGGAGGAATTTGGATTTGTCCGTCTCGTCAACAACTATTTTTAAAGATTTAGTATACTCAATATCACATAGTTCAACTTCGATTATGTTATTACAAAATGAAACTTGTCATGGGTAGCAAGACGGGTGCCTCATGTCGAACAGGATATGTTTACCCATCCACTCGCAGTGGAGCAGCTCATATCTCTCAGGATTTTGTAGGGTTTAAAGGGTTTTGAGGAGTTTTCATTCTGCGTATTATTTTGAGGGCTGTTATTCAGGGTATTTAATTATATCAGTTATTCATCAATTTTTTATGCCCCACCTACGATAGTAGAGGGCCATTATGTTTTCTGGTCTGTGCCTCCGTTCGTCCGTGCGTCCGTTCGTCCCACTTCAGGTTTAAGTTTTTGGTCAAGGTAGTTTTTGATGAAGTTGAAGTCCAATCCACTTGAAACTTAGTACACATGTTCCCCTTGATTTGATCTTTCTAATTTTAATGCTAAATTATGGTTTTGACCTCAATTTCATGGTCCACTGAACATAGAAAATGAAAGTGCGAAGTTCAGGTTAAAGTTTTTGGTCAAGGTAGTTTTTGATGAAGTTAAAGTCACATCTACTTGAAACTTAGTACACATGTTCCCTATGATATGATCTTTCTAATTTTAATTCCAAATTAAATTTTTGACCCCAATTTCACGGTCCATTGAACATGGAAAATTATAGTGCGAGTGGGGCATCCGTGTACTATGGACACATTCTTGTTATTTTTTTAGTTTTACCTTATCGTTTCGAATCAATAAAACTGTTAAAAATTTATTATATCTTTGTTTGTCCTAAAAAATATGTTCCGACTTCTCAATTAAAAATTAATTTATAATTTGTTAACTGATCATTTTTGACTATTTAGTCACTCATTTGTAGCTGTATATATCAAGACATTTTCACAATAAAGGTTGCACTTTGTAAAGCACGTGTGATTTGCAAGTCACGCCTCTTTTGGGGAGAAATTGAATGTGCATTAAATATTGCTACTGTTTACATAGTTCATGTAGTTGTTGCTATGGATGCAAAGTATTTTTTTTTAATTAAGACTTGATTGGAGAACTAAATGGATATAAATAAAAATGTCTATTTATTTAACTTATTTTTCAGGAGGACTGGAAGACATTTGGGTGTTGAGTCAAATTTAATGGAAAAATTCAGTGCGAACCTGCAATGTTTATAAATGGAGGGCAGTAAAACTTGAAAATATGCCGCACAGCTATATGTTTTTATTAGTGCAAAAAAAAAAAGTAGTGCATGTCTCCTTTCCAGGGAATTATAACATTCTCCTTAAAACTTCCTGAATGAAGAGTGACTGCATATACAATTTAGGCAGTTCCTATGGAAAATTGCATTGCTGGTTTTACACAAGTGCAAACTATAACAACTTATACACACGTCTAACATGTCTAAAATACATTAAATTAGATAAGTAAAAAATTTATCAGTTTGGAAGTCAGGAAGTATTTTTAAAGGAATAAGAAGATATAAGAATATGGCTGATATAATAGTAGATTTGGAGGTGAACTGCAGTAAGACAGTAACACAAAAAAGAAAAATAACAAAAAGGAAACAATTTAAAGGGAAATATTTAGTCTTCAGTTATAGAAATAACGAATGTTTACAATATCAAACCTCTTATCCACCGAGCCCATAAAATTGTCAATTAAAAACAGATAATAAAAAAATAACATGTATCATTTTGAATCAAATTTCAAATCAGTATGAAGTATAGGTTTTGCTCATTGTGAAAGATCTTCCGCTGTTTACAGCTGTTTACCTTCTATTTCATTCCATGTCTGATGGAAATCTGATATGAAATAACAACTAATTAACAAAAAGTGACACCTTGATGGCGGTTAAAATTTGTAGAGCAGGAACTGCTTTATCCAGTATTTGCGATCGGTTAATAGTGGCATCCGTGTTGCTCTATCGTAGGTTTTCTGTTATATTTCGGTATCTTCGTTTTTTGTTTAATCAATGTCGTAGTCTGATTCAACCATTTTAATGAATCTATCTATTTATCTGCAATGGCCTGCTGATCCATGATAACACATTAATTGATACATTGTTTCATTTTCATCTACAAAACAGGTGTGTGTTCTGATCTTGATAAATCGGCAAAGGATTCTAACATCCTGAAACACGTGTTGTGTGAGCATGATTTAAACACGTTGTTACTTTTTTCGTTATATATGGAAGCATAATATTAAATATAAGATGAAGTGTGTATTATATTTGAATGCCACTTTTGTTGCAGTATACCCTTTAGTGAAATACAAGAGACTAAAACAAAGCACGCATGAATATAAGAATATAATAGGAGCCCTATGTCGTACGTCTTTAGTTCTCATAACTGTTGTTGTTCTATGATACTTCGTAGTCTTATGAATACAAAATCTTTATTAAATTTGAAACTGTTCAAAATAATTACATGGTTTTAAGGTTACATTTATGAAAATGTAACTTCTATTGCTATGATAAAAATAAAAATAAAAATTGTAAAGGTCAATGATTTCGTCTTTTATAAAAACCCTGACCATACCTAAAGAAACCTGATCCAAGAAACTCTGACGTTTTACACAAACAAACATTCACGGTCTAAAACGTTGTTTAACTTGAAAGGGTGATGCTTATGATTAGTGGCTGTCGTTGATACAATTTTTATCTTTCACAAAATAATGAAGAAAAAAAAACCAAACGTTTTTATAAGACTGACCTTTTAATTTATAATACTTAAAATAATGAATAGAAAGGTAAGGGTTAGCAGAAAAAAATTATAATGACAGTACATGGATAAAACCAAACAATTATGTATATCTGACGAAGGTGAAACACAAGGTCGGCAATCATCTTTAAACAGCAATCAACTGTTATTGACATCATTCAAATATGGGATAGTTTACTATTTACTACACACAACACAGCTTAATTTTGTTTTGTCTTCATACTTAGTGCATGGTATGCTTCCACATTTAACTTCTACAAAATGAATAAGTCCGTGATTATAATTATGTGATCCGTAAAATTCCGGATCTTCATCTGCACACACATATTCTGTTGTTACAGCGCCCTTTTCGTTCCTCGACGACACCAGAAACCCTGTATATTCCTTTGTCCATTCTGAATAGCATGATGTTCTACCAGGGATCATCAATGTAGTTTTGCCTTTTGTCAGACACACAGCACATGGGACATCTTTGTCATCAATGTGGTCTAAACGTTTACTTCTGTCAGTCCCTGAAATAGATGTGCGATTTCATTGAGCGGCTCTGTGTAAAAAATAGCAAGTATGAATGTTTATAATGTCAATAAAGACACCAAGTTAGTTAGTAAAAATTGCTGCAAGTTTTGTTTATTTGACATCGATTTTATATATGTATCCGTATTGGTCAATCAATTTTTCCCAAATTAAGTTAAGAAGGGGGTGGAGGGATCTGGTCAGTGAAAAGACTATACCAATTATGTTTTGTTTTATCCTACATTGAACTTTCGATGTAGTCCATTACTATGGTACTTTTTAATAGATTGTCATGTGCAAAAAGACGGGTGCAAATATAAGACCTATATACTTTCATTTTCTTGGCATCTGAAGCCGTCTCCTGTTTGTGCAGTGTTCATAATGCTTAATATTTAGTATTTTTATTGGTTTTAAGAGTGTTCTTTGCCCCTCTGTCGTCTATTTGCTTATACATATAATAACCGATCTTCTTTTCAGTAGGACTGTCTCTCATTAAAGTTACGTATAACAATAAAAGAAGCAAAACACCATGAATTTGTTTTAATATTAGCAAGTGATAGCAAGAAAATTGAGTTCAAATGATGTAGAAGTTAAGAACACGAGGTCACAGCACAGACTTCAACACTGTTCAAGCACAAGCTCGCCAGGAAATCTAATAAAATCCTCGATATGACAAATTAATTAAAAATTGAAAATAACATTTATTGTAAATAAAAGACTTTTTGGCTGGAATTTCCGATAATATTGATTTTATTAATGCCATGTGTGTAGAAGGCATTTCTTTGTTTAAGTATATCAACATGAGGTCAAGGACTGCAGCATGTTCAATGCATGATCATCTAATTACATTATCTGATTGGTCAGTTCTTGAGATCGGTAATTAATATCAAATTTCTACATGTGCTTGGACACGCGGTCATTCGCCTTTGTTTTGAGAGAGAGAAAAGATCGTTTTTGAATTTATCTGAAAACCCTCCCATTTCCCTCCCTTTTAAGTGTTATCATATAGGACATTTATTTTTTCTTTAAACATGAATTATTTACAATATTCATGTAGTGTTTATATAATTTGTATATAACATATGTTGATGAGTTAAGTTTTCAACTCACTTTTATTTTTGTCATTTTTATGATGTTTATTTTGTTACGGTGTGGCACTTTTTCAACCCCACCTTTGCTTATTAAAGTCATTGTCATTTATGCAGTACTATTATAATTGTTAAGATGTAAGTTGCATTTTAAATTAATTTCTGAATAAATGACATTTTACTCAACTTGTGTTTTATTAACAGCAAACATAGCTCAGACTCTTTGATCTAGGTCACTTATACAAGGTTTTCTCGTTGTTATCTGTGTCTAGGCACATTAGCTGACAAAAACAAAATTACGACTGCAATCTATAATTGACTAGGATTGTTTGTTTTCGTACCGACGTTCGGTGGTTCTATAAAGCACTCCAGCTGTTAGGCAGATATTTAGATTATATATAACTCGATCGTCTAAACATCAGCATAACAACGTATTATCTGTTAATGCAATTTTATTTGTTTTTACCACCGGGATTCGAACTCATGCTACTGCCATATCGCGGCACTAAATCGAATTACACTGTGCCCGTTTGCACAATGACTTTCACTATCTATATAGAATAACCAAGAACGATTCATTCACTATAATATAAAATAACAATGTAATTTGATAAACAATGTTAAATAAAGTTGAACTGTCTTACTAATGGCGTATCATTTGCAACAGACTTATCGTATGTGTAAATCAGTTATACAAGATTGCACAAAAGGTTTGTTGATTCATACCTGTTAATTCCCAACCGATGCCATAAAGAAGTCCAGGACGGCTAACCCAATCTGCAGGGACGGAACCCGCTTGTGGATTACTGGTTAGACACAAATAATTTGAGCCACTTCCTTGTGCCTTATACGTAGGACCGGCCATATATCCTAAAATAAATATATCATCTCTTAAGAAATGTGCTTGAAAACCACGACTAATACGCACAATAACAAAACCAAAAATGACAAGTGCACTTTCTCTGATTTTTGTGCTATTTTCTATTTTCCGATTTCGTGAGCAGTGTAAGAAAAATTAGTTCTCATCACCAGTAAAATATTTTTTCAGTAATTGATTGATCGAAATTTAGTTAAATGACGTTAAATTTTCTCGATTTCGTCTGAATTTCTTTTTGTAGCGTTTTGAAAAAGGTGACCATGTTTGAGGATGTCACATATAAAGAACACAATTTTCTGCAAATTTGCATTGAAAAAGAAGGATTAAAACACTACAAAAACATATTGCATCATTATAACTCTTGTATTACGATATCTTCCAGCTTTCAGCAGTTACATGTAATTATATAAAATAAAACTCGGCTAGCTTCGTGTTTCATGTGTTTTAAATATTAAAATTTAACTGTCTCGACGGGAGAAATATTATAACACACTTGTTGCAGTCATGGATTCTATATTTTCTATCCTTAATATACCCTACTGGTCTCTTTATTTTATATCCATCATGTATAACTGAAAGTGGTCCTACAAATATCGCATTAAAACTTTTTTATTTATCATGCTAGAAGGCCCAATTCCACTCTTTACATCCATTATTTATATGTGTCATTGATGAATTCCCCATTTCTTTTGTTTTTCTATTATTCTTAATTTTCTATACATGTATCTGCCTATCTTTGTCAGAATAATTTAATGGATAGATTGTTTTTACATACCTTTATATACTAATGACGACAGTGTTCCATCACATGATTGTCGGCCCCATCTAACAAATGTATTGCCCTTAAAGCTTTCGTCTACAAATGAAAATACAGATTGATAATCAACATTGTAGGAATATCATTTTTATCTGCAAACGGCAGTTTTGGAATAACATAAAGGGATATCATCATTTTTTAAAGATTATTTTTCTTCTCCTTCTTCTTCTTCTTCTTCTTCTTCTTCTTCTTCTTCTTCTTCTTCTTCTTCTTCTTCTTCTTCTTCTTCTTCTTCTTCTTCTTCTTTTTCAAATTAATCCATACAAAACATGCAAAACATGTAACTAGGTTCTTTTACTGTTTAAGTCAAAGCAGACAAATAAAAGTGAACATGACACAACATATAAAAATAAAGACAAAGCAACACAAATCCCTCCAAAAACTGGGGGTGATCCCAGGTGCTCCGGAAGGGTAAGCAAATACTGCTCCACACGTGGCACCCGTTAAGTATAAGTTTCTGTCCCATAAAAAATGGCAAGGACTATTCCTATTTGCAAGTCCTCAAAATTGATAACGCCCCCAGTTTTTGGAGTTTCGCGGTTTTGAATGGTGAATTGTCAAATTTTATTGTCATTTAACAGTTACGTTTCCCCCGACTGACAGTATTAAACCATTTAAACCTCACAGTAACAAATAAAATTCATCCATACATGGATATTATACCAATTTTAAAGTGAGGACATTGTTTTAAATGCAAATTTAATATTAATAAAAAGAAGAAAAACGAAATAATTTTCATAAATTCTAAACGCAAAGAAAGAATAAAAAACAATCAAACGTTTGTCTGAGGTAACCACTTTCGAGTAATTAGATGTTTTTTCGATGAACACATTGATCTTAAACAAAAAGCACATTTTGTATGTCTGTAACCCTATCTTTATTTTGCATCATTGTAACAGAAATGTATGAATCAACAACATTGAGTTTTTTAAGACAAATCTATGATATAAGATAATAAGAAAATAGAAAAAAAATACAAGAAAGAGCACTCAGATTTATTGATGACGACTACACAAATTCTTACGATACACTTCATGAACATTCCAGAATTCCTACATAATTTAGTAAATATTAAAGAAAATGCATATAACTTCAGGTACAAAGGCATAGCAGATATACCACGGCCAAAACAACAAGGTATGGTAAGAGAAGCTTAGCTTTCATTCTGCATGTGCTATCTGTGTGTTAATATATATATATATATGTGCTCTCTGTCTGTATGTTTGTGTTGTATGTGTATTTAATGTTATTACATGTATGTTTTGATCTCGAAGACTGCTGTTTTTTTTTAATGTTTTATCTTTTTGCAGTTATGTTTGTGTTGTATGTGTATCTGATGCTATTACATGTATGTTTTAATCTCGAAGACTGCTGTTTTTTTTTAATGTTTTATCTTTTTGCAGTTATTTTTATTTATAATTTAATTAGCTATCTATTTCTTTTGCTTATACATTACCTTTGCTATAGCTGCATGCAGTCTTTTGTTTGTGCTTATAGTGATATTTGACATTTGTTTTAATATATATCTTGCTTAGCTTTTATTCTGCATGTGCTATCTGTGTATTAATATATATGTTGGAATCCGAGGTGCGATGGGGACGCTGATGTGCGATGGTCACGCTGAAGTGCGATGGTCTACGCCGAAGTGCAATGGTCGTTTCGCTGAAGTGCGATGGTTTTGCACATGACGTTTAAATATTGTGGCGTTTTCAAAAACAACGTTAATATTACAAAATCTCCAAATTAAATACAAGCATTAGCAGAAGATGATTTGTAGCACGTAGACGTACAAAGAAACGGAAATAAAATGAAACGAACGATTCAGGTCCCAAAGAGTTTTGATGATTGGGTGTGCAGGCTACCGAAATATGTAAATCAATGGGAACAAGGCGACTAAAGGATAGGATGATTTTGGTCTCTAGATGAACGTACCAGTGTTTGGAATACAAAATGTATGCTTGAAAAGTTTTGTACGTCAAGTAAAATGTCTTGATTTTATTATTAATTTTGACTTTTTTAAAGTATCATTCAATTATAAGTATTTTTTTTCGTTATATCAAGTAGCGATAATTTTGGTTTTTTCAGCGGCTTGAGATGAACCCTGTTTTGTAAAAAAACACACACAATCTCAGTAATTTTATTGTGCTTACAGTATTAAGTCCTAAGTGGAGAAGCAGTAATACTATACCTGCTATGAGTCAATCGTAAAACTGATATAATATCAGATAAATGGATGACTGGGTGTTGTGAGCAATTTCTTAGGTATGATATGACAAAAACAAGTTACTAGTATATTTGATCAAATTAATTGGATCCTACTTAGTGAATCAATTTTTATTATCGCACTTCAACACGCAATATAAAGACATATCTCGAAAACAACATCGGTGACTCCAATTTGTTTCTCTTAAAATTCCGAAATAAGTATAATCTATCTTTATGCAAAATTTCAATGATTTATTATTAGTAGACCAAGTATAAATAGTGCGATTTTCCTTTAATCTCAGCCATCCAGTCTATTTTCTGATCCCATACTGCTGTCTGCTTATATAAGATATAAGCGGATGATTAGCATATTAAAAATCAAAGTCTTTGGTTTAACCTGAACAGAAATAAAAACCCGAAAAAAAAATAATCTCAAATATGGGGCTATCACACTTACCACTGCACCTCCACATAAAATAGGATTCCAACTTCAGACCGTCGCATTTAGCTAGTATAAACAACGTCAAAATTAGACCATCGCACTTCAGCATACCCACCATCGCTCTTCAGCGTACCCACCAACGCACTTCAGCGTTTCTAACAACAAGTTTGCGTCACAATGTCACCATCGCACTTCAGCGTGTTAACCAACGCACTTCAGCTTAGACCATCGCACTTCAGCGTGACCATCGCGGTTCGGAGTACCATCGGGGGTCCGAGTCCTACATATATATGTGCTCTCTGTCTGTCTGTATGTTTGTGTTGTATGTGTATCTGATGGTATTACATGTACGTTTTGTTTGTTAATATCAGTCGGATTATAGAGCTCTTAAGAGCTCATGTTCTTTGTTATTGTGTATATATGCAACCCGACTTTAAATAAAGATTACTTTACTTTATTAGAGATTTGGCGATTTTGAGACAAATTTCAAAAGATTTTATACCGATTTTATGTGCTTTCTATACAAATCTTGTTTATTGTTTTGAAAATTCAATTAGTAATATTTTATTTTAAATGTATTATGTTTTTCAATTTTCAGTTGAATTTCATCAAGCCAGAGGTGTATGCAAAATGTTAGTTAAATCTGCGACATAGCCCATTTACTGTAACTTGACCTTAATGACAAATAAACTGAATTAAGAAAAGTCGATAAAAAATCAACAACAAGAACCATATTTGTATCAACAAAACTATCTTTTGATCAACCAAAAAATAGCTGCGAACTTTCCTGCTCACAGTTTGCATTATTAAGACAGCAAGTCAGTAGGTAAGGGGTCTAGATGTCTTTTATCAGCTATAGAGATGGCCAATTGTCACTTTTATTATAATATCTTCAAATAGTACCAAATTAACTGCATTATTTCAGCAGGCCGACACGTATATATCTTCCATGTTTTGATGCTTGTGTTTTCTATCGTAACTTTCTTAATGGAAATACAATACAATTAAGCTTTTAAACCAAGGATTTCAAGCGTTAGAGTGAAGTCCTACTTTTAATAATTTTACAAACTGCATCATTGCTTGATTGACCGTTAACGTTATCGATTAACTGTTTCATAGACTGATTTGTTTCTATCAATACCACAATCATGTTCTTTATTAGAAAGTATAACCACAAATCAGACTAATTATCGAATATAATCTTAAATAAACAACTTGCCAGTTGATGTATATGAAAGATGATATTCTCACTCGTTTAGAACATCTGAATGGAGTTTTTGTTGATTATTTTTTTCTTTGTTTTGTTATGTAGATTTTGTATGTATTTTTGTAATTTTTTGTCATGAAGTTATCGGTTTGTCTTTGAAAACCAAGTTTGCATCTCCGTTTGGTATC
The DNA here is from genome assembly GCA_037788925.1 of Mytilus galloprovincialis. NCBI lineage: Eukaryota > Metazoa > Mollusca > Bivalvia > Mytilida > Mytilidae > Mytilus > Mytilus galloprovincialis. Next base: position 61,415,705 of record CM075332.1, read on the forward strand.
GTCCAACACTCTTAAAATGTCTCTTCCGTTGTGCTCAAAACCAAAATCTAAGTAAGCGGTTACGAAATGATATAATCTATAAGACCTAAATGGTATTGTCTTACCCGGACTATAAAGCAAACCTCTGCATAAAGGAGACACATTCCGTAATTTCAAAATTGATTGAAGTTAGTTTTTCTATCAACTTCATATTTAAATAAAACCATAGATACCTGCATGTCATGACTGAAGTGACATGATATTTATGTGTTTGTAATGTGTTTTATTTACACTTGTTTACTTCATTTACTTGTTGAAGCTTGGTTGGTTTATCTTCACAGAAAATCAACCGAGCTATAATCGAACTAAATGGTACAGATTTTGCTGTATCAGATATGCAATGTGATAACCAATAGCAATTTTTTTCATTTGAATATTTCATTCTTACGTTAATCATATATGGTAGTATACATATGTATTTACCTTGTAATATTTTAAATTTTGTCTTTATATCCGACTGCATCAACTTTGTAACATTCCCATGAATTTCATCTACTGCCTTCTCCATTTGAACATCGAAAGATACTTTAACAGCTTTTGTAACTTCTTCCAGAATATATTTATGCAAAACACTATTAAGTTTGGAAACATCCAAATCAGCTTTTAAAGTGGCTTTCATTTCATCTATGAGTGGAACCGATACAATGTTCCGACATTGTTTCCCAATGCAGTCATGAACTGGAGCACCTTTGGCGGATATAATACCCCACAACAGCAGATTTAATATATAAATCATGTTGCTTTAAATTTTCCGTCGAAAAAAATAATTCATCAAGATAAACAACAGGGCTTTCACTCTGTCTAACGTAGGCTTTCTGTATGTTCCTTTATATACTATCAGTAATCACAGGAGGAAACTAATTATGTGTACTAAAACATATAACTATGTATTGATTTCATTTGCTATCTTCTTCCATTTTTTGGCGATGCATGATACAAAACTCATACTACCGATAATCTGTCTGTAACTATGGTCTGTAATGCCTGACTTCTATAATACGTTTCATCCAAAGTGATCATTTGCAAAGATTGTTTGCAACCATCTTGTGTATATCGTTTACTTCGATTCGACAATTCGTCATGTCTTGTGGGATTTTGAGTCTAATTTTACATGTTTTGATAGTCAAATGACAGCATGTGACAGTTATATAACGTAAAGAACATGTTTGAAAACTTTCATCATAAGTAAGATTGGTGTATGAAGTTGACATTTCTTTTGACAAAATACAAGTGTCCTCGACCACTGAAATTTGAAGATGGCTCTATTTGAAAAGACTGTATGTGAAACATGATCATGAGAAAGGTTTAAATGATTTTCAACATCTTCAAAGAATATTTATTAGCCTGACATGATATTGCATATTCGATGTTCCCAAACTCTCTGATTAAAAAATTAAATATTTTTTGTTTTCACGAAATTTGTAAATAAATCCACAGTATTTGAACGTTATTTTTTTTCGTGTTTGTCTTTTATTAAAGTCATATGAAACTTCAAATTAAAAAAAAAAATAATGCATATATATATATATTTTTTTTTAATTGAAATGGATAGTTTTAATATAAAAACGTTTTCACATGTACTGTTTCTCAAGAAAATTCTATAATTGACCGAGTTTAGAAGACTTTTTTAATCGTTTGCTTCAAGTAAACAATTTAACGTAAGTTTTTCCGTATGCAGTAAACAAACCGGGAACTGTCTCGTAAAAATTTGGTGATCGCAATACGCATGCATCTGTCATTGAAATACACTATTATCTTATTGTTCATGTTATACACGTGCTCAAAATCCATGCTTTTTGTTTATTGTTTACTAATGTGACAATCGGTAAACTACGACTTCAAAAAACGACAATTAATTTGCTGCAATATTTTCACATCATAACAGACCTAGAGCATTTTTTAAGATTATACAATATTGATGCGTACAAAATGATGAAATCGTGTACAGAAGACTACGTTTATGATATATACATACATTGGTTCAAGAATTGGTCAAACTATACTTTTAACCAGTCACTAGTTTCAAATGACTTTAAAATTTATAAGGCTCAAATCTTGTTGATTCTATTTAAAGCATTACTATACGTTTTTAGATGAATTTGATCATTGTTTATTAATACGGAAAGTCTTTTCGCCTGTCAATTACAATAAACTCACAATATTTTGGCAAAACACGAACAACGATAAAAACAATCAACAGTTCACAAAACACAATATATAATATATAACACTGGGTGACACGGGGTCACAAAAGCACACGAAACAGATGAAATGGCTGTAAAGGTACACACGTATTGAAATCAATTGATAATTTCCACAGAAAATATGAATAAATTTTATTAAAATTAAAAAACTTCTTCTTGGTAGTGTGACTTGCTTAAACATAAAGACAGTATGTGCAAAGGCTGTCACACTAGAATATAAACGTGAGCAACTTTAATCTGATAAATCTTACAATTGTAGCAATTGCATTCGATAGTATAGTCTCGTCATGTTTCATTTATACAACTGTACTTCCATTTGAGCGTCAATGAATGACATGATTTAACAGCAATGTTGGGAAATTATATTCTGACAAAACAAAAGCCCCATTGGAAGGTGACTTAGAAGTTGCAAAACTTAATAACTTTTTGTTAAAAAAAACAGCATTACATCGTTCTATTTTGTTTTATAACGCAGCTAGGACAACAACGTTCACTTTGTTTCTTTTTGTTTAAACATTTGTAAAAGAAGTAGATAAACATTGTTTATTATTGATTATTGGTTGAATTTTGAATAGATAGATAAAGAAATTTCTATAACACCGTGTACTTTTAACTTAATTGCCAATATTTTGATATTGCAATTACTTCAAGATTCGTTAAGACGAAAACATTGGTTGTTCTGCCAATGCTTTAATTATTAAATGCGTATGTTATGATTTACTTATTCATACAATCTTTGTAGTTTCTTTGCAATCAAAAATGACTATTTGTTAAAAGATCTTCTGCCGGCGATTATTTTAGAAAGATTGAGAGAAACCAATTTAAAAATCATATGTTACATTAAATTAAATACATGTTATCATCTATAAAAGTGGAACTACGATCTTTATATGTCAATATGTTTAATCTATAGCAGATAAAGATTTTCAAATATTCGTCAGTTTAGTTGTAGTGGTAGATATGTTTCGCAGCTTTTATTTCTGGATTGATCTGTTAAATGAAACGTTGTAAAATGGCAAATGAAGAAGGATAACTATTGAATTTATTAATCCTTGGTCTCTTTTTACTCCTCTAAACTAAAATATAATTGATGTTTTATTAGAATCTGGACTTTTGATTTATTAACAACAATTGCGAGGTATTCCGAAGTTAAATCTTATTTCTTAATAAAATACATCTTTTGACAGCAAGTACTACCCATGTTAGCCTCACTACAGTTGAAATGAAAACTAACGGGAAGCTTGTAATATAAAATAAATGTAGATGCAAATGTATAAAATTGATATTTTTGTAAATTTATAGGGTTGAAACATTGTCAGTATTATATGCATTTGCGCTTCATACAACATATGATTCGGTTAACGCTTCCTTATTCCAGTAAATAACAATTAAAAAGATTCCTTGAACTCGAAATGCATGTTACATACAAAAGTGGAGCATACTTGACGTGTATTTTTTGTAATGTCAAATCAATGAAAAATTACGTGCTTTCAGTATACATGGTACAGGAACATGATGCGTTAATCATTTAGATTCTGATATTTGATACTTCCAAACATTAACAAGTAGCTGACATGGAACTCTTGGAATCGCGTGCCGATATATACATGTTTATCTTGTTTATTCAATATTGTAGTTAACTGAAAACATATGTGGCTATCTGTTATATTTGATGCAACGTAATACATTTTGAATTTTCTTATTCAAAACTCATTCACGAATGAAATGCTTCTTTTAACTATTTCATTATGGTGTAAACGCGTTGACCAAAGCACATTTTGTATGAAGTGCGGACGCGCTTTATATTAATTTATACCCGACCTACGTTGAAGACCAATTGGTGGCCTTCGGTTGTTATTTACTTACGTAGGGTTGGTGTCTCTTTCACATATTCCGCAGTGCTATTATCAATTGTACATCGACAAAAATATTTGGCTTGAACGTATACGCCTAGCACAACATTATATCACCGGATCCGTGGTTTGCAATAAAACCATTTAACTGTTTGTGCTTAATAAACCATTAAGATACTCAGTGTCGTTCGATTAAGTTCAACTTGGTGAAGGTGTATAGTTGAAGCCCTTTTTCTTTTGTATTTTCTTGAAACAATGGAACTTTTAAGCTACAATGGTTTTTGTTTGCTATATTTTTGTTCGTAAACATGGTAAAGAAATTAAAACTTAAAGTTAGATTTTGTTGTGAATTTGAATTAATTAGCAAGTCGAGCATTGTTTCTATCTAAAACAAATCTTAGACCTTTTGTCATCTATACAGGACTTTCTTGTGTCATAAGCCGGTTGTCTCAATGACATACCCACCACATATTGATATGTTTTTCAACTTAATTTATAAAGCTTGATTATTCTAGTATTTATTTTCACACTTAATTTACTGTGGATTCAATAGCATTCGTAGAATACAAATTTTCATTGTTTTTTCGGGTAAAGGGTTATCACGAATTTAGATGTTGAATGACGTGCAAATAGTCTACAGGTTCGTTGACAGACTTTTGATAAACTACGGAAGTCAATATTGAAAAAAATAAGGGTTAGACCTATTTCATTCTATTTAAGGTATTCATTAAAAGTTTTGTATGGATTTGATTATTTGTAAATAAAGGAAATTATACGTCTTTTTGCCTGTCAATTACAAAAACCTTGGCAAAAAACGCCAAACAACGTAAAGACAACAAACAGTTCACAAAACAACATTGATAACTAAAAACTGGGCGAGAAGAGCTCACAAAAAAAACCAGTTTACTTAAAGTTAAGGGCATACGATACAGTTACAGGGGAGGTAATGACGTTGCTAACGTAAAATGTTTTATTTCGCGACGTCAAACTGTGACATATCGGGAAAAGATGCATTTTTCGACTGATTTTTATCATTCAAACTGATTTAATTTGAAAACGAGTGCATGGACCCCTATTTTTAAAAACGACATTTTGTTTCATTTTCCAGGGAGATTATGTGAACCAAATTTTATAAAACTGTAAATAGTGCAATTTTTTTATTTTGATAAATATACAGCAAAATATGACGTTTTCATTCTCAATTCATGACCATTTGATAAATATGAGTTATTTCTGAATAAAAAATGCATAAATTTTTAGGATACTTATGAAATACAGAAATTACAAATTATTTAACAAAAAACAATTTGTGTTTATCTTTTAAAACCAAAAAGTTATGTCTTTCTTTCGAAAGGAAAAATACGGCCACAAATCCAAATTTTGAGCAAATATACAAAATTTCGACCTCATTTAACTCAAAAAGTAGCACATGGAGGTATATTTTTTATTACATATTTGATTAAATCAGGCAAAAAATAGCCTATATGGAAATTTTCATCAAACTGTAAATACAGGATCAAAACTGTATCGTATGCCCTTACCTTACAACGAACATTTCTTAAAACAAATGACCTGGCTATAAAAGCACATACAGTACCATAGATGGATAATTGCGTAAAAAAATATCAATAAATTTTGTAAACATACGATAGTCTTTGGGTTTAAATTTCAAGGTTACAACATATACCATTTCATTTTAGTTGTCTGACTTGTTTAAAAAAAAAAGATAGTATGTGTATAGGCTATCATTCTTGAAAATACACGTAATCAACTTTAAACTTGGAAATCTTTCAAATGTAGCAATAAAAAACAACATTAAAAAAAATAAATCTTTCGTTATAATGCAGCTAGTACGTACAACAACTCTCTTTTTGTTTCATTTTGTTCAAACGTTTGTTAAAGAAGTGCATACCCATTCTTGATTATTGAGTGAAAGTTGAATAGATAGTAGAAAGTTATATAACATCGCGTACTTTTTACTTCATTGCCAATATTTTGATATTGCAATTAATCTAGAACTCGTACATGTAAAGACGAAAACACTGGGTGTTCTGCCAATGCTTTAATTATTAAGTACGTATTTTATTATGTATTGATTCATATTGTCTTTGTTGTTTCTTTGCAATCAAAAATACCTATTTGTTAAAAGACATTCTACCAATGGTTATTTCAGAAAGATTGCAAGTAACCACTTTAACAATTATATGTTGGATTAAATCAAATGCGTGTTAATGCAAAGATATATGATATATAATAGAGGAACCACAATCTTTATAGTTCACTGTGTGTAGTATGTTCACCACAATCATTAAAGTTCACTGTGTGTAGTATATTCACCACAATCTGTATAGTTCACTGTGTGTAGTATGTTCACCACAATCGTTATAGTTCACTGTGTTTAGTATGTTCAATCAAAATCAAATAAAGTATAAACTCATTAGTTTCGTTGTAGTGTTGTATATGTGTTGCAACTATTATTTCTGGCATTTATCTGTTGAAACGTTGCAAAATGGCAAATAAACATGGATGATAAGCATTGCATTTATTAATTAAACTCAAATATATACAGTATCTATATAGTAGTTATTGATTATCTTTGAGTCTGCTCAGTTATAAAATATTAAACTGCACAATTGAAACTTTGATACTGTGGGTTTGTGTATTGAATGTCCTTCCACAGATAGCCTTTGAATAGTCAATGTTCAGTTAGAACATCCGCAGTTAATAGATACTGTTTTAAAGCTGCTGTTATTTGTAAAATAAAACTCCAGTCCAATAAGTTGACACATATCTATTGTACTCTCAAACCATTATAATAAGATGATGATAATTGAAGACAGACGATACAGACTGTTGTGTGATGGTTTCATGTGTTTGTCTTTAGATACAAAAGTGCTATAAATCGTACAGATGTTTATGTAGAGAAACCATCCGGTAATACAACGTCCATCCCGTGGCGTAATTTTTCGAAAGTTATAGTATGGGTAGTTTTGAGTTACAAAAAATGTTCCTGTTAAATAAATTGTCTCCTTGGTCATCATATAATATGTCCTTTTTTTATAGGGAAGGGAAAATAATGTAATATGCCATATGAACAAATCCATTCAATTTTGTTTGTATCTTGAACTAACTAACGACTTGCGAAGGGGTAATTATATTCTATTCTATCATGTCTATAGCATATGATAAAACCAAACACTATATGCATCTTTATTGTGACGATAAACAGATGCCAAGTTATGGAAAAAAACATACAAAGTAAAACTTTAGAAATCATTAAAAATAAGATCTTTATGTGCTAAAGGTTTCTTCTTTCAAGTAAAAAATGTACACCAGTAACAAACTAATATAACTCTTTAAAAGCAACAGCGAATCTGTCTGCACTTATTCAAACATCAATGAAATAAAACAGTCATGTAAAAGTTTATGCACTTTCATGATAATAACATAAGCAAAACGACGGGTGCATCATGTGGAGCAAGATCTTCTTATCATTCCTGAAACTACCCCAAGTTTTTGTTGTGGTTCGTGTTGCTTAGTCTTTAGGTTTCCATGTTGTGTCTTCTGTACTATTGTTTGTCTGTTTTGCCATGACGATGTCAGTATGTTTTCAATCTATGAGTTTGACAGTTCCTCATGTGTCTTTCGTCCTTCTTTCATAACATGTTGTAAACGAAATTGAATGCGTTTTAAACATTCCTGATCATAATTAGGTTCCGCGGAAGTTAAATGTTAGTTGTCACTTATGAAAACACGTTTCATTGAAGAAAGTTATCATCAAACGTGATGACATTAGTTGTTATAATTCAATTACTATCGTTTTACAATAATAAAAAAATCCGGCCTGCACTAGATATGAAACTTTGGCAGATTTACGTGACAAAGAAACATAAATACAATCGAAAGTACAACGAGAACTGTTTCTCTGATCAATATTTTTTTCATTATAATATCTAATTCTGAAGCCGTTTAAGAGCAACACATGTACATGCCATATCTTACGTTGCTTTCAGTGTGTATATGATATTTCAAGCATTTTTAAAGGTTTTTTAATGTATGTTATGCTTAACAACACATTAAATCTGTTTAACATTACCCAAGAGCAATAATACCATTATATCATGTAGATATCTCTGTATTTATCAAACTGCCTGCAATGAAATAAATAATAGACTCGTTAATATAAGTTTTCGAGCGTTATGTGTTGCATAAACGACGTTTATTGTTATTTGAAGTATGGATACAATCATATTTTGTGTATTGCTTGGATCTTTTTTTTTTTCAATTACGGCAAAATATTTTTGTTTAATACAAATAAAACCAAAATTACAGTATATCCATATGATAATGAAATAACATATTATTTTCTATGTTTATTGTATTGCACAGAAACATAAAATAGTAAGTTATACATATTTCTTGCATTAAATAACATATACACAGAAGATATACAAACATGGAATATGAAAGCTGCTTGTACATATTTTTAATTAAACAATATATGTTGTTGTGTCTGTTGTATTTTTTTTAATTTTTTTTTTTTCGTTTTTTGGTTTTGTTTTGTTTTGTTTATTTTATCTTTTTATAACAATAAAGAAGTCCAAGTGTTCCAGCAGTTATGTGCCTTACTGAATCTCTTATTTTCATAATCTCTTTTTTTCTATTACAAAGTTTTCTTTTCAATAATTGATAGTTTGCTTCTATAAGTATAGAATTTTGTTAACAGAATTATTAAGTTGATCATGTCATTTTATCGGTTTTAATTTAAATTCCAAATAAATCCATATTAATAATTAAAGTAAGTTTTATTTCAATCTTCTAATATATCAAGGAGCTAAGGTCTTCAAAAAGATTGAAATATACGTACAATGCAATACTATATGTTTCATTGTCGACCCGTACACACCCAAAACTACACTTATCTGTCTTACTAATTTAAATTTTATATTCAACACATCTGATTTAAAAGATACATTTTTTCAAATAAATGTCAAATCAACTACATTGCAAAAGATATAATTATATACAACACAAATGTAACACTACAAGTGAATATTTTGTAAACCCCTTGTATCAGCATGCTGCAGTAAATGTATGCGTGAAGATGTTCGATGCTCTGTTTCAAAATATCAAATTTTACTTAATACTCTTATAAAAAGCAAAACTAGAAAAGTTAAAATTCCGTGTTTTTTTAGTTATACAATGTTACATTAAACATGTTGAAAGCTATTAAAATATTGTCGCAAAATGATCCCGGTGGCTTGTTTTTAATTTCAAAGCTATGACAAATTACAAGAATTATAATCGTTAAAAAATGACCCTATCAACTATATCATGCATATGTTATATATTTAAAAAAAAGTAGAGGTAAACTGGCGAATGTGTATATGGCACTACATGAATAAAACCTAAGGATTCCGAGTGTTTGACAAAAGGAAGTAACCACTGCAATCAAATTAAAGATAATTCACTATTTACTGCAAACAACACAGCTCAGTTTTGTTTTGTCTCGATACTTAAAACATGGTATGCTTCCACAATAAACTTCTAAAACATGAATAAGTCCGTGATTATAATTATGTGATCCGTAACATTCTGGATCTTCGTCTGCACACACACATTCTGTAGTTACAAAGCCTGTCTTGTTCCTCGCCGACAGTAGAAACCCTGAATATTCCTTTGTCCATCCTGTATAGCAAAACGTTCTACCAGGGGTCATCAATGTTGTTTTGCCTTTTGTCAGACAAACAGCACATGGGATATCTTTGTCATCGATATGGTCTGTACGTTTGCTTCTGTCTGTTACTGAATTGAATGGACAATTTTATTGAGCGGCTCTGTGTAAAATATGGGTATGTATTTATACAACGACAACAACAAAACCAATTTAGTTGTTGACATAGCTGTCCCAACAAGCGTTCATATTATAGGCGATGTTTGTAAAACATTATGTCAATGTCTGAATGACTCTAAGTTAACCAAATACCGGTATATATATTGTAGGTAAATTTAAATGATCTACGCATTCAGGCGTATCAGTTAAAATTTATTTGCATCTCTCATCATAATGTTAGATGACTTTTGTGACACGCGTGGCTTATCGTTACATGTTATTCGGGTACAATAGATTTGAAAAAGGCTTTGTTTTTCATACCATATACTTCCCAACCCATTCCAGAAAGAAGTCCAGGTAGGAAATCACAGTCTTCCGGGAAAGAAGCCGCTTGAGGATCACTTGTCAAACACAAATAATTGGATCCACTTCCAGTTGCTTTATGCGTAAGACCGGCCATATATCCTATTATAAATCTATCATCTATTTATAAAAATTTGACGAAAAGCCACGATGAATACGCACAGAAACGTAAACAAAAACACTGAGAAGTGCCCTTTTTTCCGATAAAGTTATAGAAGGGCTTGTCTTTACAGGCATTATGTAAATGACTGAAATTTAGAAAACCAATTAAACAAATTGCCTGTTTAATTTTAGGTAATTTATAAAAAAAAAGTGAGATACATATGACAAGAATAAGATATCATGCAAAGAATATAACTAATGGTTCAGTTTAATTAAATAAGATATTCAAATACCATCAGGCAAAGTTGTATGTCTTTAATTGGTTTTTTCTGTGCAACAACGTTAGGTCTGTACCCGCTCTGTATTTCAAATAATAATTTGATGATCTTTTGTTAGGGTTCAGTAACCAATATTTTTTTGCATTTTGAATAACGAGAACAAATTATATAAAATCAAATAGGTAGGTTAGGTAAAAGATATTTGAGAGGAATTTAGACTGCTACTTAAAATGAAAGTATGTTGGATAAGCACAAACATGTTGATTTCCAGTATTCCACCAACGAAGCGATGAAAGAGTTTTTAAAGTTCAGAAAGCGTTGGACTTTGGTTGTGTTTGTTGTGACGTAGAATGAGTAGCGTCATGTGTTTCTGCCTCAAATGAATTATTTAGTCTTAACAATCTGATGAATAAATGCGACTGTATACGTAGTTTACTGATGTCAAAAGCCTGATATTTTATATCCATTATAAATGATCACTATAAGTGGTCTTACATTTATCAGAAAATTACCATATGTAAGTTATCGTGAAAGAAAGTCCAATTGTTTCCCTCCATTACAATGTACATGAACCACGAAACTGTTCCTTAGTGTGTGTGTGTATATATATTTCTTCAATCTTGTTAGAATACTTAACATTGTAAAGTTATGCTGAAAAATATCTTCGGTGCATTTTTATATAACGAGTTATCGTGTCGGCGTAATATAGAAAATAGTAGATATTCATACTAGGATAATACGACTACTCCTCTTTCTGAATATGAACATAAAAACTGTTTAATGCATCTGTCTATCCCTGTCTTGAAGAATGTAATGAACCGATTGTTTTTGCATACCTTTATATACTAATGATGACAGTGTGCCTTCACATGATTGTGGTCCCCATCTAACAAATGTACTACCCTTAACACTTTCCTCTACATTTAAAAAAACAACAATTATTGTCAATATTATAGGAATATTATTGTTTTCTATTTTGAAAGTGCAAGTCGAGAGCTAGAAATATTGCACTGACAAAGGCTTTAAGTGTCGTCTGGTTACTTGTGTCGTAGATTTGCTCTCAAGTTTACTTTTATCCAAATTTGCTGTTATTCGTTATCAACGTGAACACGTAAAACAGTCAAACGGTTCGAAAGAAACTAATTTGTAGATATAAAAAAGGTTAAATGTCACTTACGTATAATCCCATTAAACGGTACCAATTTAACTGAATTATATGCGCCGTCCGGCCAATATATATCTTCCATTCCAGTTGGTACGATATAATTTAAAACTTGTGTTTTCCTATAATTATTTTTTAATGAAAGGTTGCTGCCTAAAATAACGTTTTTAAACCAAGGGTTTTAGCGTTAACATGAAATCCTCTCTACGAAAATTTTACTAACGGCATCACATATTAGTTGACCGTTTTCGAATAACTGTTTCACAGATGACGACGGATTTTTTTCAATTGTCGTATCCACAATCTTGTTTTCTTTTCTTGGATGTATAGCAAAAATCAGACTTTTCCTCGAATAAAATCTTTCATAAACAACACGACGGTTGCGGTATAATGAATATCAATTATGTGGTCATTTTTATAAATGTTCTTATTATAACTTATAATTTTTCGAAAAAAACCTAAGGATTTTCTTATCCTTGAAATAAATTACCTCAGCCGTATTTGGCACAACTTTTTGGAATTTTGGATCCTCAGTGCTCTTCAACTTCGTTCTATTTTGGCTTTATAAATATTTTAATATGAGCGTCACTGATGACTCTTATGTTGACGAAACGCGCGTCTGGCGTACTAAATTTTAATCCTGTTACCTTTAATAACTATAAATGTAGCATGATATTCTCACTCGTCCAGAGCATTTGAATGGGGTTCGTGTTGCTCGTCTTTATTTTTCGTAATTTTTGCCATTATAATGTCGGTTCATCTTTGAATAGTGATTTGCCATCTACGTTCGGTATCGTCCACCGCTCTTTAGATGTCTACTCCGTGATGCTCAAAACAAAAACAAACTTTTAGATACGGTTAAGAGTGATATAATCGATAAGAGCCAAATAGTATTGCCAAACCCGGACAACAAATCAGAGCTTCGCATGAAGTAGACCTATTTCTTAATTTCAAACAATATTGACGTATTCGACTTAACTTTTTAATATAACAATGGATACGTGCATTCTTAAGTAACATTACATTTATGTTGGGTTTTTAAGTATTTTGTTTACACTTGTTGAGCCTTGATTAGTGGTATTGTCACAGCGAATCAACCCAGAAGTAATTCAAATTAAATGGTTCTTATTTTACTGTAGTAGATGTTTATCGCGACAACTAATATGATGATATCGTAGCAGTTTTTAACTTTAAATATCTCATGTTGACGTTTATCATGAATGGTAGTATATTTACCTTTTAATATTTCAAATTTCGTCTGTATATCCGACTGTATCAACTTTGTTACATTTCCATGAATTTCATTGACTGCCTTCTCCATTTGAATATCAGCAAATTCCTTAACAGCTTTTGTCACTACTTCTAGAATATATTTATGCAACACATTATTGAATTTGAAATGATCCAAATCAGCTTTCAAAGTGACTTTCATTTCATCTATCAGTGGAACCGATATAATGTCCCAACATTGTTCTCCAATGCAGTTATGGACTGAAGAACCACTGGCGGATAGAACACGGCATAACAGAAAATTTAATATATACTTTAAATTTCCCGTCGAAAACAGAACAGAAACCAACAGGCCTTTAGCTTTCATCTGTCTCACGTAGGCTTTCTATGTGTTCTTTTATGTCAGTCAACACGGAAGGATGCTTATTATGTGCAATAAAACATAACATTTGTCTTGATTTCATTCGATAACTCCTACTTTTCTTCCCTTTTATGGCGATGCATACAAACAAACTTCATCTATCTGTCTGTAACGCTACTTCTTTAATACGTTTACGCCAAAGTAATCATTGAAAAGATTGTTTGCATCTTGGGCATATCATTTACTTTAATTTGACAACTATTCAGGCCTTCTGGGACTTTGACTCTTATCTTACAATTTTTGATAATATGATTACAAATGCGACTATAATAGCATGCATAGTGTTAACTTACAATTTAAAACAAATAATTTATTTAAATGATATTAAACTTCTCCAAAGAACATTTATTAGCTTGGCATGATTGCATATTGGATATTTTAAAGTCATATTGGAATTAAAACTTGAATTTGAAAAAAAGTTGAACTTATCATTTTGATGCTAAATTGGTACACATATCTTTTTTACATCAGTAACTCAAATCTACAAATAACCATAATTAGCGAAGTACTAATCGAACTCAAATATTTACTGTGACAAAACAATCTTGCACGCCTACCAAATTTCCTATATCATTGGATGTGTGGTGTGCAGTTGGCAAGAGAGCCATTTTGAATATTCTGATACAGATAAAACATTAAGTTATTCATTGTCGTTTGATTAAGTTTATGAAGATATATAGTTAAGGCCCTTTTTATTGTGTCACTTGAAAATTTAAAGCAATGGTTATGCTTGCTGTATTTTTGTTCATAAATATGTGAAAGAAATTCAGTCTTAAAGACAGATATTTTTAAAAAGAATTTAACAGTCCAACTGCTGTATACAGTCTTTTCACAGTTTTTTGCAAGGTATTAAATTCATTGGCAACTCGATCATTCGCTTCTATCTTGAAATTTTTGTCATCTTTTCAGGTCTTGTTTGAGTCAATAGGCGTCTGTGTAAATAATATATACACCACATTCCTTTTACATTCTTTTCAACGCTACTTTGTAAGTATTCTAGTATTAATTTTCAGACTAACTTTACTCTAGATTCTTTATTATAGGTTACCAATGTTTCAAGGATTTTGAGGGTAAAGGTGTAAAACCACTAATTATATCCCCATCGTCTTGTATGTTAAACTCAGCAACTTCAATCATTGTTGGCTACTTTGCCTCAAGTTCTAAATAAGTGGCAGTCCTTTCATGCAAAAAAAAACTTTACATTATCCACACTTTTGCTAAACAATTCAACATACTTTTAATTGCATATTAGAGCGTACTGTTTCCTGGACGTCGGGGAGTACTTAAATATGTGCCCTCCTCTTATGATTTTATGCACTTTTTTATCATTCAAAAGAAACTTTCAACAAGGATTCTACAGTTATCCCGAGACCCAAAGCTTTTATTTGTTAACAAAAACTACCCAAATATGTCACTATTGATAAAGTTACAGGTATGCGAAGGAACTATTTAGTTTTAAATATGTTTTACTATCTTGTGTTTTCTTTCCGACCGGGCCCTAATTAATTGATCTAGGATGAGTTTATCTTTACCCTGAATTTAAACGTCCAATGAAGTACAAATATTAGATAGGTGTGAATGCAGACTTTTAAAAACAGCGAAAATAATTATTTACGAAATTAAAATTTTCCTCAATCCACGAAGTACATATATAAATATAATCCTTTGTATATAACATAAACTCTACGTCTTTTCGCCTGTCAATTACAAAACGACAAACTGAAAATACCATGACAAAACCATAGATTGATAGCTACATCAGAAAAACAAATTAACGTTATTAACATAAGATAGGACAAAGTCAAAATTAAAAAAAAAGAAAACAGCAAAGATCTAAATTATAAGCCGAGTAATTTTGAGTTTGATATATGTAGCAAACTGCTCCCTATATTGTAAGTAAGAATTCCGATAGGTTTTTGTGACTTTCTTAAAAATAAAGCCAGTTCGTGTATTATTCTTGAAAAACGTAATAAGTTTTGTACAAGTAAATCCAACAAAAACACTTGAGAAAGGAAATGGGAAATTTGTCAAAGAGACAATAACTCCACCAAAGAGCCAGAACAACATGCACAGATCTGTTATGAATTGAATTTCGTTTCAATTTTGCTTAAAACGCATTTAGTACAACAAAGTCATTTTTGGTTCTTTGTAAAACTGTTTTTTTTTAAACATTTCGTAACGAAGTGGGTAAATATTGTTTTACGCGCGTCTGGCGTATATACAAAATTTAGTCCTGGTATCTATGATGAATTTATTTACTATTGATTGATAGTTGAATAGATAACTGTAGAAAATAATATAACAGTGCGTATTTTTAATTGTATTGCCAATGTTTAATTTGATATTGCAATTACCTCAAAATACGTTAAGAAGAAAACACTGGGTGGTCTGCCTTTGCTTTAATCATTAAATAAACAAGTTATGATCTACTTATTCATATTTTCTTTGTAGTTCTTTGCAAGCAAAGATGCATGTGTGTTTATCGAAATTCTATAAACAGTTAATTCTGAAAGAAAGAGAGAAACTACTTTAACAATTAACGAATATATTATATGAGCCAGTCCATGCGAAAAGGTACAAAAAGTCCTTTTGATAAACTTTACAGGACACGTTATAAAAGTTTGTTATAATATTTTTGAAAAACGATTTTATCCGAAAAAAATTACATTTATTTAATGTAAACATTCATAAGATTGTCAATTCTATCCCGAATTTGTCAATTAAAACAGCAAAAGACGTAGAAATATCTGAATTTTTGGTATTTGAGTAAACGTAGAATCATTTGTTCCCCGGACGAATGCTATACCGACCAGAAACTTCAATTTTACGACACTAGAGAGACAAAAGTCAAAAATTTTCTTGAGTTTTACATGCGGGAAAATACAAAAACTATGACCACTTGTGTTTTAGAAATTGAAATTGAAGTTAAGTTAAGTTATTTAATATTATATAAACAACTGTCGTTGCACGGGATTCGAACCGTTGCCCTGTCTGATTACATTGACAGCGAGAGCCTTATCCCCACCACTACAGGGGTTAACATTATCAATTGGCAAATCAAGCCATTTAAACTGTACTTTGAAAATGATTGAAATATATGAAATAATTCATTAAAAATCTTGATAAAACTAAAGGGGGGTCTAAAAACTTGCAGGTGTGTGTAGCTCACAGCTTAAGGATATGAAGAAAACTCTACTACAAATAAATATGCACACTTTTTAGAATTTCGTAAAAGTTTTGTTTTTGTAACTTTTTGCATGGACTGGCTCATATTAAATGCATTTTAATTTGAAGTAGTATACCATTTAAAAGAGGAACTACGTCCGTCACAGCATCCTTGTGTTTAATCAAAAGTACAAATAAGGTTATCTATACTTACCCGTGTAGTGTTGTGGTTCATATGTTTTATACCATATGTATTGATTGTATTCGTATTCTTCCACAATTGTTTGGCGATGCATAATACCTAACTCATAATATCGCACACCGAGTTTGCGTATTGACAACTGACAGTCCTTCTAGAAACGGCCAATTTATAGCTAATTTCTAGTTAGAACAGCGGCATTTATATACTGTTTTAAAGCTGCGGTTATTGGTAAGTTAAATTCTAGTCTAATAAGTTGGCACACATGCATCTATTGTACTCGCAAAACATTATTATAAGATGATAAAGTTTGTTGTGTCATTGTTTAATGTGTATGTCTATAGAAATACAAATTCGATAGATTGTAGTGATGTTTATGGGGAAATGCCATCCGGTACAAAACTTCCACTCTGACGTCATAATGAACACTTACTTCCATTCTCGGAAGTTAAAGTAAATTTAGGTAGTTGTAAGTTACAAAAAATGTTTCGGTTATATAAAATGTATCAAAGGCAATCATAAAATATCTCTTTATTCTATAGGGAAAGGAAAACAACGTAATATGCCATATGGAATAAATCAATTCAATTTTGTTGAGACCTTCAACTAAATAACTACACAGCGAATGGACAGGTGAGGAACGTCAAGCATTTATATCTTATTTGAAAACATATTATGAAACCAAAACAATATTCCTATCTACATTGGGATGATAAACAGATGCCAACTTACAGACAAAAAAAGCATACAAAGTGAAACTATTATTTAGATCTTTATTACTCTAAGGTTTCTTGTTTCAAGTAATAATAATGTACACAAGTACCGAAGTAATATATATTTTTTTTTGTAAAAATACAACAGATCGGTCTGCTTTTTTCAGAAATTATTGAAATAAAAGTGTATATGTTACAGTGAATTTGTATAATCAGTGATTATGTAGAATCCCTGAAAATTTCAGGGATTATGTAGAATCACTGGCTAGTTTAGGGATTATATATAATCACTAACAATTTCCAGGGATTATGTATAATCACTAGAAAAAACGTTAGGGATTATACATTGTACATAATAACTGAAATAAAGAAATAGTATTATTTATAAAGATAATGAATTAAGTCAAATAATTTATTCTATAAAATCATATAAAAACATCATTATAAACATAAATTGTAAAATGTTAAGCACAATATATCAAAATGATAACCCCCCCCCCCCCCCCCAAAAAAAAAAACCAAAAAAAAACAAAAACACAAAACAAATGTTCCATTATCTTCTTTACCACAAATAACAAGCTCTGGATTTACAAATAGAACATGAATTGCCATTTGACGCTGGCTTTTAAGAAACAAACAATACATGTAAAGTTATCGCTATAAAAGGAATGTTGATGATGATTAATTTTGACGTCTTCAACTTTATCCCCAAACCCTGTGTTGGTTATATCTTTAAGATTATCCTCTGTGTTTAAAAGCAGACTTATTTCATCTGAATAGGAATAATGAAAGAAAAAAATGATAATTTGTCTATATTGTTTATTTTTTAACAAACAAAGGATCCTTAAATTATTGATAATCCCAGAAATCATATTAGGGAATATGTAGAATAGTTAGTAAAATGTTCAGTGATTATGTGAAATCACTGGTCATTTTCAGGGATTATATGTAATTACTAATGATTTCAGTGATTCTACATATTCCCTGAAAAATCAGGGATTCTACATAATCCCTGATTATACAAATTCACTGTAACATATACACTTTCATGTGCATGTTGTGAACGAAATTTAATGAATTTTAAACATTCATTTACTGGGATCAGTGGAAGTTAAATGCTATTTGACAATGATGAAAAACGACTTTTTCGTCATTTCTTTACAAACGATTTCATTAGACGTGATGACATCAGTTGTTACACTTCCATTGCTTTCGTTGACAGTTTCGAGGCATTCCAATGAAGTACATTTTCCCTCAGTTTTACTTGTCTGTTGTGCCACGTAATCCTTCCTCTCGCAATTTCACCGCTACTTCGTGTTAGCCTTAA
Organism: Mytilus galloprovincialis; assembly: GCA_037788925.1. Lineage (NCBI taxonomy): Eukaryota > Metazoa > Mollusca > Bivalvia > Mytilida > Mytilidae > Mytilus > Mytilus galloprovincialis. The sequence goes on from CM075332.1 coordinate 61,434,594, forward strand.
TGTTTTCAAAGTTTGGCTTTCAGTTTTAAAAATACAAGATCCATATTCATTTGTGTCGTAGTAGTGGTAAATCTAAGTTTTTCGTCCTGCGCTACAGTTGTATCAGAAGTGTCTCATATTAGTGCCTGGAACATCCAACAAAATATTTCGAAAGGTATTTATGTCCTATTCTAGTTTATATACCCACACATTCTAGAATAACATTATAATTGAGTGTATTCTGTCTAGTGCCTCTTGTTCATTTCCATATATTCGCACATTTGCAAATGAGTGATATACTTTTTTACCAGATAAAAAATCAATTTGGAATATGTCAATTGTTGTTTTGCATTCCATATGTTCTGGAAATTTGAACAATAGTAAGTTGGAAACCAATAGTTTTACTATCTTTAAAGGCTTGTTTGTTTTAAATTCGAAGATGTTTGTGTCAAGGAAAAATCAAAAAATGGTTTGCATGGACTGCAGGGACACTTCATGAATATTTTTATGACGTAAAGCATTTACCATGTTTACTGTTACAGTTAGAAATTAAAACTCATTTACATAGATATATTCTGATGGCATGTAAATGATTTACAAATCCTAAATGATACTATGAATATAACTATTATCTTTTTTATCTGGACGACAAAACTTTTGACGAGATTACCGTTATGGTTTTTTTTTAATTTTTAATGGTATCAGTACGGCAAGCAGTCGGAGTTTTGTTAAAGCTTATTGTTGTTGCTTTTTCTAAAATTGTTTAATATTTCACAGCGGTATAATACTGTTAAATTATCCACCCCCTATTCTATTGATTTTGTTTTTACATTGTATAACATATCAAATGTATTCGTTCAGTGTCTGTTCACTTGTGTTAATATGTCTTTTGATTGAGCTAAGCCATCTCAATTGATATTTTGATATTTTTATAATCTTGTGCGGTTACACTATTGTTTCAGATAAGGGTGAAGGTTTGTACCATTAAAACGTTTAAACCTTCTGTAATTGTATCGACCTATCCTTAGTCAGGAATCTGATGTTCAGTAGTTGTAGTTTGTTGATATGTTTTATAAGTGTTTCTCCTTTCTCGTTTTTATATAGATACGACCGTTGATTTTCCTGTTTAAAAGATTTTAAACTATTATTGTTTGGCTCCATTACAGCTTGCTTTTCGTTGTGAAACAAAGATCCATTTTGAAGACCGTTATTTGACCTTTAATGGTTTCCTTTTATAAATTGTGATTTGAATGGAGAGTTGTCTCATTGGCACTCATACCACATCTTGTTTATCAATGTATCACATATTTTGGTTAAGGTTTGCATACAACCTTGGTACGTTACCTTATGAATAGAACATATGATGCATTAACGGTACATTTGTATGGAAGGCACATAAAAACGCCGATAAAGTTGTTTTAATTTAAATCTCAATATACACATTTTCTAAATTATCTGCATAACTGATAGGATGTTGATATATATATTTAACCGATATGAAATATTAATAAGGTAACCGACTTGTTTTGATGTTTCGACCGATCTGTAAAGGAGTTATTGTGAAAGATGTTAAACCAAATGGCGTTTTACGGCGTACAGAGTGATAATGATACGCTTATTTTGACTTTTTGTATCTGGAGCAATCTTTTGGATTGTGTATATGTAAATGCAACATCGTTGACATATCATTAATATGGAAAATAATGTGTCAACAACATATCAATATTTAAGAAAAGTATATGCATTGGTTATTGGCGATTTAATGAATGTGTGACATTTACCTTACATTTACATTAATTGTGTTTTAATAAGTTACTGTGGGCGCGTATTTAACAGTCCTGCCGTGTAGCTTAAACATATTTTATTGTTCAAAATGACAAATGGATCAGACACAAGTTTTACAACTAAGTAACGTATTCTCCATGTTGCATGCTTATCCAAGACTTGAAGTTTTTAGAATATTTCTTACACTATTCAAGTGGAACAAAAACATTCTCCATTTCTTCTATGAATTTTTAGCAATCAAAAGACTTAAAAGCTATAACAATGTACATTTTCATTAATTCATAATTCAATAGCCAGAGAATGAGCTGTAGATATGCTGATTACAGTGAACTGTGTAACTACCACGTGACCTTATCGATACTTTGTCTCCTTCTTTCATATCCAATATTATATTGGTTGTACCCATTTCATAAGTTTGACTTGAGGGATTTAACCAAATGCTTGACACCTGCACGTCATTAAGGTAAAGACTAACCCACAGTTTGTGTCCTTTTGAGTTCATGACAGTTGCCGAAAAATGATACACTCCTTTACTAGGAGCAGTGAAAATACCTGTCGTTGGGTCGTAGTCGTTTTTAAAGTTAACGGCAACTCTATCAAACTTGATAGCAACATTTGCTGAAACGCTTTGATCATGTGTTAGAACAGATGAAAATGCTGGTGTTGTCTCTCTGTTAGAACACTGACAATCTGAAATTAGAAATAAATAATTGATAATATGAATTAAACTAGTCTTATGGTAATCATATTTAACACATAAAATATAGTTTTTTTTGTAAAACGGCAAAATAATATTGAATATGAAGCATAAATAATGTCAAGGCAAGATAGAAGATTACGTGTTAGGCAATATAGTTTCAGTTAATATCATACATTTATAACCCTTGCCTGAACGAGATTTGACGATTTGGTCACCAAAGTAAATATTTTTTTCCCGAGGGCTTGGTTTTAGGGAAATGAATGTTTTAATTCACTCCTTTTACTTTTTTTACTTTCTGAATGTGATAAATAATTATAAATCTATATACAATATTTGTCATCCGCTTGATATTTAGTACCGATTAAAACGTTATTATGTATTCTACTATGTTAAGTTGTTTTATGGATTGTTTATATGTCTGAAAACTTTTGTAGTCAGTAATGGCTAAACGATCGCTCCCAACGTTATAGAGGTTTTGTCCAATGTCACATTGAGTCGTCTAAACCGATCAATTGTTGATTTTATTATTTTTATTTACATACAGTGGAATAAAACTTATAAGTTCTTGGTATTGGTACCTTTGTAAAATGAAGGTGGTGTTTTTGTTGGTACAATCACTTAAGTTGCACATGTATGCCATATGTGTAGTATTTTAGGATTAAAAGATCAATCAATATTATTATGTTAGTTTTAGTATTCATTATACAATAGTAGGTTTCTTTTTTGCTGCATACTGTCAACCGCAGGCTTATTTTTATATGCGTTCTACACTTTATTCAAAGTAAAAAAAAATGAAGTAAAGTTTTATGATATCATGGCAGAATTATAACATGCATAATATCAAACAGTATATAAGTACATTCATGGTTTTCAATCCATTTTCTTATGTTTTTTATTATTGTATTGAGGGTTACACATTTGTATACAAAAAGAGAATCCAACGTCTTTACTCGAGCATCATTATAGAAATAGTATTGAAAATCAAAACTGTATAATAAATCTACCAAAATGACATCATCAGATGATCACTAGACCTAAGAGTATGATACATGATGAGAAAAGCAAAAGGTACCATTCAAACGATTACAGGTCGAAAATAAAACTACAACGTAATGACAAAAATAAAGTTTGAGAAAAAAATACGAAGTAAACAAAACACAACCAAAGGTATACAGAACATAACAATTGACACTAAAGAATAAACACAACACGGCTGCCATTAAAGATAAAGTTCTCAGGTGTTACGAAATTTGGCACTTGTCGTGATTAGTTTAATTCGGAAGGTCATAGTATGGAAAAAGAGACGTGATCGTAACAATGAATCAAAACAGAAGAGAGCATATTGACATGAGATTTCAATCATAGAAAATTTTATATAAGTCTATCGACGGATAATATAAAGCTTTCCTAAACTCAATGAACAATGTCGGAAATATGTATATGTATATCTGAAATCCTTCGAATTCAAAACACACAAAAAAAGTCAAAAACACACACTCACACAAGTGTTTACTGAATAAATTGAATGTTTATTCTGTGGACATTGTTTTAACATGCGTATGAAAAAGGTACTGTACAAGAGACCAAATGACACAAATCACTATACGAACTTCAACAATCAGCAAAGCTCATATTTGTAATTCGTTTATTGTTTTGTATATTAATAAGCCGTCTTTTTTTTACTCTTTTGAATTGTTTACATTTGTCATGCACTTTGGGGATTTTTTATAGCTGATCATGCAGTATGAAAAACAGCAACTACTGAATAAAAGGCTCGAGCTCCTGACTTTGAACAGGCACATCCATACCGAATGTGGTGGGTAAAACAACAATTAAATTTTACTAATTGTCATTCAGTTAATTTGTGAAAAAAATTCTTAAATTATATCAAGGAGACAGTAACCGAACAACAAGGAATATGTTTTTTCATAATAAAACAGAATTTTCCTCAAAGAACAAACCCGGACATAAGGGAACTAACTTTAAGTAGTAATGGGAGAAAATTTATCAGAAAAAAAATGATTCTTTGTTAAATATAAAACTCGAGAACAAGACTACAAAAATGTCAACAGCGACAACTGGTGACAAAATATAAACTTGAAACGCTACTTTTGACAGTTATATCAATTATCTTTGTTGAATTCGTTTAGTTGTAAGAAATTAAAAGAAGAAACTAGTGCCACACAGATTAGTCCTTCGGTGTTATGGAAAAAATATAGGACTAGAATAGAAAGTTACATGTATAAACAAGCAGGGTAAATTTCTTGATAACAAATGCAAGTAATTTTACCTTGAAATTTGTCAATTGTAGCATCAACATTCGACTGTATTAATCGTGTCACATTTTCGGTTATTTGATCAACAGTTCCCTCCATTTGATTGAAGATCGCTCCTTTGACAGCTTTTGTCACTTCTTGTTCAATATATTTTGACAAAACTTTATTAAGTTCGGCAACGTCTAAGTCAGCTTTTAATGTAGCTTTCATATTATCCAGTAGCGGAATAGATACAACTTCGGAACATTGCTGTCCGATGCAGTCCTCAATATTGACACCTATGGTAAATAGAAAACAACAAAACTGGATAGCTATTGAAAGAAACATCTTAATACCCACTATCCTAAGTCTGCATGGAAACTGAAAAAAGTACTTCACTGATATTTTCGACGTGTGTTGTCTGTCCTATTGTAAACGCAGAATTAGTGGTTTATACAAGATGTAAAACATTATATCACTTCTGTTTTTTGGTAGTTATAAAACAAAATCCGATAAGAACATGTTATGTTATAACATACATAATGTGTCTAGAATTAATCATGTTTATATTACGCTGTTGATCATGTTGATTATATAATTGAAAGGGTGTATTTTGACTTTTAAAATTTGATATGTATTTGAATAGTATGTTTATAACGCAGCCAAAGTACAAATAACATTATTTCCCTGATTTACTGTCTTATTTGTGTGTTTAAGAAAGAAACTTTTTTTATAAATAAGCAAATTAATGGTTAAGTTATCGCGAGTAAATATTACAAAGCATATGCTTTTTTTTTTTTGTTTTTTTTTTGTACATATAAAATATGTGTATATTTGCGTCCATACGTTTCTCGTTTTGAAATATCAAAATAAAAAATCCTGTCATTTCTAGTTTATTCAAAAGTGCACCAGACAATGAAATGATAACGATTTTCATTACATAATTATCGAAAATACAAAGTGTGAACATAGTTCGTTTTAGGTACGTGTTTATTTGCGTTCATTTGTATGTCTTAAATTCTAACACTTCAAGAACGTACTGATACAAATTCAGAGTCAGTATTGGCATTCTTTACATGTAGGTATCACCATATTTACAAACTGGCATTGAGCTTTGCAAATGAATTATTTATATTCTTTGTATTACAATTGTAGTTCCTTCTTTACGTGCTTCTATGGTTCTGACAAATTTCCATTTGAAACCACAGATATCATGCTACTGATACTAAAGAAACACTTATAAATTTGATTTGATTTTTATACGCCCGTGAAAGTTTTGATGGGACTTATTATGATATACAAATATCTGTCTGTCCGTCGTACCGTCTGTCCGGCGTCAACATGTCAAACCATAAGTTGAGAACGACTTATCCAAATTTCATGAAACTTAATATAGTTGTTTCTTTTGGTGGTTAAACGATCTGCATACATTTTGGTGAAAATAAGATTAAAACTTTTGAGTTACGAGACTTTCGAACTAAAACAGGGGTGTGTTTTTTTCGCATGTCGTGCCGTACCTAAACAACGATTTATGATTATTGCTAAAAATTTTACCCACTTCTGAAATAAATTAATTTTAATATCTGTATACTTTTTGGCGATGATTAAAAATTTCATTTAAGTGTTCTTGAGTTGTTTTTTTTTTGTATAAAAAAGGGATGTTGCGCGGTATCTCAAAAACGATTTATGACTATTGGATAAAACTTCAAATACAAGACGACTAGCGTATCATGAGCTCGTGGCGCAGCTGTTTATTTAAATATGTTATAATCCATCTTGAATTTTGTTTTTATATATTATCATTGATCGTACTCGAAATCTAATGATATCAAACTATACATTTATTCCTTTAAAACAAATGTAAATAATATTACATTTTGTATTTATTATGTATAAGATATGCATTTAATTGCATATGAAATGCATCCTTTCATACAATGTTAGTAGTATAAGGTTGCAAAATAGTAAAAACTCAACTATCTTCTAACTTCACCGTTTTCTGGTAGAATTCAAAATGTCAAGACTAAAATATTTGATACCGCACCTTGGCAATTTTAGTATTTCATTAAAACAAATCTGAGAATCAACATTATCATGATTATCTTTTATTCAAATATCAAACTATACAATGTAAATAATTTAATATGGAAAAAAGTAAAATCACAAAAATACTGAACTTAGAGGAAGATCAATTGGGAAAGTCCATAATCACATGGCAAAATTAAATAACAAAACGCATCAAAAACGAATGGACAAAAACTGTTTATTTAAATATGCTATATTTATTGCTGTGTTAGATATTTGTTTTTCATTGATTTGTTTGTACATGAATTTAGACGTTTGTTTTCTCAAATGAAATGTTTTATATTTGTCATTTTGGTGCCTTGTACAGCTGACTATGCGGAATGGACTTTGATCATTGTTGAGGGCCGTATGATGCATGCAGTTGTTAATGTCTATGTCATTTGGTCTCTTGTGTGAATAGTTTTTTTCATTTGCAATTACAGCACATTTTCTTATCATATTAAAAATGATGATAATATATAAAGTGGTATGTCCAAACTTACAAGTGATTAAATAGCATGTTCATGAACATATACAAAAAAACGAGTGAAAAGAATAAATTAAAAACAAATTGTGATAATTTCAATCCATTCAAATACATAGAATATTTTAGCACATGTCATACATTTCAATACATTATCTTATAGTACAAAATTGCTCCTTCATTTCTTAAACATTGCATAGGTATTCGAATTGCTTGCTGCTGTTATAGTATGAATAAAAGACTTTCAGTTTAAATATACATGCCTAATTTATCAAGTGTGGATATTGATTTATGTTAAAAATCGCTTAAGAAATCAGTGTTATGTATTGTTCAAGGACAAAACTATCGAACATGTTTAAGTTTCTAAATGAGCGTTCCTTTTTCCCACGAATAAACAAAGAAAGAAAGAAACATTGTTTTTGGCATCTGTAGAAATGTTTAGATGATATGATGCGTAGCTTAATTCATACGAGATTGAATTGGTGTATCAGTCCACATGACAAAAGTAATTTTGTAGTTTTTGAAAATCTATTGCTTTCTGAATAGTGTATAGCGGTTCTCCCAAAGACATCAACTTCATCAACATTGACTCCTCTTTTAAGCAAATACAGAGCTAAAGAATACACGTCATCTGCTTTACCTGCAGGATTTTTTTTGCATATAAACATCAACACTGTTGTTTTGAGATGGTTTTGATATTGACGTCCGACTGTTTATCTAAATGAAGCATCGTTTTCACGGAATCTGCTTTCAAAATTGAATTGAAAATTTCCAATCTTTTTGTAAATGGTTTTCACAGGAGAATCTTTCGTAGTTTTTACACATCATCGCAATTCCAGTAGAAAGATTCATTTTAAACATGGTATGATACGTCATACAACTAAAGTTATTGTATTTTGTCTTCGTTTATTCAGCATGTTGTTTTATACTTTTAATTAATCGGTTCAAAATCCTGTATGTCCATTCTAGCAATCAGATAACAAATTTAAGATTAATTCTTTTTTTTTGTTATCTTAATTATAAACGTGTAAAGACGATTAATATTAAAACGTGGTAATGGGAATAAAAACGATCTTATGCCAAAGATTCGGTTACTAAACTTATCACGAATATCTTGTCTCGTTTAGATTACATTATTAATCGATTGAAAATTGAAATTGTCTTTGGTCTACCTTTTGGTAACAGTGCTCTTATATTTGTTAATTTTTTTTTCAACCTTGTTATTGTTTGTTTTTGTTTTTGTGTTGTGTATTGCTTTGACAAGACAAGTCATTTTTCTAACTTATTTATAGAGTTTACTGTATGTTTTACTGTACATTATGTATAGTCACTGAAACGCCTAGCACATGATGATTACGAAACTGTAATATCTTTCAGATTGTGTGTAATATTAGCTAGTGCCTTATTGATTTGTGGCCATTAATACAAAAAATGTTATCAATGCCTTTTGGAGATACTACGAACTATATCTCACTTGGTATATACAAAGCACGCTAATCCAACACACATGTCGTTTTGATATCACCATAAACTGCCACACATGTGAAAATGATACAATGCATAAGAAAGAAACATGTGAGGTTTTTCAGTATGAAATGCATTTCATACACACGTACAAGTATAAATGACCAAAGTGGTAAACATTGATTGTGACAATTAGCACTGTATATGACATACTTTACACGACAAGTGCTCCTGAAAATAACATTCGTTAGTTTCTGCGTTCGATACCAAAGGAATCGTAGATTGAACTTTGGAGGACTTAACAGGTCCCAGGTTAAGGGAGGTTTTGATCCCACTAACATGTTTAACCCCGTTACATTCTGTATGTATGAGCCTGTGCTAAGTTGGGAGCCCGTAATCCAGTGGTTTTCGTTTATTGCTGTATTAGATATTTGTTTTTCATTGATTTGTTTGTACATGAATTTAGCCGTTTGTTTTCTCAAATGAAATGTTTTATATTTGTCATTTTGGTGCCTTGTACAGCTGACTATGCGGAATGGACTTTGATCATTGTTGAGGGCCGTATGATGCATGTAGTTGTTAATGTCTATGTCATTTGGTCTCTTGTGTGAATAGTTTTTTCATTTGCAATTACAGCACATTTTCTTATCATATTAACAGAAAAAAATATATCACATGACAGCTCGCGATCTAGATAAAACCGTTAAAGTAATATTGATGGACACTTAACACAAACATTTTCTAATCATCGAAAGGAGTTGGCTATCGTTTCATCAGTTTAAGATGTTTAAGAAATATTATTCAAACAAAAACTAAACAGCACGATTACTATTTACAAACACATAATGAAATGTTGAACCACAAGAGTATGTTGAATATAAAGATAGACACAATATTGTTTAATTTATACGTCAAAGTTTTTGTTATGTGTTTAATTTTAAATAATGGATTCAATTGACTTGGACATGATTAAAGGTGCCATTTTAAAGTCAAAACTGGCTTCCTATTCAAGTCAGACCAACTGGTTCTGAAATAGCACACAGCTGTCTTTTATAACACTAGCCCAGAAGTTAGCACTTCTTTTTTCAACATGAATTATCATTTATATGGTCAATTCAATTCAATTCTTTTTTTATTACTTTGAGCAAATGATGCTCATCAGTACAATTATAATATATATGCAAATACAATATATCATAAATAAATAAATGAAGCATACATAACTGATAAATGAATACATCCGAGAAGGATAATGATCCATATGTAGTATTGGTAACTTATAACATGTCTGTACTACGTTTAAATGCATGGAAAATAAATTTACAAAGGTTAAATAATTATGTCTTTTACATGTTCTGTGCTCAACAACTGTATAAGCTTAAATGACGATGGACGCTTATAATAATATGGCTTAATATATTGTCTCCAGATTTTTTTCCGTTATTATGCAACAGCTATGGTCATAACTATGAGTCTTTTGTAGACAAAACATGCGTCTGGGGCAATTACAAAATTTCAATCCTGGTTTATATGATACGGTTATTTAACTGTTTTTAAAAATTGTCATTTTGTTAAATATAAGATATATTCTATGTCGATCAGGAATGGCTGTAAATGACAAAACATTTCAAAAGTTTGGGTCCTCAATGTATTTTTACTTAGAAATTTATTGGGATTTGAATTGTTCGTACCGGATAAACGTACAGTAAGTAATAAGGTTAAGCAAATTAAAACAAGCGTTAATTTTTAAATTATAGTTTTTTTTTATATACGTTCTTATATGATAATTTCAAACATTAGAACTATAAGTCAATAGTTTTTTTTTCCATTTGCCTCTCACACATTTTTTGTTGATACATTTAGAATCTATTAAATATATTATGTGGTTTGTACATCCCTGGGCAGAAAATTCACAATTTGCATTATATGATCTTTTAAGATTCATTTAACTTTTCGAATGTTTATAAATCCCTTTGCATTCATTAAGATTATTTGATTTCGGATGTTTTAAGAAGTACTTGTATAATGCAAATATGCACAAAGAAATTAAAAGAATAAAAGTCTTATAGGAGGGAGTACTCCACTTCTGAAAAATTTCAACACGTGATTTCTTGTCGAGCTACTACTACTACTACTACTACTACTACTACTACTACTACTCTACTACTACCCTACTGCTTCAACTAGTATTAGTTAAAAAAAAACCGACTGTCGATTTTTTTTTGTCTCTCAGCAAAAGAATTGCAAATAATAATTAGCTAACGAACAATGGCCAACAAAAAAAAGAATCTAAAAATTATAAAGGGACTATATTTCAATAGGGTACATTGTATTGGGTGTGAAGGGATGAAGGGATGGAAATTGAAAAATATCAGTTCGTAAGAATGACACCAAACTTTCTTTTTGCTTCGTATTTTAATTTTTTGATGTTCTATCTTGGGACATACTAGTCAAAAATATAGAGATGTTATGTACAGTTATTTCCATTTTCATAGTAATCACTAATTTGTTGTACCAGTTTATGTTCACATCATTTGAGAATGACTTATTGTGGTTTTCGTGACTCGTATATTTAATGTTATTGTACGCTAATTCTGTCCATAAACTCTCAACAACACGGATGAATATACAAGTTAAGTTAGAAGTGGTGATCTACAAATCGGAAAATATATTGAGTAAATTTTATATTTTGCTTTCACTGTTAGTAGAAATGTGATCCTGATTATAAAACAATAATATCAAAGTGACATTTCATAAAGTCAGCACTGGACAGACGTGTCAGATAAACCCACATTTATCAACTGATAATAGTTACAAGTATTAAGGTGGTATGGGTGTCTTTCGCCATCTGGGATTGTAAAATTCAGAGAACCTAAGGTCCAGATTTTCAATCAAGTTTTGTTGAAAAAATGCAGATAACTAATGTTAATTTACATTTGAAAGAACAAATTTATAAGATTAGATATTAATATTTGTACAATTGTTAATTTATTTCGGTTGATTTTTCATGTGTTCAGATTGATATTTAAAAGGGAGGTACCTCTGACACACCCTCTGGCTGCTTGCCTTCCATCCAGTAATAGCAAACAAGAAGTGTGTTATAGAAAATAGAATGAGAATAATAACTTTTTTCAGCCAGTGTAACGAGTTATGGCGTTGCAACTGTGCGTTTCTCTGTTTGCATTACATTGTAAATATGTTTAGTGTTTCTCGGAATTTCTAAAGGGCTTCTTTACAAAAAGTATCATACCACAAGCATCTTCACAAATCTCGTCCAAAGTTCCTTTTGCGCGTTTCCCAGCGTCAACTGTTCGCTTGTTTCACTACTCGGTTACTTGGACGTACGTACCATAAAATTGAGAATGGAAATGGGGAATGTGTCAAAGAGACAACAACCCGACCAAATAAAAAACAACAGCAGAGGGTCTCCAACAGGTCTTCAATTTAGCGAGAAATTCCCGCACACGGAGGCGTCCCTCAGCTGGCCCCTAAACAAATATATACTAGTCCAGTGATAATGAACGCCATACTAATTTCCAAATTGTACACAAGAAACTAAAATTAAAATAATACAAGACTAACAAAGGCCAGAGGCTCCTGACTTGGGAGAGGCGCAAAAATGCGGCGGGGTTAAACATGTTTGTGAGATCTCAACCCTCCCCCTATACCTCTAACCAATGTAGAAAAGTAAACGCATAACAATACGCACATCAAAATTCAGTTCAAGAGAAGTCCGAGTCTGATGTCAGAAGATGTAACCAAAGAAAATAAACAAAATGACAATAATACATAAATAACAACAGACTACTAGCAGTTAACTGACATGCCAGCTCCAGACTTCAATTAAACTGACTGAAAGATTATGATTTCATCATATGAATATCAGGCACAATCCTTCCCGTTAGGGGTTAAGTATCATACCATCATAACATATATGAGAAGAACATAACCCGTGTCATGCCAATAACTGTTTTTAGAATAAATGCGTTTAGTTCCGATGCAAAGACCTTATCAGTGACTCAATATTAACGCCAAAATATGCAATCTTTAATGACTTGACAACAGTATCGTAATTATATCCTTTCTTAATAAGTCTATTCAAAGGTTTTGTAAGTTTCTGAGGTGAATACTGACACCTTTGTGCTTTATAAAGAATGTTTCCATAAAAAATTGGATGTGAAATACCTGAACGTATTAGAAGTCTGCATGTTGAGCTATATTTACGAATGATGTCTTTATACCGATGATAAAATTTAGTAAATGTTTTGACTAGTTTGTGATATCGAAAACCCTGGTGTAATAATTTTTCAGTAATACATAAATTTCTCTACACATTTGTGGAAGTAGGAACATCTCCTTCGACCACATACTGCTAAATTGCATATCCAGTTTGTTTTCTAGCACTGTCATGAAGTTCATAGAATTGTCTCCTAAAACCTTTAGTAATCTTCGAAGTCCAGTATACTCCCGTCGGTATACGGAATTTTTCAATACTGATGTTTCTTTCTTCAATACAGTCAGATATGTCTGTATTAGACATTTGTACAGAGATTTAATTACGTTGAACTATATTGTTTTTCATTGTCCCTGCCATATGAATTAGAACGTCGTTTTGATCTTTCAGCGCTAAAGTATCAATGACAAAAGTTAATGTATCAACGGAGTCAACTGGTACTTTATGTCTTATCTGATTTTTGTTATTTGTTATTATGCTATACGATAACACCCCTGTTCCGAGTCTGTATCATGTTTTTTAGCTCTTGTCGTTTATTTCGTATGACACATTTGTTTTTAATTTATTATTTTCTTGCATAAGTCAGGCAGTTTATGCTTTCGTTTGATTAACTATACATTCATACCATTTAAAGGTTTTGCACGTTGTTAAATGCCGAACAGTAACCTATATATGCCATTATTACTCTAATGGAGGGTGATCTTATTGCCAAACATATCACATTATCTTTTTTAAATTCTGTTATATGTTTATATGTATGGCAAAATTTTCTTCAAATTGAGCCTAATTTATTGATTTTATTGCATGTGTATCTACTAAATACCTATTCGTTTTTAATCCAGTTTAGTTCAGCAAATGGAGGTTATGGCTTGAGATGCATTATCATGGTGCCATAAACAATCTTTAAAGGGTTCGCAAATCATACGTGTGTAGGAGTTAAATTTGGATCTTTGTTCTCACAGAATTTCAATACGTTTTGTTTTTATTTGCTCGAGGAAAAACCTACGTGTTGTTTTACAATTCTTTAAAGAGATTGTTGTCCTCTCTATAGTCGGGTTTTTTTCTCTTTGAAATTCCCTATTTCCATTCTCAATTTCATGCTATAGTTTTCTTTTTGAAAAGAGTTAAAAAAAAAAAAAAAAAACAGGGAAAGAGCCAAATGCTTCAAATTTTGTTTCGATTCAAGTCCCAGCATCAATGTGTTTTCTTTTTTTTCTAATTCTTACAATTTTTTGGTATTTTTACATACGCGACCTAACCTAGAGTTTCTGTTAGAGCTTTCAGATTTGACAAACCTTATGCCACACCGTAGAAAGAAGGGCTCAAAATGGCTAATTGCTCAGAACTAAAGAGTTTGGTGAGTCCAACTATATACGTTAACAGATTTAGACCGCTGTATTCTGTCGTGAACCGCAATTTTAAGTTGGAGTAGTACGGCGAAGAGGGATATTCCTATAGGTTTTGCATTCAAGTTTAAAAAATCACATGGTTATTCTTATATTTTATTATAGGTTTCACTGCAAGACAACAAGTAAGATACAACTGTTAACATGATTAATTTCCAAGACCAGCCGTAATTTGTTCGACGTAACGATTCAAGCCTTCCTCAGTGAATATAGGAAAACATCACATAAAAATTAAATTAAAATTAAAAAGTATCAATGATAAATAACAAAGAATAATTGAATGAGGCATTTTATTATTTTTCTATCCAAAAGTAAAGTCTATCAACCAGTGTGCACAAAAAGCAGTACTGTCATAATGATTTTGAAGAGACGTCATACGTATCGTGGACGTTAGAATTAGATGACTACTGATCAACAAAATAAAATTACACATCGTACGATACGATGATTGCCTTCTAATTTAACGCACATGTTTGAAACATGAATCGTTCATTCTAAATAAAAAAAAATCCAGTAGAACGAATGAGAAGCATGTGACTAATATCCAATTAATATAATACGATATCTGGCAAATATGCAGATTAATAAGGTGTCTGAAATTAAAAGCTGCCAAGTAACAAGAAACGTAGCCTGAATGTGTGATATCGATTCAATGTTCACATGGCTTTCCTGACACGTTTAATACTCGGGAATCATAGAATATAGAAAAATAAGAAAAGTAAAAAGAAACAAAAAAACAGGAAGAACACTGACGAGAAACACCTTTAATGTAACTATAGTGCCGAATAAAAAGGTACAGCACCAGGGAACTGAAAGTTAACACTTCATCAATAAACATAAAACCTGACTAGGTAAATATAAAGATTTCAAAATACGAATTTGATTAGAAAGTCATCTTAAAGTATGTTTCAGTTCCGTGAATTTGACATGTTTTTTTCGCACGGTAACAACAGTAAGCATTTTTTGCTAGTCATTATACCACTTTTTAAAATGCTAGATGAGCAAAATAAAGTAATTTTTTTTTTAAAATCAACTAACTTTTTTGCTACTTGCATTTGTTATACCCAGTTATCTCCAAATGAATCATCTATCTTCAAATCTGTTTTTAAACAACGACATTTGACTAATTATAATACCGTTTGAAACCCCGTTGATTAACGACTACCATTATAAAATTACCAACAGCAATATCATATACGTTACAGAGGTGAAGACGCACATTAAAAGATATTATAGCTGGCTGATATGTTGAAATCCAGTAATGTCACTTTATAAGATGTACATATTTTCAAGTTGATGCTATAGCTATCTTTTAAATTTGAATAGAACAATTATTGTCAATCTTTTTATTCCACTACTGAATGATTATTTGTGAGAAATCTGAAATATTAAAAAACAATACAGAATAAACAATACCGTTATTCGGATGTACGATGAAGCATAATTAGAGCGTCTTCATACATCGTTTTGTACTTCTATTTGAAAAAAACGAAAACAACACATTATTGCGTCCGAAGCTTTATTTTAATCTTAATGCTATTGAACTTTGTTTAAGAAATAACCTTCCAACTTATTTATTTATTTATTTAACGACACTGCAAGGTATTTAGTAGACAAAATGTGCTACTTAGTACAAAATGATCAGCTTGTTATCTGCGGTGAATTTTCTTAATGAATATTCCAAACATTTTTTTTCTTCAAAATAGTATTTTTCAATTCAATCCATGCACAAAACGAATGCAACAAGATAATTGAATGAAAACCACTAAACAACACATATTAATTCAAGACAAACATAACAGTAGACAATCTAAACAATGGCCAAAAATAACGTTATTTTTCCATGAATTGATATACTAGTGGGACTATGTTTTTCTACAGACGTTTCGTTTCGACTTTCACAGATTTATTGTACCATACGATCTGAGTAAGTTAGTGGTTGGTTCAGGACCACTTGCTATTGAGAATGATATTGGGATACGTTTTTTTTAATGCTTTGCAAATTCAATTTTACAATGAGTACTGTTCTTGTTATTGTGGTGTCCAACGAACATGCTTACCAGTCTTGTTCAAAGAACGTGCCATTTAAACTACATTAAGTTCAATCTTATGTATAAAGTTTCTGTCATTCGTAAAGTGTTTGAATTAGAAACTAATCACATGTATCTCCTCGTGGTTTGTATCATATCATGTATATAGCAGTTTCTAAACATATCAATTTGACAGGTGTTTTGGATTTACGTGCAGTGAGGAGATACATTTCGGGGTTCATCAAATTTTGAACTGACAAGACTATTTTGTTGGCGACAAATTAACGGGATACGACGTTTGCTGATATTACTGTCAATTTTAAAATATTGCAATTTCGAAATCATAACTTGCATGCTTAAAGTTTGACCGTGACTATTGCTTGTATTGTAATGAATAAATTTAGATTGCACATTGTAAACAACCAATAGAAAAATTTAATTTAAAAAGAGAAAAATAAGTTACCATAAAAAAATAACAGTAAAACAAACACAGACAACTAAACTAAAATTAAAAAAGGGGGAAAAAAGAGATGTCAAATGTCAAACTTTCATGTTTATGTCACAGCATGTCAGCAATGAACAAAATACATACCGTATTGTTAGCCAAAAAAGGCCCTAAAACGATAAAAAGGTAAAGCATTTCATATGAAAAAAAAAGGATAAAAAACGGCCTGACTTATGTTAAACAAAACCAATGAACGAAAAACAAAAACAATAGAAACCGACTACAACTACCCACACCTACTAGATTACAGACTCCAGTGAAATATACATTTCAAAAAGTCAATGTAATCGGGTTAAACGTGGAAGCTAGCGGGCAACCTTCACATTACCTTGCACAGTAGTGTTACGGCTCAATATAACCATAAAAATATAATACGAATCAGATAATAAATGCTGCATTGAACGGAATACTACTCAATTCAAAAACATAACGAATAAAAAGACTAGAGACATACAGTACCGATGAAAGAACACTTAAAACTACTGACAGGTGTTTAAAACTGACTTAAGTTATTTTGTTTTACCTGATAAAGCTATACACATCTATGAATTGAATGTAAAGATAGAACAAACAATGTAACCTTGTAAAATATGTAAAGGATGAGAGCAATGTTCCACCTGAATATGGTAGTAATCTACTAACCGGTTACAACGCATAAAGTATTAGATTTTCAATCATACAAATAAATGAGATTAATTGATACACGCCTGCTTAATCTAAACATTAGCTAAATATCGTTTTCATTTACACTACCATATGTTCATGTAGGTAGGAATTAAAGCTTACAAATACACAAGAGTACGACATTATTCCTGCAATTTGATTGGTGAAAAAAGCATACAGTGTAATATAAATACAACTAATAGTTGAGGGCAAATATTATAAGTAACAGTCTTTCTTCAAGTTAACAGTACTATCAGTAGTTGCTTAAAATGGATCTTTCAGCTGGAATTGCAATGATGTTTAAAAACTACGAAAGATTCTCCTGTGCCAAACATTTACAAAAAGATTGGATGGAAATTTTCAATTCAATTTTGAAAGCTGATGCCGTGAAAACTAAGCTTCTACTAGAGAAACAATTGGATGTTGATATTAAAACTAATCTCAAAACTACGATATTAATGTTAATATGTA
Organism: Mytilus galloprovincialis; assembly: GCA_037788925.1. Lineage (NCBI taxonomy): Eukaryota > Metazoa > Mollusca > Bivalvia > Mytilida > Mytilidae > Mytilus > Mytilus galloprovincialis. The sequence goes on from CM075332.1 coordinate 61,452,634, forward strand.
AAACATTTCCCGCCAATAAAGAAGATGACGTATATTCGTTAGCTGTGTATTTGCTTAATAGAGGAGTCAATGTGGACGAGATTGATGTCTTTAGAAAGACGGCTGTACACTATGCAGAAGACAATGGATTTTCAAAAACTACAAAATTACTTCTGTCTTGTGCATTGATTGACAAATTCAACATCACTTGAACTCAAACAAGTACCATATCATATAAACATTCTCGGAGATGCCACAACATGCTGACAAATATTCATATGGGGATTTCATTATTGCATTGCGTATAGGAAAACGGGTTGACCTTTAAGTTACTAGGATTCATTTTATCAATTATAAAGAAAAAATATATAATTTTGTTAACAGCTTCTAGCGGAAGTATTTTGACCTTATCGACCTCAGTGAATATGATATCTCTCGGGTTGATAAGTCATTGTTCAAACTCATCAAAAGTCAATAAATGTATAATATTATATTCCTTTTTTCATATATTTATGTGCATCTGTCTTTTTGAACAATATAATGTATATTTTATCATTATTTTCATATCAAAGTATTTACATTGTATAACTTAATTTCCTAATAAAAGTTTATATTGATTCTGGAGTTTTATTTGACTATACAAACAGTGATGCAATAAAACTTCATGATACATCATGTTGACTTACAAGAAAAACAGGATTTTATACATTCCACAACAATGAACGTCACTCACAATGCTAATTCATTTTAATGTCTTTCTATGTTGTGATGATATATTATTATTTCAGGTAAGGGAGAAGGTTGTTATTATTTAAACGTTTTCACCCGCTAAATTTGTTCGTACCTATCCTAATTTATGAATGATGTTCAGCGGTTGTCGTTATAATATAGATTAATCGTTTGTTTTCCCGTTTAAATGATTTAACACTAGTCCCTGTTGGGGCCCGTTATAGCTTACTGTTCGGTGTGATCCAAGGTTCTTGTTGAAGACCGTACTTTGACCTATACTGGTTTATTTATAAAAATTGTGATTTGAATGAAAAATTGTCTCATTGGTTCTTATACCATATCTTCTTAAATTTATTAATTGGAGTTGACCATACAATAATTCGAAAAGATGTCCAGAAGTTCTCATGTTGTGTTTGAATTACTAATGTGGTAAAGAGCTTTCTAAATTTTCTAGTTAATCGGACCCTAAATAAATGTAAAATATTCCAGAAATATCTGCTTTTGTCACTTTGGGTTTCAAATATTGCAAAAAAATAAAATTGCTTTCGTATCTAAAAGTATGGAACGTAATATATTAGATAAATGACGCCAATGTTGCTTTACGAAAAAAAAAAACCATCAAATTGTCGACCCTGAAAAAAAGTAATTAGTAATTGACAAGTTTAATTCAAATTAATTAAACTATTTATGATTAAAATTTTTTTTTTATCGAACTCGTATTTTGCATTTATGCTTTCGTTTCTTCAGAATAACTCTTTAGATACTATGAAGATAACTCTAATGTTGTTTTGCGAAATAAAATACTTCAAATTCAAATTCGCGGGAATAAAATAACCAAACATATTGTAATACGTCTTTTGTATTTACATTGAAAATTATCATAGAAAAAGTACAGTAACAAAACCTGTCCTTGACCTTTGACCGTGTTCTAAATTTCTTATTTTAAACTTAAGAACCTTAAATAAAAAAGCTTTTAATTAGTTAAGTCTCCCAAACAAAGTTTTGGTCAGTTCTTATTATTTTTATTATTCTTCTTCTTCTTCTTCCTCTTCCTCTTCCGCCACTTTAAAAAATGAACTTGTCCGCAGCGTTTCTCCTAAACCGCTTGTCAGATTGACTTAGGATTTCATAAAATGGTAGACTAATATGTCTAGGTGAGCCACCAATCTTTCGTTTGTGCATTGGGGTCTATTAAGGGGTACTTTGGGAGGTAGAAAGAAGGGAGGGGTTTACTATAGAACCCTATGGGATTTTATTTTCTAAAATTTTCAAATGAATATAACTTGAAAACTGTAAGTGATAGATACATGCAGTCTTCAGAAATGATTATAAGACAATAAAACAAATCACATGAAATATAGGGGTAGTCCCAGGGAGTTCATCCTCACCCCCTTCAATTTGAGAATATGCTTATATCTTGTAACCGATCCAGATCCCCACCCCTAAACCATATATATTACTGATAGGGACAATAAAACAAATCAAATGCAATTAAAGGGAGGTCCCCGGGAGTCATCCCCACCCCGTTCAATTTCATAATGTGCTATTATCTTGTAAACGGTCCAGATCCCCACCCCTAAACCATATATATTCTTGTAGGGGACAATAAAACAAATTAAATTAAATTAAAGGGAAGACCCTAAGGGGTCACCCCACCCCCTCTTGTTTGAAAACTTGTAAACGGTCAACATCGCCACCCCTAAACCATATATATTCTTGTATAGGACAATAAAACAAATCACATGAAATTAAATGGAAGTTCCTGGGGGTAACACCCACCCCGTTCAATTTGAGAATGTACTATTATCTTTTAAGCGGTCCAGATCCCCACCCCTAAACCATATATATTCTTGTAGGGGACAATAAAACAAATGAAATGAAATAAAAGAGAAGTCTGGAGGGGGTAACCCCATCCCCTCTTGTTTGAAAACTTGTGAACGGTCAACATCCTCACCCCTAAACCATATATATTCTTGTAGGGGACAATAAAACAAATGAAATTGAATAAGAGGGAAGTCCCTAGGGGGTCACCCCACCCCTTCTTGTTTGAAAACTTGTAAACGGTCAACATCCCCACCCCTAAACCATACATATTCTTGTATGGGACAATAAAACAAATCACATGAAATTAAATGGAAGTTCCTGGGGGTCACCCCACCCTGTTCAATTTGAGAATGTACTATTATCTTTTAAACGGTCCAGATCCCCACCCCTAAGAAATGAAATAAAAGGGAAGTCTGGAGGGGGTCACCTCACCCCCTCTTGTTTGAAAACATGTGAACGGTCAACATCCCCACCCCTAAACCATATATATTCTTGTAGGGTACAATAAAACAAATGAAATTAAATTAAAAGGAAGTTCCTGGGGGTCGCCCCACCCCGTTCAATTTGAGAATGTGCTATTATTTTGTAAACGGTCCAGATCCCCACCCTTAAACCATATATATTCTTGTAGGGGGCAATAAAACAAATCAAATGAAATGTAGGTAACTTCCCTGGGGGTCACCACCACCCCCTCCTGTTTGAATACTTGTAAATGGTGGAGATCCCTACTCGTAAGCCATATATATTCTTGTATGGGACAAAAAATCAAATCAAATGAACATATGAATGGCGAGTTATGGGAGCTTTGTTTGGGAGACTTCGTAACAGCATCCTGTTACAATTACTTCTTGTTTTATACAGCGTACGGTTTGTGATTTACAATAACAAAATAACACGGCGTTTAATTGGTAAAGGTTGATGACTCATATAAAATGTCACTGTATCGCTTCGATCAAAATTAGCATACGAGTCTTATATAGACAAAACGCACATCTGGGGCAAATATGAAAGACAATAACAATCAAAACCAAAGAGTAAACAAGGACTCTAAAAACAAAAAAAAGACTTACATCAACAGTTTTAAATAATAAATAAGAAACAACACGAACTCCACTAAAAACCGGGAGTGAAATCAAGTGCTCCGGAAGGGTAAGCATTTCCTGCACCGTATACGGCATCCGTCGTGTTATTTCTTTATTCAGTTTGGTAAATATGGAAGGTTATTATGACTGAAGAAGAATATCAGATATGATTTCTTACACACTTTTGTCATAATGGCCAATCAGCTCATGATGGCGACCGTAAACATTGTTGAGTGATGACCTTAATTTGATTGATTCATAACCCTGCCTTAGCAACTTTTGAAAAAGCAGTATTCTTCGTTCAACAAAATCAAAGTACTTTGAATAAGCTCTACAGTAACGTATCAGTTGAGACACATATAGTCCATATGCTGGTGCCGCTTAGATGTTGCTACACAGAAATGGAAAGTTGACTATAGAAAAATTAAAATCATCGCGTTTGTCATAAATTTTGGTATTAAACCTACCATCAGTAGTTATTTCGAGAAAAAGGTCTAAATATGAAGCATAATAACTCTTTTGAATTTTTCAGTATATGATTAACACCACTTCTTGAATAAGCCGTTCTGAAATATAACTCCGTATTAAACTGCAGTGAGTATGGCAGTAAAAAACGTTAGAAAGAGGTTTAGGGGAACACTTGGAAAAACCTTTCCTTATAAGAGCCAGTTACGATCCTGGTATCTATGACAAGTTTATTTGCACAGAGTCAGTTTGAAATGTGCAATAACTGATAACGATTTCACATGCTAAAAATCTAAGCGAAATCTTTCGATACCGCTGTACACCACAAGAAAAAATGTGACGAAAATAAAACAATAAAAACAATCAGAATAAAAGTATCATGTCCTTCTTCGGAAAATTTGAAAGACCTAAAAAAATCGGTATCACCCATGTTTGACATGATTTGTTTATCTATAAACGTTAATGTTAGACACTTTGTTCATCATATCTCATAATGGAAAAAAGTCAGATGCTTTTCTTGCTTTTGGATCATTTTCATTTTGAATGATAGCTTAAACATATGTGCTTTAAATTATAGTACGTAATCCTTTAATAATTTTTATATTTTTTTACAGCAGACTTCAAATTCTAACAGACACGTGCACACACTTTGTAAAATGTTTGCAACAAATTATCATGACAGCCATGATATCAAACAAATGGTTCATCAATCTCAGTACTTCTCACAAAAAAAAAACCTAAACAGAAAACAACACAATTAATTTTTCATTAGAACTGTTGTTTGTGATCATCGACGGTGTAAGGGACATTAGTGGGCGTCCTGTTTTGTTTTTTGTTTATATTTCCTCTTATATTTCCTCTTAGATTCTCTGATTTCCTTTTTTTTACGTATCATACCTGCTTGTTTTCACCTGCACCTGTCGTGACAAATCGAGTCGTTCTCACATATCCTGATTCGTTTTCTGTTCCTATATGTGTAAAGAGCCTTTAATTGCAGATACTATGTTAATCTGTATATTTGTCAGATATCATAGCTGCTAATTAAATATAAATCACATATCCCTAATGATTTCTGTAGGATCAATTTTATTAGGAATGTCAGCAGTCAAGTTTCAGATATAGAAACGTGCAAGGAATTAGAGTATGATCCCTTTATCATAAGACACCAAATTGTAAGAGGCACAAACAGTATTATGTTTAAACAAAACCACTCTTTGGACACTCTTGTTTTCAAACGAAATGGTTTATTAACCTTCATTTGGGATGGAAACACAAATAGTACAAATGAGAAGTGATTTACAACTAACTCCTTGTTTAATAATTTTCATATCAAATATCACAGGAAGATTTCATAAACTTGTGAATAGATACTGACACACAGCCAACACGTTTTCTAATTAATAGTGTATAGTCAAAGTAGCTTTTATGTATTAGTTATCTTCAGTTTATCATCACATTCAAAGTCTTTATCAATTGAGAGAAGTCACTATAGTTCTGTTTATTTTCGCTAGCCAATGGTTACTATCCATTATCCTTCTCGGAGCGGATTGTAAACCATGGCTAGCTGTCGATAAGGAGTTCTGTTAGTCACACACAAAATAAAGCCCCACAAAAAATCAATAAAGGGCAACATATTGGTTTCTTTATCTAACTTTTTTGTTTCATTAATTTAGTTTTGAAAAGAGAGGTGAAAGATACTAAAGGGAAATTGGAATTCGTATGTAGATGACAAACTGCCAACGCCATTGAAAAAAATACAAATAAAAAAAATGACAACATACAATCAATACCCTATTGAATGGAGAAACTGAGTGGATCCACGTGATTGCTTATGATACTTGGAACGTTGTTGCTGAATGATTATTCATGAACAATCTGAAATATTCAAATAAAATACAAAATTATAAAACCGTTTTTCAGATGCACGATGGAGCATAGTAAGAACGCCTTCATACTTCGTTTTGTACTGCTTTTGACAAAAAAATTAAAACAACACATTCATGTGTCCGACGCTTTATCTTAAGGTTTAGGCAATTTCTTATTTTAATACTCTTGAACATTGTTCAAAATCTAACCTTTTAGCAATTTTTTTTTTACGACACTGCAAAGTATTAAGTAGACAAAATGCGAAGGCTAAGCTTGGTTTCTACGGTGAATTTTCTTTTTTAATTTTCCAAACAATTGTTTTCAAAATAGTATTTATCAATTCAATTTATGCGTAGAACGAATGCAACAAGGTAATAGACCTCCCCTCCCCCCCCCCCCCCCAAAAAAAAAAAACAATGGCCAAAAATAACGTTATTTTTCCATGAAGTGATATTCTAGTTCGGATTTGCTTTCTTTACAGACGCTTTGTTTCACTTTTCGCAGATTTGTTGAACCATAAGATATGCGTAATTGATACATGTAAGTGGTTGTTTCAGGACCACCAGCTGTTGAGAATGATATTTGGATAAGTTATCGTTTTCAATTCTTTGCAAATATAATTTTAAAACCCGTTTATTTTTCTTTGTGTTAGTTTGGGGTTCAACGAACATGATTACATTTTTGTCAAAAGCACGTGTCATTTTAACTAAATGTAGTTCAATCATATGTATAAAATTTCTGTCATTGGTAGAGTGTTCGAACCTAATCACATATATCTCCCTCATGGCTTGTATCAATAGTATCATGTATCAGGCAGTTTATAAATATATCAATTTGACAGGTCTATTGGAATAACGTGCAGTCACTATGCTTTACGATATACATTTTGGGGTTCATCAACATGTGTCCGTTGGCAACATAGGGATACAACATTATATTATATTATTCTCAGTTAAAAAATGTTACAATTTCGGAATCATAATACGCTTTAAATTTTACTGTCACTGTGATTATTGTAATATATAAATTTAGATTATTCATTGTAAGATGTACAAACAACCAATAGAAAAAAAGGAAAAATGAGACAACCTATCCCCCCTCCAAAAAAAAAACCCCCACCAACACTAAAACAAAAAGACAACTAAACTAAAATTAAAAAAGGAAAAATAACCCAGAGAAAAATCAAACGTTAACATTTACCATGTTTATTGCACCGCATGTCAGCAGTGAACAAAATGCATCGCGCTTTGTTAGCCATAAAAGGCCTCGAAATGATAAAATATAAAGCATTTCATATGAAGAAAAAAAGCATTAAAAGCGGTCTGACTTATGTCAAACATAACCAATGAACGAAACAGATACAATAGAAAACGAATGACTACAACTACCCAAAACTACTACATTACAGGGTTTGGTCTTGAAACAGACGTTTTAAAAATTACATGTGCATTGCAGTTGGGTTAAACATGAGAACAGGCGCGTAACCTTCCCATCACCTTGCACAGTAGTATAACGGCTCTTTATAACTATTCTAAATATCTAAATACAATATACAAAATGAGAAATGCTTTACTGAACGTATTACTACTCAATACAAAAACATAACGAATACAAACGAATAAAAAGACTAGAGACATACAATACCGATGAAAGAACACTCAAATCTACTGTCAGGTATTGAAAACAGGTATTTCGCAGCACCTGATAAAGATATACACATCTCTTGATTTTAATGTAAAGATAGTTAAAAAAACGTGACCTTTTTGTGAACTTCAAATGAAGAGCGCAATGTTCCAACATAATATAAAACATGTAAAAGTAAATTTCACGAGAGAAGTTTAACCAAGTAACCAGTTAAAAGGCACACAAGATTATAATTTCAATCTTCTCAAAAAGACGAGATTAATTGATACACGCCTGTGAAACCCAATCAATGCCATGCTATCGTTTTCATTTACACTATCATATAATTAAACATGTAGGTAGGTATTAACGTTAACACGTTTACAATAGCAAATCAAAACGAATTTATTCTTGCAATCTGATTGGTGAATTAATCCTACAGTGAACTATAAATAAAACTAATAGTTGAGGGCAAACATTATAAGCAACAACCTTTATTGAAGTTATAAGAACCATCTGATTCAGTAGTTGTTTAAAATGGATCTTTCAGTTGGAATTGCGATGATGTTTAAAAACTACGAAAGATTCTCCTGTGAAAAACATTTACAAAAAGAATGGATGGAAATTTTCAATTCAATTGTAAAAGCTGATGCCGTGACAACGCAACATCTTCTTGAGAAACAATCAGATGTTAGTGTTAAAACTAATCTCAAAACAACAATATTAATGTTAATATGTCAATCTTTTCCCGCCAATAAGGAAGATGACGTGTATTCCTTAGCTCTGTATTTGCTTAACAGAGGAGTTAATGTGGACGAAGTTGATGTCTTTGGAAAGACGGCTATACACTATGCAGAAGGCAATGGATTTTCAAAAACTACTAAATTACTTCTGTCGTGTGCATTGATTCACCAATTCAACCTCGTTTGAACTAAACCAATAAACATTTCCACAGAAGCCACTACATGCTGACAAATATTCATATGCTGAATTTCATTATTTTCATTTCTTATAGGGAAAAGGGTTGATCTTTTGGAGACTGATTCATAATTTTGTCTATTATAAAGAAACATATGTCAATTTTGAACAAGCTATTGTGGAAGTATTTTTACCTCATTGGCCTCAGAGATGATCATATATCTAAGGTTTATAAATCAGTGCTTAGACTTATCATAAGTCAGTCATTGTACATCATATTCCATTTATTTTTTTTTTCTGTTTTGTGTACAAATATGTATGTGCATGTATTAGATTAATTTGTCTGTTTGAAGAATGCATTATATATTTTATCATCATTTTCAAATTGAAGTATGTACATTGCATATGTAAATATTTAAATAAAAGTTTTGTAAACTCTGCAGTGGTTTAATTTAACATACAAAAAACGATGTACTCGAACTTCATAAGACATCATGATGACTGCTGGGTAAACGATGATTATTCATTTTAATGCTGAATTGGAGTTGATTATACAATAATGCAAAAAAAAAACATTTTGTTTGAATTACCCATTTGGTAAACTGTTAGAGCCTAGCATCTGCACCACGTTGACTCTCATATAATGACTTGATAGCAAATCTACATGCATTTTTAATTAATCTTTATTAGATCTAATCTAAATTAAATGAAATTCATTCCAGAAAATATATATTTTTGCAACTTCGGTTTAAATAGCAAAAAGGCAAAACATTAAAGCGTTTTCTTATCTAAAATTATTAAATGTATCATCATAGATATATGACGCCGATGTTACTTTAAAAAAAAACACTTCAAATTGTTGACACTGAAAAAGGTGATGCATAACAGTTACTCAATCACCTACACACCAAATAAAATAATAAATGATTTGACTTTATTTATCAAACAAGTATTTTGAAGAAAAAAAACATATTTCATCAGGTAAACTCTTTAGTTACATTTTAGATGACTCCGATGTTGCTTTGTGGGTACATAAAACAAAAAATTAAATTCGAGTTCGAAAGACTGAAAAATGTAATGAATATCATTTATATCATTTAACTAAACTGTTAGAATATTGGCCTTCAAATATCTGGCGTTTGGACGGTCCTGATTACGGGAGACACAGAGAAGTGCGCTTCGGACGCATGCAATTTTTTAACGTTCGTTTTTATTTTTTATTGTTTACATGACGACCATATATTGTCTTTTATCATTATTTTCTGTTCAAAGGATTGATGCAGTACTAATATTGAATTAATGGTGTCGCAATCAACGTTATTCTTGCCACGAATGTTGGAGCTAGTTGAAATCTAGTTTACACTGCTACCCACTATACACGCTGCAATAAAGAGTAAGATTGAATATTTGTAACTATTTGAGTCAGGATTCTGTTAAAATGTATATAATGTTAACATCCAACTCATCGGGCTGGTCTTGTAAAAGCTGTACACATTCATACCATATAAATGTAAACCACAAAACAGTATTTAAATCCGGCATATTGATGTAATAGTTGCCGCTGTACATTCAGCCCCCATCTATCGATTTGTAGGGGTTGGCATTTCGAAATATTAACGATACACATATGATCAAGTTGAAGTGACTAATCTAGATGGTTATCTATTTGGGAATACATATAAATATTTTTACTATGGTGACACTATATTTGACTTGAATCACGAGGGACTTCAATAATGTTATAGATTTAAAAAAGCTGTACCTCAAAATCCTCATGATGAAAAGCATTTTTGTAATACAAATAGTACATCAATTCGATCATCTTTTTTTCTAAATGTTTTGAAAACTTAATTTAATAGATTTTCAATATTCCATGTTTGGTTCAGAGCACACATAAAAACATTGGTGTCATTTATAACAGGGGCTTCCTATATATATATTTAAGTTCAGGTTCGTTAAAAGAATATATTTCCTGTAAAAATTAGCTTGACTATACATTTATTTAAGATGGAAGCCAGTCTACAAATGCGTATTTTCACCAATGAGGAGATAGACTTCCATATACAGATGGATTCGAATTAATATTGTGTTCTCTGTATTTTTTTTTTTATTATATCATTTCTTTTTGTTTAGAGATGAAGGGTTAAATTTTAGTTCCCTGATTTAGCACGTACTACTTCTATCTTTGCATTCGACATCGGAGGTTCAAGTGTCTTATATTATCTGATTCCCCATTTTTAGGCATCAAACGTGCTCGTTTATGGGAAGCACCTGTTGTAAAATTCGAGTCGTTGAAACGTATATCTGATACGTTAAAGCCTTTAATTTCAGACACTTTGTTAATCTTTATATTTGTCAGATATCATATCTGCTAATTAAATATAAATCGCATGCTTCAAATGATTTCAGTAGGATCATTTTCAATTGGAAAGCATCTGTCAAGTTTCAGATCTAGAAAAGTGCACATAATTAGAGTGTGATAACTTTATCGTAGGTTTAGTACTTTGCTGAACAGTCGACATCAAGTTGGAACAGGCACAAACAGTATCATGTTTAAAAACAATTTTTGGACACTCTTGTTTTCAAACGAAATGGTAACATGAACCTTAATTTTGGACAGAAACACACAAAACATGCCTAATTTAAGTTATCTTGATTATTTTTTTTTATATATGATCTTCCAAGGTTTATAAATTTGACGTTTGTTAACCTTTCTTTTTGACATATTTATTAGGTCTTTCCACCTTTCCGTGGAAAGACCTATTGGATTTCTTCTGATTATTATTATTATTTTTTTTTTTATTCTTCCGCCTAATTCTTTTCTTGCGTAGTATTGATGTTTCAAAAGATGTCGCTTAGATATTTGGAATATGATATCGTAAAGCGTATGCACTTTTAAAACTAACCACTGCGTAACCAAATACTTTACGTTGTAAGAGTTATCTCCCCAAACACTGTTTTTCTTGTGGCCACTACTCCTTCGCAACCATAAAAGATTACGACAAATTTATTTTACCAAATTGCTCGTTATATCCTCAGGATGTTCTGTTTTATTTTGACCGAAGCCGTATAGAGACTTCATATGAGAGTTAGTTCCCCTTTTGTATTTGAAATTTTGAAATGTATTTTAAACTGGAAAACCATAAGTGATAGAGACCTAGGGTCTTTTGTTTTGAGATCATCGGTCCAAAAAAATGAAAATTAGGTAAAGGTCAAAGGTCAAGGTCATATTCTAAATTTTGATTTTGGCCTATTTTCACTAATTTTCATTAACCTTATAAGATACCGACAAATTATTTTTACTAAATTGTTAGTTGCGACATGTTGTAACTTATATATTTTGGTTAAAAGGGTGTGTAGACATAAAATGGGAGTTTTTGCCCCTCCTATATTAAGAATTAAACGTAAAGTGATATAACTCATTAACTATACATATTACAGACCTAGGGTCTTTTTATTTGGGGTCCCTGGTTTATGACCTTGAAATATAGGTCAAGGTCATCAGTAAATTTGACGTTCTAGATTTTGACCTTTGCTCAAAATTCATATTTATACATCATTAAGCCATAGGAACTGACATTTTCAACTGAATTTTAATATTTTCATATCAAAATAGATCCTTATTGGTGGAAAGACCTTCAATTGTTCTCTGAACAATTGGTTTTTAATTTGTTTTTATATTGATTAAGATTATATTACAATGTGGACTGCTATACTCAAATCTTTTACATTTTTTCCTATTATATCTCTTGGTTTTGTTCACACAACGTTGATAATATAATCTTGTTCCCGACTATTGCATGTACATTTGTTTTGCTGGCATTTGGCATCGGCGGTTCAATTGATGTGATGGTTATATTTCTCTTTATTGTGCTTCATGTTGGTTTTGTTTTAAAGAAAGGGGTCCATCTTATTTTTTTGTTTGAGTTTTCCTATTGTCCTAAATTCTTTGATTCCAGATATTATAGCTTTCAAACGTGTTCATTGTCAGGAAATACATGTGAACATTGAATCGATATCCCACCTTCATGCTACGTTTCTTGTTACTTGACAACTTTTAATTTCAGACACCTTGTTAATCTGCATATTTTTCAGATATCATATTATGCTAATTGGCTATTAGTCACATGCTTCTCATTCGTTCTATTGGATCTTTTTTATTAGAGTGAACATATGATGTTTCAAACATGTGCGTCGAATTAGAATGCAATACTTTTATCGTACGCTATATTTTTTAACTTTTGTGAATAGTAGACATATAATTCACTCATCCACGATACGTATGACATTCTATTTGAAATCAGTATGACAGTACTGTTTTCGAACGAATTGGACAGAAAAACAAACGAAATTTCTGATTTTATTAATCTTTATATTGATGTTGGGACTTGAATCGATAACAAAATTTGAAGCATTTGGCTTTTTTTTATTTTTTCTATCTCTTTCATCAAGAAAACTTTTACGTAAAATTAAGAATCGAAATAGGGAATGTGCCAAAGAGACTACAACCTGACTATAGAGCAGACAACAACCTCTTTAAAGAATTTTAAAACAAAACGTAGGTTTTTCGTCTAGCAATTAAACACAAACCGTATTAGAATTCTACAAGAACCAAGATGCAAATTTAACTGCTACACATGTATGATTTTCACTTTCGATATTTTTGGCATCGTTTGAAATTTCAGCTTAGGTCATAACCTGCATTTGCTGAACTAAACTGGATTAAAAACAAAGGGATATATGTTTGCCAATGAGACAACGCTCCACCAGAGAAAAAAATGGCAGATACAGAATACCGTTCGGCCTTTAACAACAGCAAAACCTTTAAAAAGTAAGAATGTATAGCAAATCAAACGAAAGCATAAACTGCCTGATTTATGAATGAAAATGATAAATTAAAAACATATGTTTCATACACTAAATAACATGATCGAGACTCGGGACAGTGGTGTTATAGTATAACATATTACCAAATTATGAAAATCAGTTTCAAAAAGGGCTCAACTAGTCACATCGATACAACGCACTTAAAAACCTCAACAAGGCAAAGAAGACACAAAGTATCAATTGACCGCAATGAGACATAAATTTTTGTCATCGATACTTTAGCGCTGAAAGATTGAAACGACCTTCTTATGGACAACTCATATGGCAGGGACTATATGAAAAACAATATAGTCCAACGTAATTCAATCTCTGTACAAATGCCTAAAACATACATAGCTGACTATCTTGAAGAAAATAAAATTCGTTATTGAAAAATTCCGTATACAGACTCACAAGAACATACTGAACTTCGAAGAACACTAAAGGTTTTAGGAGACAACTCTATGAACTTCATGATGGTGCTGGAAAACTAACTATACATATTTGTAATTTAACAGTATGTGATCAAAGGAGATGTTCCTATTTCCACGAATGTGTATTGTAAGTACGCATAAGTAACCAAGTAACGGCTGATATAGGCGAAAACCATGACGCTGGGAAACGCGCAAAAGAAACTTTTGATGAGATTTGTGAAGATACTCGTTGTATGATACATTATATAAAGTAGCCCTTTATAAATTCCAAGAAACACATAACATATTTACAATGTAATTCAAACAGAGAAAGGCACAGTAGCAACGCCTTTTATAGTAACACTGGCGGAAATAGTAATAATTTTCATTCTTTTTTCTATAACACACTTCTTGTTTGCGATTAATGAATGGAAGGCAAACATTCTTGATAGGAATGTGTTTTAAAATACGAGTTCGATAAAAAAAAAAATCAAATCATAAATAATTTAATGAGTTTGAATTATTCTTATCAATTTTGTTTTTTTGCAGAATAGACAATTTGAAGTGTTTTTTGTAAAGCAACATCGGCGTTATCGAATATATATGTCTCATATTTTTAGGTAAGAAAACGCTTTTATATTTTGCATTTTTCTTTAATATTTGAAATCCAAAGTGACAAAAGCAGGTATTTTTTGGAATGTTTTACATTCATTTATATATAATTAGGGTCCGATTAACTAGAAAACTAATTAAAAATGCATGTAAAATTGTTATCAAGTCATTGTATGAGATTCAACTCAATGCAGATGCTAGACACAATTCAGGCTCTAACTGTGACCACATTGGTAATTCAAGCACAACATGATTACTTCTAAGACATCTTTTCGAATTATTGTATGGTCAACTCCAATTAATAAATGCAAAGCTATGTGGTATGAGAACTCTCCGTCCAAGTCAAAATTTGTATAAATAAACCAGTATAGGTCAAAGTACGGTCTTCGACAAGAGCCTTGGATCACACCGAACAGCAAGCTATAAAGCACCCCACAAATGACTAGTGTAAACTCATTCAAACGGGAAACCAAACGATTAATATATAATATAAAAAACGAAAAACGAGAAAACACTTATGAAACACATCAATAAACGACAACAACTGAACATCAGCTTAAAATTGGGACCGTTATAAACAAATTCATCGGGTTTAAACGTTCTTATAGGTACCTACGGAAGCGTATTAGTGCCACACATTTTTCCCCTATCTTTGCGGTTATAACGCAAACCTTTACGTTACAACGCAAAACTCTGCGTTATAACGCAAACCTTTTGCGTTAGAACGCAAATATTTGCCTTATAACGCAAACCTTTGCGATATAACGCAAATATCTTGATTTCAATTATTCAATAAGTTTTGTATATATGTCCGTCTGTCATTCATTTCGTATGTGATTTACTAGTAGATAATAAAAAAAACAAACATACATACATGGCCAAATCATTGTAATAAATATGCATAGGAATAATGAAATACTTTAAGTGCAATTATACATAAATTAAGTGATTTGTGCATCAGAAAAGAATATAATTTAACAAGAAAATAAATATAGTTTAGTATATAGTCATATTCAAATTGAAAGATCAACAATAATGTCATACAATTGCGAAACCTCCAAGTCAAATAGACAAAGTGATCTTTCTACTTTAAAATGAATTAATAATAAGGAAACATTTTTTTTTTTAAATCTCAGAATATGATCAAGATTCTTTGATAAAGGTCATTGAATTTTCATTTCAATATAATGAAGTATTTCTAAGATGCTTGGGTAGCAATTTGAATAGAAAGAACATAATTTTATTAATAAAACATCTTCATTCTATACATTTATTGCCAAAGGGTAGTTTGTTTGAACCTAACCTACTTTACACAGTTCTCAAACGATAGCTTACTTTGGAAGTATATTTATATTCGGTTATCGCTATATTAGCAGGGTTGATTTTTTTTCTTGGGTATAACCTCAATTTCCTCGACTTTCTACATGGAGATCGTTTTTGAGGGCCTTTATAGTGTGTTGTTCAGTGTGGGCCAATGCTCCGTGTTGAAGACTATACCTTAGCCTATGATGGTTTAGTTTTACGAATAGTGACTTAGATGGAGAGTTTTATTATTGGCACTCATACCACATCTTCTTTTATAATTCTGCTCATTATTAGTCAATGATATAATTATTCAAGCATTTTACTTTGCAAATACTACAAAGGTGATAAATTTTAATATATACAGCCTCCTCCATTAATAACTACTGTTTCCTTGCAATCTTAAATAAGAAATAAGATAAAACAAAATTAATGTTTTCGTTATACAAATGTTTGCGTTATAACGCAAAGGTTTGCGTTTAACGCAAACTTAAAAAGAAAAAAATGTTTGGCGCTAATACGCTTCCGTAGGTGCCAACATTCACCCTTACCTGAAACAATAGTTATCACCACAAAAAAGAAAGACATGAAAAATAATGAGCATTTTTATTGACGTTCATTATAGTGGAATGTATAAAATCATGTCTTCTCAGCAATTAACCTGATGTGTCATGCAGTTCGAGTGCATCTCTGTTTGTATGTTAAATAAAACAACTCCAGAATGAATATAATTTTTTATTTGAATATTTAGATAGACAATGTAAATACTTTGATTTGAAAATAATGATAACATATATAATGCATTGTTCGAGCAGACAAATGCATATAAATATATGTTAAACGAAATATAATATTATACAAGTATTGACATTTGGTGAGCTAGAAGCTGTTAAAACATGATATATCATGTATCTCTATAATTGATAAATTTATGAATCCTAGTCTCTAAAAGGTCAACCCGTTTTCCTATAAGCAATGAAATAATGAATATTTGTCAGCATGTTGTGGCATCTCCCGGAATGTTTATATGATATGATACTTGTTTGCGTTCAACAGAGGTTAAATTTGTCAATCAATGCACACGACAGAAGTAATTTTGTAGTTTTGGAAAATCCATTGCTTTCTGCATAGTGTACAGCCGTCTTTCCAAAGACATCAACATCGTCCACATTAACTCCTCTATTAAGCAAATACACAGCTAAAGAATATACGTCATCTTCTTTTTTGGCGGGAAATGTTTTACATATTAACATTAATATCGTAGTTTTGAGATTAGTTTTAATATCAACATCCAACTGTTTCTCTAGTAGAAGCTTCGTTTTCACGGAATCAGCTTTCACAATTGAATTGAAAATTTCCATCCAATCTTTTTGTAAATGTTTGTCACAGGAGAATCTTTCGTAGTTTTTAAACATCATTGCAATTCCAGCTGAAAGATCCATTTTGAGCAATTACTATGATTTTGTCAACCTGAATAAAGGCGGTTACTTATAATGTTTGTCCTCAACTTTCAGTTATATTTATAGTACACTGTATGCATATTTCACCAATCAGATTGCAAGAATAAATTCGTACTGTTGTGTTATTGTAAACGTGTTAACTCTAATACCTACCTACATGTACATATGGTAGTGTAAATGAAAACGATATCTTGCTAATGTTTAAGTTAAGCAGGAGTGTATTAATTAATCTCAGAGGCAGATTGTGAGTTTAATGAATGTTTACCCCATTTTTTAATTTTATTTTTATATTAAGTATATAATAAAGTTCATTTATAAAAAAAAATATAGCGAAATCCTATATTAAAAAAAAAATGTATACCCGCGATCCCCTTTTTAAGCATTTTAACTGGTTAGTTGATTAAATTTCTCGCGTGTGACTTACAACCATATTCGTTTCAACATTGCACTCATCGTTTACATATTTAACAATGTCACGTATTTTCTCCGATCTTTACACTAAAGTCCATAGATGTGTATGAATTTAGCATTATCATCTTATTTGTGTATTATATTGTAGTATTTATAATATCTACATTGAGCTACTGTTAAATGCTAGGTGAAGATTTCCTTTCTTAAGACCGGAGCCTGTAATGTAGTTTTTGTAGTTGGTCTCTATCTATCTATTGTATTTGTATTTCGTTTTTTATATTATTTAAATGAATCATAATTATTGGGGTTTTGTGTTAAATGTTAGGTGAAGATTGCCTCTCTTAAGATCGGAGCCTGTAATGTAGTTTTTGTAGTTGGTCCCTATCTATTCCATTTGTATTTCGTTTTTTAATTAAATAAATCATAATTGTTGGGGTTTTGCATAAGCAATGCTTCTTAAATTTTGCGGACGCCATTACGAGTTGGTTGACAGTTATGGAATATCCGTTATACAAATGGTATTGGATATGTTCTCTTTGTCGTAACAACAATCTTTTTCCCCTTTCACGAATGTGACCTACCGAATTCGACTATTTACGGGCTTTGAAATAACATCGGCAATACGACAGGTACTACATGTGAGGCATGATCTGCTTACCCCTCCAGAGCACCTGAAATCAACCCAGATTGTGCCCCTATTTGTGACGTTTTTTCATCATTGTCAATTTAATGGATTTGATGCGACTGTCGTACAAATGAGAGGTTAAGCGCTATAAAACCAGGTTCAATCCACCATTTTCTACATTTGAATATGTCTGTACCAAATCAGAAATATGACAGTTGTTGTTCATTCGTTTGATGTGTTTTGTTTTTTGATTTTGGATGTGATTATGGACTTTCCGAATTGATTTTCCTCTAAGTTCAGTATTTTTGTGATTTTACTTTTTAGGTTGTACTTTGTAAATACAGCTGTTTCTGAAACCACGCCTCTTTTGTGGAGATTTAGAATATTCATAGAAAAATAATTTTGTTTACATACTGGTTCCCAGTTATGATCTCTGTGTCCTATCTCATAGAGACATAACTTGGGAATGTTACCAGTAAATAAACTTATCATAGATACCAGGACTAAGTTTTGTTTATACGTTTACAAATGACTCATCAGTGACGCTCGAATCCAAAAAAGTTAAAAAGACCAAATAAAGTACGAAGTTGAAGAGCATTGAGGACCAAAATTCCTAACAGTTTTGCCAAATACAGCTACGGTAATCTATGCCTGAGATAGAAAAGTCTTAGTATTTCAAAAATTCAAAAATTTTGTAAACAGTTGATTTATAAATATAATCATATAAATGATAATTCATAGCAGCACAAAAGTGCTGACTACTGGGCTGATGATACCCTCGGGGAAATAAATCTCCACCAGCAGTGGCATCGACCCAGTGAATATACACGTGCAATTTGTTTCTATTGAAACCTGTGGTAACCTTTTATTCGAGGTAGGGGTAGTTTAAAAATAGTGTTAGTTTAAAGTGTGAGAAGTTCAGGGCATATAAACGTTGAAAATATGCCGCACAGCCCTATATTTTGACCTTTGAAAATAAAATGTAGTGCATATGAACATTCAATTCTAGAATAAGATTTTATTCAAAACTTCATAGTTTAAGTGGTACAGTTTAAGTCTTAAAAGGAGTTTCTATGGGAAGTTGCATTATCAATATTAACAGAAATGCAACCTTTATCATTTGATTTTACCATTTGATTAGAGACTTTTCGTTTGGAAATTTCTTCGGAGTTCAGTATTTTTGTGAATTTACTTTTTACATATTTTTCTAGTTAATTGTTTTTTTTTTTTTTTTATCTTTTTCTGTTTGTTATAGTTAACATAATTTTCTTGTTTTAAACTAAGTTTTTCTCTTTGTTGTTTACAGTGTGCAATCTAAATGTGTACGTACATCACAATAGTCAAAGGAAAACTTGTCACGTTAGGAATTCTCAGCAATTAACCTGATGTGTCATGCAGTTCGAGTGCATCTCTGTTTGTATGTTAAATAAAACAACTCCAGAATGAATATAATTTTTTATTTGAATATTTAGATATACAATGTAAATACTTTGATTTGAAAATAATGATAACATATATAATGCATTGTTCGAGCAGACAAATGCATATAAATATATGTAAAACGAAATATAATATTATACAAGTATTGACATTTGGTGAGCTAGAAGCTGTTAAAACATGATATATCATGTATCTCTATAACTGATAAATTTATGAATCCTAGTCTCTAAAAGGTCAACCCGTTTTCCTATAAGCAATGAAATAATGAATATTTGTCAGCATGTTGTGGCATCTCCCGGAATGTTTATATGATATGATACTTGTTTGCGTTCAACAGAGGTTAAATTTGTCAATCAATGCACACGACAGAAGTAATTTTGTAGTTTTGGAAAATCCATTGCTTTCTGCATAGTGTACAGCCGTCTTTCCAAAGACATCAACATCGTCCACATTAACTCCTCTATTAAGCAAATACACAGCTAAAGAATATACGTCATCTTCTTTTTTGGCGGGAAATGTTTTACATATTAACATTAATATCGTAGTTTTGAGATTAGTTTTAATATCAACATCCAACTGTTTCTCTAGTAGAAGCTTCGTTTTCACGGAATCAGCTTTCACAATTGAATTGAAAATTTCCATCCAATCTTTTTGTAAATGTTTGTCACAGGAGAATCTTTCGTAGTTTTTAAACATCATTGCAATTCCAGCTGAAAGATCCATTTTGAGCAATTACTATGATTTTGTCAACCTGAATAAAGGCGGTTACTTATAATGTTTGCCCTCAACTTTCAGTTATATTTATAGTACACTGTATGCATATTTCACCAATCAGATTGCAAGAATAAATTCGTACTGTTGTGTTATTGTAAACGTGTTAACTCTAATACCTACCTACATGTACATATGGTAGTGTAAATGAAAACGATATCTTGCTAATGTTTAAGTTAAGCAGGAGTGTATTAATTAATCTCAGAGGCAGATTGTGAGTTTAATGAATGTTTACCCCATTTTTTAATTTTATTTTTATATTAAGTATATAATAAAGTTCATTTATAAAAAAAAATATAGCGAAATCCTATATTAAAAAAAAAATGTATACCCGCGATCCCCTTTTTAAGCATTTTAACTGGTTAGTTGATTAAATTTCTCGCGTGTGACTTACAACCATATTCGTTTCAACATTGCACTCATCGTTTACATATTTAACAATGTCACGTATTTTCTCCGATCTTTACACTAAAGTCCATAGATGTGTATGAATTTAGCATTATCATCTTATTTGTGTATTATATTGTAGTATTTATAATATCTACATTGAGCTACTGTTAAATGCTAGGTGAAGATTTCCTTTCTTAAGACCGGAGCCTGTAATGTAGTTTTTGTAGTTGGTCTCTATCTATCTATTGTATTTGTATTTCGTTTTTTATATTATTTAAATGAATCATAATTATTGGGGTTTTGTGTTAAATGTTAGGTGAAGATTGCCTCTCTTAAGATCGGAGCCTGTAATGTAGTTTTTGTAGTTGGTCCCTATCTATTCCATTTGTATTTCGTTTTTTAATTAAATAAATCATAATTGTTGGGGTTTTGCATAAGCAATGCTTCTTAAATTTTGCGGACGCCATTACGAGTTGGTTGACAGTTATGGAATATCCGTTATACAAATGGTATTGGATATGTTCTCTTTGTCGTAACAACAATCTTTTTCCCCTTTCACGAATGTGACCTACCGAATTCGACTATTTACGGGCTTTGAAATAACATCGGCAATACGACAGGTACTACATGTGAGGCATGATCTGCTTACCCCTCCAGAGCACCTGAAATCAACCCAGATTGTGCCCCTATTTGTGACGTTTTTTCATCATTGTCAATTTAATGGATTTGATGCGACTGTCGTACAAATGAGAGGTTAAGCGCTATAAAACCAGGTTCAATCCACCATTTTCTACATTTGAATATGTCTGTACCAAATCAGAAATATGACAGTTGTTGTTCATTCGTTTGATGTGTTTTGTTTTTTGATTTTGGATGTGATTATGGACTTTCCGAATTGATTTTCCTCTAAGTTCAGTATTTTTGTGATTTTACTTTTTAGGTTGTACTTTGTAAATACAGCTGTTTCTGAAACCACGCCTCTTTTGTGGAGATTTAGAATATTCATAGAAAAATAATTTTGTTTACATACTGGTTCCCAGTTATGATCTCTGTGTCCTATCTCATAGAGACATAACTTGGGAATGTTACCAGTAAATAAACTCATCATAGATACCAGGACTAAGTTTTGTTTATACGTTTACAAACGACTCATCAGTAACGCTCGAATCCAAAAAAGTTAAAAAGACCAAATAAAGTACGAAGTTGAAGAGCATTGAGGACCAAAATTCCTAACAGTTTTGCCAAATACAGCTACGGTAATCTATGCCTGAGATAGAAAAGTCTTAGTATTTCAAAAATTCAAAAATTTTGTAAACAGTTAATTTATAAATATAATCATATAAATGATAATTCATAGCAGCACAAAAGTGCTGACTACTGGGCTGATGATACCCTCGGGGAAATAAATCTCCACCAGCAGTGGCATCGACCCAGTGAATATACACGTGCAATTTGTTTCTATTGAAACCTGTGGTAACCTTTTATTCGAGGTAGGGGTAGTTAAAAAATAGTGTTAGTAAGGGAGGATTTTATATTTTGAGACTGTCTCATTTTCTCAAGAGTAGATTTTTTAAAGAAAATTGCAAAAAACTAAAATTTTACCTCAAAATTTTATAACTTTATCAATATTCAAAAACTTACCAATTCTTTATTCTTCTATATTTCTTCTTTCTGAACATTGATGAAAAAGAACAAAAGCTCAGGCAAAAATATCTCTGCACTTGTTTAACTATATATCAAGGACAAGAGATAATCCCAAATGAGCAATCATTTTTATTCTGCTGTACAATCTTCATCAGTCCTGAAGCAAAAAATAAAATTTTAGCTTAAATCAGTAAGTAATGTAAAGGAGAGCTAAAATTTTAGCTGGTTCTTTTTCAGACCAAAAGCTAAAATTTTAGCATCCACAACTTAGATAAAATTTTAGCTTTGCAGAAAATTGATAAAATTTTAGCAAACATGTATACAAAGATAAAATTTTAGCATTTGAAAAAACATTATATTGCAAAGAAAAATAGACTTTAGCGTAGTTACATGTATTTTAACACCGCAGATGGCATTACCCCTGTTAACCTTAAGTTTAATTGATTGTTGGTTGTTTAATGTTCAGTGGCAACTAATTCATGCACTTTCAAGACAAGAACAAATAAATAGACAACAGGTAGGTCCTGTAATAGGACTTGATGAGGAGGAAATTTGGACTATCATCATGATCACTGGCTGGTAAATTTGATAGCCCATATGATCAGAAATTTGACCTTTCAAAAATCCACCTATGGACTGATCAGACATAAACAGTAATAAATGCTGAACAATTTCTCATGGTTATCATGGTTATTGGTAAAATACAAACAAGTGGTTATATGGGACTCTGGGCATAGGATCAAATACTGACTCAGAGAAATTAACAGAAATAAATGCTGAACAATTCCTCAGTCATGTCATGATTATTGGTATGAACAAATAAGTGCCTTAGTGTATGAGAAACTGGAGATAGCATTATATACTGATCCAGAGACAGTAATCATGGTAAAAATGCTGAACAATTACTCATGGTTGTTGGTATGAACAAACACTACTGGACTAAATGCTGAACAATTCCTCATGATTATTGGTATGAACAAACAAGTGGCCATATGAGTAATTGGACATCAGGTCATATACTTACTCACTGACATAAACAGTAACAAATAAAAAAGGGGGGTCCACTCCACAAGCGTCTGTGAGTTCACACGGACATATAATGTGAATTGAATGGGCATTCAAATGTGAATTGACGACGTCAAACGCTTTCACACAGACATCAAAGTGAATTCAATGCACATTGAAAATATTGAAATGTTAATCATTTTCTAATGTTCATTCGATAATGAGAATTAATTTGCATTACATGTGAACAAGGCATAAGTTCCAAGTGTACAATAAACTCCATTTGAACAGGTGAATTATGGTGTTCATAACTCAGACACAAGGAGGTTATGAACAAATGTAATAAACATTTTACATGTATAAACTACGTATTTATTCCATGGATTACAAATGCACATATTACATGTAAATGATGTATTATGATTTGATTTTATCATGTCACACATAAATTACTTTTGGCATTTAGGGTAAATTTTCAATGTTTGTATCATCAGTGTCCCGATATTTCTGTGTCTGTTGTTATGAACAATGAACAATATAGTTTCTCATTTGTAATTCTTAGCAATTAATAAATTCATAAATTAGTTAATGAAATTCAGGAAAGTTTCAATTGTATCATTTTAACATCAAAAGTTGTTTAAATTGCCTGAAATCTTTTAAAACAAGAGTGGACACGCATAATATAATTTATGTTGAAAGTATAAAAAAGAAGTTTATACCACAAGCATTACATTAAATAAGCTGTACATGAGATGAAGGTGAACTAAACCCTTTCAGACAGAAATGTAGTTTATAGACTCATTCCATACAACAAAAGTTTTCCTATTGTTAAAAGTATCTCGAATTAACCTCATTAAAAAATAAACTTGACAAATGAACCATGAAAATTAGGTTAAGATCAACTAACACCTACTTAACAGACATACACACCTTTACAATTATTGCCTTTACCAAATTAGTTCTACTATCCCTATAGTATCTGAAAAAAGACCAAATCATTGATGATTTAACATTGACCAATGAACCATGAAAATGAGGTCAAGGTCAGATGATTATTGCCAGACAGAATTGTACACCTTACAAACATTCCACAAACCAAATATAATAGACTTGATGCTTATAGTATCTTAGAAATAGACCAAATCACAAACTTTAACTTTGACCAATGAACCCTGAAAATGAGGTCAAGGTCAGATGATTATTGCCAGACAGACATGTACACCTTAAAAACATTCCATTCACCAAATATAACTGACTGGATGCTAATAGTATCTGAGAAATTGACCAAAACAAAAAAAACCAAGAATGTGTCCAAAGTACACGGATGCCCCACTCGCACTATCATTTTCAATGTTCAATGGACCGTGAAAATTGGTAAAAAATATAATTAGGCATTAAAATTAGAAAGATCAGATCATAGGGAACATGTGTACAAAGTTTCAAGTTGATTGGACTTCAGCTTCATCAAAAACTACCTTGACCAAAAACTTTAACCTGAAGCGGGACAGACGGACGAACGAACGAACGGACGGACGAACGCACAGACCAGAAAACATAATGCCCCTCTACTATCGTAGGTGGGGCATAATTAACTAAGACCATTGAACCATGAAAATGAGGTCAAGGTCAGATAACACCTGCCAGATGACATTTACACCTTACAATCATTCCATACACCAAATATAATTGACTGAAAACTAATAGTATCTGGGAAATAAACCAAAACACAAAAATTTAACTTTGACCACTGAACCATGAAAATGAGGTCAAGGTCAGATGATGCATGTGAGTTGGACATGTACACCTTACAATCATTCCATACACCAAATATAATTGACTGAATGTTTATAGTTAGTATCTGCAAAATAGACCAAAACACAAAAATTTAACTTTGACCACTGAGCCATGAAAATGAGGTCAAGGTCAGATGTGACCTGCCAGTTGGACATGTACACCTTACAATCATTCCACACACCAAATATAGAAGACCTGTTGCTTATGGTTTCTGAGATATGGACTTAATCCTGTAAACTTAACCTTGTTCACTGATCCATGAAATGAGGTCGAGGTCAAGTGAAAACTGACTGAAAGACATGAGGACCTTGCAAACATTCCACAAACCAAATATAATAGACTTGATGCTTATAGTATCCGAGAAATAGACCAAATCACAAACTTTAACTTTGACCAATGAACCCTGAAAATGAGGTCAAGGTCAGATGATTATTGCCAGACAGACATGTACACCTTACAAACATTCCATTCACCAAATATAATTAGACTGGATGCTAATAGTATCTGAGAAATTGACCAAAACAAAAAAAATTAACTAAGACCACTGAACCATGAAAATGAGGTCGTCACAATGGATACCAAATTTAGATATATTTTTATGAACGTTTATTTTTTAGTTGCATGTATTCATGATTTTCAGATTTTATTCACATAATGATAGCTGTCATGTCTTAAAGCTGTTGTATGGTATTGTTTGATGCAACTACTTCAACAAGGAAGTGATTGATATATTTGATCTTTCACACAGGGAACATAATGATAAGTTTTATAAACAAAAAATTGTTCATAACCGTGTCCAAAAATTGTGTGTTTTTCTTATTAGTCATGTTAGTCATCCCTTGCAAATACCTGGCATGACAAAATGGATGAGTGTGTTCAGGTTGTTTTGAATAGTATAAAAGCCATTTCTTATAAAAACTTAACATGGTACTCGTTTAAATAAGCGAAAAAGGACACTGGTAAGAAAATATTATGACATTGATTAAAAGTTAAGTAGACAAAACTGGATTATCCACAGCTCTATTATTTTGGAAACCAAAACTTTGAACATTGAGCTAAATAAACAGCCCATAATATTTGGGGTTGAAAGACTTTTATTTTCCAGTTAATCTACAGTACCTACATGTAGATAACCCGAAAACAACCAAGGTCTACAGTGATAAAAAAGGGATTGAAAAAAAAAATGTCCGGCTGGCTCAAATATTTTTTGGAAGCCCTGTAAATTTAAAGTGACATTAAAACTCCTTGAACAATGTACAACAAACATTAAAAAGAAGCCAAAATAACTGGCTAAATATATGTGCTAATAACACAAAATGTGTTAACAGTTCTGTACAGTATTAATGTTTGATAAAAATGGTTAATTTTGAAGAATTTTAAAAGTACAATAAAACAACTTGTGACCGAACACCCCTATGGATTTAACTCGAGATGCGCACTCGTTTAATCCATGTGTCGTTCGGTCACGCGTTGTCTTATTTTTGATATTCAAATACGGCAATTAGTTATACTATAAGTAATTTAAATGTTCAACCCCCCCTAAAATCATGTTGTCCCCTGTGTTTTTTTTAAAACTAAATCATTTAAATAATATCCAAATTAATTAAACAGGCGTCCGATCCTCACATATATGATATATTATATAATAAACTTGCCCCTCATTTGTCTTTTTATATTATAACTAAAGCATGTAATTAAATTTTGCAAATTTTAAGAGAAAAAAAATTTGTCCCCAGGGGTGATTTCCCTCCTGTTACCACTGAGTTTTTTTTACTTGTGGAAACGTTTACAAGACCAATAGTTATTTTCCCATTATGTATTGTGAAGAGCATCATTTTCTGAATGCATTAGTACAAAGAAATAGTTTGAAAATTCAAGCCCATCCAACGTAAGAATTTATAGAAAAATACTTATTGGTGTCCTATCCTGTTATAGCCTTTTCTTACACTTTCTGGGAATATTTTTAAGTGTGCACCACAACATTAGGTGTGTTTTTATATCATCTTTTTAAAAGTTATATGTCACAGGAAATACACTTACATTTAATAATTTGATAAAAAGGACAAAAACTATCGGGTAATTCCTTTCTGTTACGTTCTGTCATGTTACCTGATAAAAAGTAACAGCATAACCATCATCAGTAACAGGAAGGATGTTTAAGACATTTTCACAGAAGAATCGAAAAGTTAATCTACTATATGCCAACCATTTCATTTAATACAAGTTACCACCACCATATCAAATAAATTTCAAAATAATATACAGTATATTGAATAAAAAAATAGGTTTTTTGCTTTTGATAACAGCAGAGAACATTGTGCAATTCTAGTATAGTAGATAGTAACAGAAAGGAATTTATATTAGCATTTTTCATTACCTAGGCAGATTTTTCATCTTGCAAATACAGTTTCAAAGAATAAATGACATTGTTTGCTGTTATCTTCCAATTGTGACCAATCTAAAATGATGTATTTTTCTTAAACTTTAAAATAAAGCAGAAAAATCCTTTCTGTTACCAACTCTGTCCTGTTACCGTTGTCCTGTTACTCAAGATTCTTTCATGTTACCGACATATCTGACTATATTAAAGTATATTTCTAAACCTTTTGTATTGCAAATGCTAAAATCAATAATTGGCATTTGATAAACTATTGCAGGATATACTAGTAAACCACAAATAGTGTCTGAAACTTATTCTGTATTCCCAATAGAAACTTTTTTAAATTGATTCACTTTGGTAACAGGAAAGAACTGGATTTGTTTGTACTAATTTTAAAATTACCATTGTTTCCTTTTTAAACAATTGTTTGAATTACAGACAACAGTTCCTAGATCCCCAATGCGTGTTCTTCGATTTGTGCTATTAAAATACCCGGTCTAAAGATTTTTTTTTGGTTTTTTCTTATTGCCAAAAACTACTTTTTCAGATATTGTCTCATATATATTAAGTACAGGTCCATGTAAGAATCAGGCAAACAGTGATAAGTCCATGTTGGCAAATTGATCAAATTTCATAGTCTAGATATGGATTTACCCTATTAGAACTTGAATATGATTTTTTTTTTTTTAAATAATTTTTGTGTTAAAAATATTCATTTTCAAATTTCCCCTTGATGGCCGCTAAAAATGAGCAAGAAAAACTACAAAAATGCACGTTTTTAAAGTAATTTATCTTGCTTAAATAATAGAATTTTTGTTGCAAGTTTATACTTTAAATAGAGTTCATATGTATAGTAATATGAAAACAGATTAAAAATTGATTTCAAATATTTTCTTCCCTAGCAACCGTAACCATGGAAATGTGATCAAAATGAATTTTAGAAAAATGCAAATTTCATCTAATTTCATTATATTTTTTTAAGAAACAGCAACAGTATACACACTTTTATTATATATTCCCTTTTAGTAGAAGCCCTATAGAATAAATCGAAACAAAAAAAGTTTGGAAATATTTCGCTGTTGTAGGTGGCAGCACCATCAAAATCGTCAATTTTTCAGAGTTATTTATGATTTTTACGCCCCATGTTGATCAAATATAGGTGAAATATTCACTTATGTCATGCCAATTCCTATACATATGATATATCAGGGTTTAAAGGGTTAATATTTTGCATTTTGAGTGGAACAATATATAGCGTGTTTGTGTATGATTGGGGAGGAGGGTCGCTTGAACTATTTCCAAGGGGAAAAAATGTTATGATTTACATTAGTAATGAGCCAAATTCCACAATAATTGTGTTGTTATCTTGCAAGCATCAACAGGGTCTGAATTGATATAAATGAAGGATTTGATTTCTTAGAACCAAATAGTTTTCTCAATATATTGATCCAAATATCACACAGCACTTTAGTGTAGAAATTTTAGCAAACGATTACTATGTTTTGTGTCTCCCACATTGATTTTTTTTATTTAAGATGTGATAAACATGTACTCCTGCAAAATATTTGTTTAGTGTTACAAGCAGTTAAATCAAATATAAACAGGTGCCCCCATTTTCTTCGTCAATGTGTAAATATGCAAAAGTCAATGGTCTTGCATACTGAATTTTATCCCTTTAGTGAACTAACATGTATAAAGTGAAACCACCCTTATTTGCATATTGATAATATTGAACTTAAATTCAATGTTTACTACAAGCAAGAAAGTCAATTGGAGATAATGGAAGTAAAGAATAAAAAAAAAGATAGATAATAAGTTGTTCAAATGTTTAATTTTCTCAAAACTAAATAATTATATGGTCATGATGGTACAAGCAAAATTATTTTAACATATATTCTAATATAACTTAGTTTTCATTGATCAAATATTTATCTTAACCTTCTATTCAAAAGAGTGATTGCTTAGCATGCTTAGTAAAATGTACTTTAATAATATGTGACAAATACTTTTATAAAAAAAAAAAATAAGGAAATCTTGATATTCTCCTGTCTTTCTTTAAAGCCTATCTCCTATTACTTATAGAAAATTCATTTTCAGTCCCATCTGTTGATGTTGGTTTATTTTTTGGTTGTAAATACCACTTCATTTCACAACCTGGCCCACTAGTGTCAGGTTGTTTCCTGTTGCAACTGTTAACAATGCTTTCCTACATATATATATATATAGCTATTAATAGATGGTTTTCAAGTCAATTTAAGGTAGCAAATCTAATGACACAGCCAACTTTTGAGCAAAAGAACAGCATATAATCAGAACTTTCTGAGTGACGAGAGGTTAACTGGATGAGTCTTCACAATTTTCTGTTTTTTATTTCTGGTCCTTCATGGAGATTAACTGCACCAACTGTTTTAGGCATTTTGATTTTTCCAGTTACATTAACAGGTAAATCAAATCCTGATATTATCACACATTATTCTGTTTTATTTTCCTGTCGTTTACCAAAATCCATTTGGTCTATGGATTTATTAGGAATAAATTTTACCTTGCCGATGTTGTAGGCTTTCCTCAGTAGTATACCATCTTTTTCAACTCACAACTCATTAAAATCATTTATTCCTTCTAACTTGTGTGTTATCAGTTTGTGTTATGATGTGTTGTTAGCACATTTAGAGACTTGACATCCAGCAACACCTGTGAACAGAAATAATAATGAGGGGAATTATAAACCGTTTCAAAGGTCATGTTTTCAACTTCAACAAAATGTGTGTACATTACAGCATAGATCAACATGATATTTTGAAGAAAAGAAAAACATTTTAAACTAGAGGCTCCAAGGAGCCTGTGTTGTGCACATGATATTTTTATTTACAATTGATGCATGGAATAATGCAACCTTTATACTTTTGCTCTAGTTTCAGAGATACATGTATGGAAAAGTCAAAAACTGCATCTTTTACCTATGTTCTATTTTTAGCCATGTCTGCCATGTTTTAGGCACAGGGTCACTGGACACATTTTACATTTTTTTTTTAAATAAATACCATAATGTTTATGTTTATTTGGGTCCAAGTACATTTAAATTTGTCTCAGTTGTTTCAGGAAAGATTTTTGAAAAAGATTGCAAAAATTTACGAAAAATTGTAAAATTTGACTTTAAAGTGCAATAACTCCTTATGAAGTCAATTGTCAATTTTGATCCTGTTCACTGATTTGTAGAGCTCACTTTGCTGAACGTTATTGCTGTTTACAGTTTATCTCTATCTATAACATTATTCAAACTAGAGGCTCTAAAGAGCCAGTGTCGCTCACCTTGGTCTATGTGAAGGAAGCAGATGGATTCATGACAAAATTGTGTTTTGGTGATGGTGATGTGTTTGTACATCTAACTTTACCGAAAATTCTTGCTGCTTACAATTATCTCTATCTATAATGAACTTGTACCAGTAGTTTCAGTGGAAAATGTTAGTAAAAATTTACAAATTTTATGAAAATTGTTAAAAATTGACTATAAAGGACAATAACTCCTTAGGGGGTCAATTGACCATTACAGTCATGTTGACTTATTTGTAAATCTTACTTTGCCGAACATGATTGCTGTTAACAGTTATTTATATCTCTATCTATAATAATATTCAAGATAATAACCAAAAAACAGCAAAATTTCCTTAAAATTACCAATTCAAAACGGGTTGTCTGATTCATCTGAAAATTTCAGGGCAGATAAATCATGACCTAATAAACAATTTTACCCCCATGTCAGATTTGCTCTAAATGCTTTGGTTTTTGAGTTACAAGCCAAAAACTGCATTTTACCCCTATCATCTATTTTTAGCCATGGCGGCCATCTTGGTTGGTTGGCCAAAATCCTGGACATACCCCACATCCCCAAATCATTTGCAAATTATCATTAAAGAAATATAGTAAGTGTAAGTAAAAAAAAATTGTGCAAGAAAAAATATTGAATCATAATTTCCTGTTGATATGCACATCTGCATAGTATGTCCTTATTATCTACAAAGTTTCATGAAGTTCTGTTGTGTAGTTTCAGAGGAGTTGCAATGACACTTTTGCAGAAGTACATTAACACTTTCGCTACTGAATTTATTTTTTTCGCGGGATTTCCTGGCCGAAATATATAATTTTATTTGCACGAGCCGTTTGCCTGACCAGGATTAATTTGACATGTGCTTCAGCAAAAACGACCTCGTAGTTTGGGTCATTGAAAACTCGGCAACCGTAGCGAGTTATGCGGTCAAATTTTGATAAAATGTAGATAAATATCATAGGTTGATCGTCCGTAACCTTTTCATACAGTGAAAATTAGTTTACCTTAAAAACGCATGTTGAAAACGTAGATTGATTGAGTCGGAAGATAATTTTTGTCATTGCCTACCGTCATGACCGTATATCACTTTCACTTCCATTCGGCAACATTTCTTAAGCACACGTGTGATTCGAAATTTTATTTCTATGAGCTACTGAATTATTTTCTTTCAAAACCCGTTTCCATTTTCGTTTTCTTGGCAAAAATACTTGTAAATCGAGACTGTTGTTCACGTAGATTTTTGGCCGCCATTTGTTTACGGTTTCGAAAGAAGAAAGATAACTTGGGTTCGATAACGGACAATAACTCTTCCAGACGAGTTGTATAATACCCCCAGCGTTGATGTGCGATTACTGAACTAGTTAAAAATATTGTTTAACTGCAATAATAATCGATGGGACTTCTTTACTTTATGACTTAATCCCAGTAATGCCTTAATTCTTCCACATGTGAATGAGATAAAGCTTTCCAATAAATAAAAGTTAGTAAATAAACCCATTAAGTGATTTTTTTCAAAGTTCTAAATCCATGAAATTTCCAAAAAAATTGATTTGGGTCATGGTGGTTTTATAATATATAAAAAATGTTTAAGCATAAATAAATGTACAAGAAATAAGCAAATATTCAGCTGTATAGATCTCAAGATAAAGAGCCTACTGAATTATTTATTTTTTTGAAAATTGTTGAAACTAAGTAGTCAAAATTAAGGATGTATAAGATAACATGAAATTGACAAATACATCAACTGATGTTTGTTAAAGCAGCACAAATAAATACCAAAAGCTGATAACTAATATTTTATAAATTTATTTTCATCATAGTTAAATTTATTAATCACATGCAGTAGAGGTAAAGGATAGAAAATATGCAGACAACTACTGGGTACTGTTTTATTTAAACTCATGGTATGTACACACAGATGCAAGTCGTTGAAAACAATTGCCAAAAGAGTTTAAATTATATAAATTATATAATAATAAATCATGTACATGTTTTACTGCAAAATTCAGTTTTAAAATTCATTGATGGAAAGCTACATCGGGGAGCGGATATAGTTTGTAATAACATTTGGAAGCTATGAAATTTGTTTTAGTTTATATTGCTGTGTACTCATTGAAAAGGAGGATTCATATCATAAATTTTGATTTTGAAATTGAGTGAGGACAATGGAAACTGTTTTTTTTTTATTTCTGTTTATATTGTTGGGTTATTTAATGGAATGATTTGTCAAAAAGTGAATAAAAATTACTTGAGTGAGGTTGTTATTAGAATATAACCATTGTATTAAACCAGTCTATTAATTAATCTATTGCATCCAGCAGCAAGTGTTACTTACAATATAAGCCTATATATTAATGTGGTATGAAGATACCCTGCTTATCATGTGTGCTAGTCCCATTAACAGTATAAATTTTTAAAGAAGCTGACTTACAAGGTGACAGCTACAAGACCCTAATGTGGTACATTATCCCATTTCCAATTTGATTACTTTTTTCTCTTACTTTTTACTACTACATGTATATGACTTGGCATCTGAGAGAAGAAGCAATTTATATACCATTTAAAGTCACTTTTTGAACACGAAAAAGATGTTTCCTAGTGTTAACCAGATGCTCCGCAGGGCGTAGCTTTATACGACCGCAGCGGTTGAACCCTGAACGGTTAGGGCAAGTATGGACACAACATTCAAGCTGGATTCAGCTCTAAATTTGGATTGTGATTAAATAGTTGACACAGCATAGGTTTCTGACACAGAATGAATGTGTTCTAATGAACTTAAAATTTTTGTTTCTCTTAGAGCAATTCACTATGCTGTTGAATATTAATCATCTCAAAAAAATGTTTGAAGAAATTTTCTTTTTTATTTATGAAATTTCAAATGAGAAAAATTGAACCCAATTTTTTTAATCACATCCCCCTTTCCCTTATTCCAAAACTAATCTCAATTAAAATTTCTAATGGAGTTTGCAACAATAACTACTCATTTAAATACATCATAAAATATTAAGATGTAAAAAAACTGCTTGTTATCACTGAATGGTAAAGATTATTTTAATTTATCAGTTGGTAGTAAAAAGTGAATATACATTGTATATTGTATATAACAAAGAATTAAGTTGATTCTGGACAAAGAAAGATAACTCTAATTAAAAAAAATTTTGATATTTCACAATATTGTGCAATTAGATATTTCTTGCCATTGCGCAATACTGTGCAATTGAAAAGACTTGCTATTGCACAATACTTAATATAATAATTTTAGATCCTGATTTGGACCAACTTGAAAACTGGGCCCATAATAAAAAATCTAAGTACATTTTTGGATTCAGCATATCAAAGAACTTCAAGATTTCAATTTTTGTTAAAATCAGACTAAGTTTAATTTTGGACCCTTTGGACTTTAGTGTAGACCAATTTGAAAACAGGACCAAAAATGAAGAATCTACATACACAGTTAGATTTGGTATATCAAAGAACCCCATTTATTCAATTTTTGATGACATCAAACAAAGTTTAATTTTGGACCCCGATTTGGACCAACTTGAAAACTGGGCCAATAATCAAGAATCTAAGTACATTTTTAGATTCAGCATATCAAAGAACCTAACTGATTCATTTTTTGTCAAAATCAAACTAAGTTTAATTTTGGACCCTTTGGACCTTAATGTAGACCAATTTGAAAACGGGACCAAAAGTTAAGAATCTACATACACAGTCATGACAGTTAGATTCAGCATATCAAAGAACCCCAATTATTCAATTTTGATGAAATCAAACAAAAGTTTAATTTTGGACCCTTTGGGCCCCTTATTATGTTGGGACCAAAACTCCCAAAATCAAACCCAACCTTTCTTTTATGGTCATAAACCTTGTGTTTAAATTTCATAGATTTCTATTTACTTATACTAACGTTATGGTGCGAAAACCAAGAAAAATGCTTATTTGGGTCCCTTTTTGGCCCCTAATTCCTAAACTGTTGGGACCTAAACTCCCAAAATCAATACCAACCTTCCTTTTGTAGTCCTTTACAATTGTGTTGAAATTTCATTGATTTCTATTTACTTAAACTAATGTTATTGTGCGAAAACCAAGAATAATGCTTATTTGGGCCCTTTTTTGGCCCCTAATTCCTAAACTGTTGAGACCAAAACTCCCAAAATCAATCCCAACCGTTCTTTTGTGGTCATAAACCTTGTGTCAAAATTTCATAGATTTCTATTAACTTAAACTAAAGTTATAGTGCGAAAACCAAGAAAATGCTTATTTGGGCCCTTTTTGGCCCCCAATTCCTAAAATGTTGGGACCAAAACTCCCAAAATCAATACCAACCTTCCTTTTGTGGTCATAAACCTTGTGTTAAAATTTCATAGATTTCCATTCACTTTTACTAAAGTTAGAGTGCGAAAACTAAAAGTATTCGGACGCTGGACGACGACGACGACGACGACGACGCCGACGCCAACGTGATAGCAATATACGACGAAAATTTTTTCAAAATTTGCGGTCGTATAAAAATGGTTGCTTATATTGGCATTACAAATTGTAATAAACTTTAGGCACTGCTACACTGGTCATTCATCTTTTGTGTGTGCAACATGAGGGGGAGTTCTTCCTCATAATTTCCAAAACAAAAAATTGAACCCCTATTGTTTTCAGAAACATACAGGAACAGTATTATTTTACAATAATAATGATGCAATCTCAAGATTAATCAGAAGCAGCTGACAACACATTATGTTATTTCACTTTGGGGAAAAATCACTACCCTTCAGCAAATTTTTTTTCCCCTTTCCAATTCTAAAAAAATAATTTTCCCTTCCCTTCCAAAACAATTTTTTTTTTCCACTTCCCTTCTTTTACAATATTTTTTTAAATGAGAAAGAAAACGATTTGTTAAAATAAAATAATCATCTTGGCATTTTTCAGTATTTTTTTTTCTCTGTCAACACAGAGACATATATAGTATACATGTCTCTGGTCAACATAATTTGTTTTTCAAAACAACTTGTAAAATTTTTGTATGCTGAACAAGACTTTTAAAAACCTCTGTCACAAGACGAGATACATCATGGAAAATAAATTTACATTCGATTAAAATACGAATAAGATTGCAGAATATTGTCTCATCTTTCGAAACCACTTTTATGTAAAATAATAAAGCTTTGAGATGTAACACCACATGTTTTATGAACCACACTATTTATAGACTCAGCTGTCAATTTTGTCAATATCCGGTTCTATTTTAAATGAAATTAGACTTTCGTTTTGTCGACCTTAGTACATACTGCAGTACAGCCTTTCAATGAAAAGAAAGAAAACCTGTAGCACTACAGACTCATGAGAGTGTCTGAAACGATGACAAAAGACTCTGACTCAATCGGTAATGAAAGGTTGACTGTCAAACGGCAACGAGAAATAATAATTTACAGTCGTGCACCTGATGGCGACAATCAAAGTCTCGATTTCAGATTGTTTTACAAATATCCTTCTCACAACTCCAAAATATACGTACAATAACTACTTTTGTTCAAGTTAAGCCACTTTCATGACCGCAGGTCAAGTTTTCTAAATGTTTCAACTCGAAATGAAACTCCTGACCACGATTGTTTATGATTCCGCCATTTTGGTTTTCACGAGTTTTTTTTTTCCTCAACAATCTTTAAAAAACATATTTCAACAGTGTTTTTACGCCCGATATTAAAATATCGAATGCATTTGATGTTTATCATAACATCCATGAAGCAACGGGGCCAAGAAACATGTTTAAACATTATTTTTACTGTTTGCACTGTGACCGTCTAAAAATAGAAATATTCGGCATCTACACCGGTGTGCCAAAAGGATACATTCGGCATCTACACCGGTGTGCCAAAAGAATACATTCGGCATGCGCGCGGGTGTACCAAAAGGATACATTCGGCATGAAAGGGTTAAAGCAAATAAGTTCAAAGGGGAGTAACTCATAGAAAAAAATCGAATAGTAATTTCCTGTTGATATGCACATCTACATAGTTTGTCCTTATTATCTACCAAGTATCATAAAATTCTGTTGTGGGGGTAGGTATAATAAGGAACAGACAGACAAACAGTCAAGCAGATGAATACACAGACCAGAAAAATTATGTTAATATAATATCACACATGGGGCTTCAAACAACATGCCATGGATCATTTTATCCAATGCTTTAATTTTTTCTGTTAAATATGGGTTATGTAACATGTGCATTGGCGGATCCAGGGGGGGGGGGGGGGGGGGGAGTCTTGGGGTTGCAACCCCCCTTTTTTTTATGGCCGATCAATGCATTTTAATGGGGACATATAGTTGAAACCCCCCTTTTTAAAATGGCTGGAACCGCCCCTGATGTGTATGTGAGCCTCAGTCTGTGACTCGTCTAACATTTTGTCATTATCATGTCAGATTTATTTGTGAAATGAAATTTACTTAAGTGAATCAGACTGTCTCTGAAATTGTGTATAGAACCAGATTTGCTTATTTTAACAGGTCACATTTAGATCGCGGTGAGTTTGTGTTGTAATTATGTTTTCTGTTTGAACAATGTACATTTTGTTAATTTACCTGTTCTAGGGTCAAGGACAGTTTTCATATCAGCTGCTGTTACAATGTTTTTTTCAACTTGCAACCCAACTTTTTATCTTTTTGCGCTTATTTGCCATCTTTGAATCACAATATGACTTTCCTGCATGGGCCTCAGAGTAGCAATATCCCTGTATATTGATCCCTATGAAATATAAGATATTCATTACTCTGCAATTTAAATATACACAAAATAACTAAAAAGTATTGTATAAAAGTTTTATCACATTAGATTAAGGCAAACTACAGAAATAGGAAGAAAACTAAAAAAAATAGCAATTTTACCATTTGTAAAGGGGCATAACTTTAGAACGACTAAAGTGACGCCCCCAATATTCAAACTTGATTGTGTTTAGTGGTAATAAGCATTGTATAACAGTTTACTAACATTTGGTTAAGGCAATCTAAAGTTAACTATAGTTGTTAATTTCTGTGTCAATTTGGTCTCTTGTGGCGAGTTATCTCATTGGCAATCATACCACATCTTCTTTTCTGTATAAATAGTTAGAGTACAGACATACAG
This sequence comes from Mytilus galloprovincialis, assembly GCA_037788925.1. NCBI lineage: Eukaryota > Metazoa > Mollusca > Bivalvia > Mytilida > Mytilidae > Mytilus > Mytilus galloprovincialis. The sequence goes on from CM075332.1 coordinate 61,490,676, forward strand.
TGGTTGTTGTTTGTTTACAGTCTGTGCCAAAAACTATTTGAATAACTAGCCCTATGGGGTAGTAAAAAAAAAATACTTGCCTGAATTTATATGTACTGGACCGGATAAAATCTGTGTCCCCGGTGAGGATCACGAAGTGATCCGAACCAGCTAGGGAGGTTTGGGGGCATGCCCCCCCAAGAAAATTTTGGAATATTAGATGTAAAATCCTGCATTCTGAGGTTACATTTTTGTGTAAATATCTTGTCAAAAATGTAGAGTTTTTTCTCCATGTTATATGAAAAATTCTACTTTCCTTCAATAAAAACCTTCTCAAAACTGTTGACAAAACTGACTCCATTCTTTGAATTGAAGACAAACATGTAAATGTAAATTAAATGTATACATGTAGATATAAACCCCTTGCCATCACATATTGTTTATTCAAATTTGACTTTGGAAAGTTAAAGAGATCACCCTTTCTGATGCAGACCAAAAATAGAAGAAAGCTTATATCAATTGATTATATATTTATTCTTCATAATTTTTCATGATTTTTTTCAATTTGCTGAACAACTCCTGTTCAGCAAGTTCATTTTCATCTTCACTTTCTTCACCACTGTCCTCATCCTCTTCTGTACTGCAATCTTCTTCTTGGTTGATAACAATCAGGCCTAAAATAAAATTTCATTTGTTTGGCATTGCCGCCCGACCCACTGAAAAACTTGCCGCCCGAATAATTTTATTGGTGTTTCAAAATTTGTATTTTTTTTGTATTAAAAAAATCGGAAAACCGCCGGAATTTTGATCATATCCGCGGAGTTTGTTTCCGGGCTTTACTTATTTCAAATCATGATCTTTAAAGTGCTTGTTGTACACTGTATTCAGAGCAAGCGTTTGAATGACATAGATTCGATAAAAGTCTGCCAAAAATGTCAAAAAGACAGGCAGTGGATAGCATCCACTTATGCTCTAGTCAAGGGAGAGGAACATTTTATTAAAAATTCGTAAGGGTTCCACGGAACCCGGTGTCTCGCCTACTTTTTCTGTTAATTGCAGACTCAACAAAAATGAGGAAAAACATCAATAAAAATTTCCCTCACAATACTGTCTTTTGATTGAAAGAAGCTTCCAAGTTTGGTAAAAAAATCCAGGATAGTTTATGAATCTAATAAATGTTTTATAAACTTTAACTGCAGACTGTATGTAATGTTAACTGGAAGAAAAACTAAGTCCATTTATAAGTAAAATACGGAAAAAGTGAATTTTTTTTTTACAAAATTTACTTCTGAATAATATCTTATGATCAGAAATAAGCTTTTGTCTAAGTTTGGTAGAAATCCAGGATAGTTTAAGAACATTATAAAATTTTAAAAACTTAAACCACAAAGTCCATTTATAAGTGAAATACAGAAAAGTGGAAATTTGTTTTTACAAAATTTTCTTCTTGATACTATCTTATGATCATAAACAAGCTTCTGTCCAAGTTTGGTACAAATCAAGGATAGTTTATGAAAGTTATTAAAATTTTAAAAACTTTAACCACAGAGTGAATGTAATGTTTCCTCTCAGAAAAAACTTAGTCCATTTATAAGTAAAATACGGAAAAGTGGAAATTTATTTTCACAACATTTTCTTCTTGATACCATCTTATGATCATAAACAAGCTTCTGTCCTAGTTTGGTACATATCAAGGATAGTTTATGAAAGTTATTAAAATTTTAAAAACTTTAACCACAGAGTGAATGTAATGTTTCCTCGCAGAAAAACTAAGTCCATTTATAAGTAAAATACGGAAAAAATGGAATTTTATTTTTACAAAATTTACTTCTGGATACTTTCTTATGATCATAAACAAGCTTCTGTCCAAGTTTGGTAGAAATTCAGTATAGTTTAAGAAAGTTATTAAAATTTCAAAAACTTTAACCACAGAGTGAATATTTGTGGACGCCGCCGACGACGACGACGCCGACGCCGACGGAATGTAGGATCGCTTAGTCTCGCTTTTTCGACTAAAGTCGAAGGCTCGACAAAAATAAGATGTTCACCTATTCTTAAGATGGAACATGGGTTGATGTTCTGAAAGGCCTTTTAGAGAACTCAAATGTCGTCTTTGGTAAAGCAGACAGTGACACTGTCATTTGTTGGTGTCTGCTTTGCATCCTCACATCAGGAGATATAAGCTTTTCACCCAGACATGACAGAACAAACATCTGTGGCTTTAACCTCTGAAAGATCTCTTAAATATGTGAAATCTATCATTGACAAATTTTCCTTGAACCAGATAACAAAGCATGTTGCCATGTAAATTCCAAAACAATGTATTCTTTGACCTATAATTGTTTACTTTTACAAGTTGTGACTTGGATGGAGAGTTGTCTCGTTGACACTCATACCACATCTTCTTATATCTATTCAAGATGATGATGCATTGGCTTGATGGCTGAAAGGTGTACCTGCATGAAAGCACCAAAGCTAAAAGACCAATATGGTCCCAGATTTACAGGTTTATTGTAGTTTTGTACCAGTAGAGGTTAGCCTGGTACAAAACATACATATTTCAAAGACTAGCCTCTTTTGTGTGTCAAGAATTTATGAACCCAACCCCTCTCTTTCTTCTTAACATGAATAAGATAATTCTTAAAACAGAAAAGATATCAGACGGCAACATATTTATAAATATATCTACTGGTAGTGTTCCATTGTTTTAAGCAAACCAAGGGCTCATGAATTTAACTGTATTTATGTCATACATGTCCAGAACCCTGTGAATCAAACAATCATAACAACCTTAAAATTTATTTTAAATTATCTGTAAAAATTGTCTGTCCTACAGCATATTTATATTTTGAAATTATCATACTTTTACTGCGGTTATTACAAATGCAGTATAAACACCCTGCCAGGGTGAGGCATTCATGACTGTTCTTGTGCCAACCTTCTAAATTTGCAATATTTTGCTATTCTCAAAGCTGATCAGGGGCTGTAGTGGCTTTGACCATTTGGTAGTTCCGCAAAATTTGCTGTATCAATGCTAGTCTTATCACCTCTAGGGATAAGTGCATGTATGCATTCATAAAATTAAGGTTAGATTGTCATGACATTTATAATAAGGTTCCTCTGTGCACTACGCTTTCGTCCACCAATAAAACTGACTGTAATGAACTTGCCCATATGGTGTAGAAAGTTACTTTTAATCCCATCAAACAAGCAAACAATCAAAGCTTTAAATCATCTATTTGTACAAGGAACTGTAGTGGTCGAACTGATTAAAATATGATAAGTTTACCAAACTAAAGGCAATTTCAAGATGTGACATTACGCCTCTATTCAATGGACAGTCCCACAATTAAGAATCAATTTTCATGTCTAACATGTTACATGGTTAATGTCAGTTCCCTACCACAGATATGTTTCTGCTGGGTACTTTGGTTTACTCCTCCAAAAAAACTGAATGTTTGACATGAAATTATCCATGTGTTGTAGAATGTGACATTAACCCCTATCAAAGAAACCATAAGTTTGTACACACAACAATGCTGCACTGCTTTTGGCTGTGATCTAGAGTCATCATGGTTGTGATATATAAAGTTTTTAATGATGTAAAAAAAAAAAAAAAAAATCCCTACCTACCTACCCTCCTGCTGATGGTGTGAGTCGGCAATGCCAAACAAACAATTTGTTAAGGGTGGCCTCATCTGAAAAAAATATATATCAAAACCTTGTAATATTAATCATTTCAATTTGATGTGGATGTACATCATGGTTGAATACAAGTAAACTGCGAGCTACTGCTCACTGATGATACCCCCCCCCCCCCCGCAAGTGGATAATATCAATAGTGTAAAAATATGCAAGTGTTCGGTAAACAGGAAGTTGTCGAGTGATGAATCTGAAAACGCATCACACGGTATAGCTGACTTATATAAATCCTGAAACCAAATTTCAGAAATCCTTGTATTGTATTTCCTGAGAAAAATGTGACGAAAATTTTCAACTTGGCTATCATGTGTAAAATCATACAAGTGTTCGGTAAACAGGAAGTTGTCAAGTGATCAATCTAAAAATGCATCACACAGTATAGCTGACTTAGATAAACCCTGAAACCAAATTTCAGAAATCCTTGTATTGTAGTTCCTGAGAAAAATGTGACGAAAGTTTCGTGGGACGGACTGACTGACTGACGGACGGACGGACTGATGGATGGACTGACGGACAGACAGAGGTAAAACAGTATACCCCCCCTTTTTTAAAGCGGGGGTATAATAATTACAACAACTTTGGACTATAATAATTTGCATGATATATAGTAATTAGTTCTCTACAAAGAAAAATAATTTATGCTGTGTTGTGTATTAGAATTAAGATATTGCAGAAATTTATATCTTTGCTGGTTCTCATTCTTATAAGTATTTATGTTTTTTTTTAAAATTACAAATATTTGAATGCTTTTATGAACTATGTGATGTATTTTAAATACAATAAATACCTGGATGTCTTGACCAGCAGCTGGTGTATCAATCTCATCATGACCAACCACAACAGTTTCTTGGTCGACTGTGTTTGTTTGGAGTGTCTCGGTCAACCGTGATGGTCTGGAATAGCCAACTCTCCTTCTTCTGTCTGAAGGGGTAATCTGGAACAGTACAAATTATTTAAAAAAAATAAACAGTGTTTGTCAGAAATTTTAATTAAGTTTACAATTATTCAGACTAATATGTAATCAAAGAGGAAACTTAAACTTATTAAAACTTTGTCTTGAAAGAGCTTAATAGCATGGGAGAAAATACATAAGACATTAAGTATGTGTTTTAAAAGGCATACAATGATACAGTGAACTGAGGACAGTAAGTATTGAAAATAAGTAAACAGGAATAAATTCAACTTTGAGCTAATATTATCCAATTTTTTCTGTCATGCAGACAAAAAAATAATTTTGAATGAACAATTACCATCCAGCTTTGGGTCAAACTGCTCAACATTAGCAGTCTCAATTTCGACTTGGATCAAGTCCTTCAATGTGTCCGTCTTCAAATGACCCCGCCTCTTGCCTTTGCTGAGTTTGGTTCTGCTGAATGTAGTTCGTTATTGACACTTGTTGGTGGTAGACTGAGCAGAGCATCTATTACAAGCTTTATATTGTCAAGCGTAAGGCCATCCCTGAATGTTTCAAACACAGATCCCCATGTCAAGGCACCATCTATAAGTCTGTTACTGTACCTAAAAAATTAATACACAAAATTGTAAATATTCAATATCAGACATATATGGATATTTTATTTTTAAAAATATTAAGATGTTCAAGGCAAAAAATTGTAAATCTGTAAATGAATACAGATAGTGTTGGATAATCGGTTGAAATTACCAACCGATTATCTATTACAATCGTTTGACAGCAACCAACTGACTATCGGTTATAATCGCATCAGAATACTTTGCCCTTTTTTTAAATGAAATCATGCATTTTAGTCTCATTGGTCATGTCTAATGTGTATATTCCATTTCATTGCAGAGTTTTATATGTTAATATTTGATCTTCTGTTTCCTTTTCATATTTTATTTAGCAATTATAAAAATGAATTAATTAGAATCCAGATTCCGATTGAACATATTTTATCTCATAATTACAACATTAATTACCAAGAGTGACACTAACTTTTCTAAATTTCAATGGTGTAACTCACATTATAATTTCAATAACTTAGCAGTTTAAAGATTTGAATGTTTCACAGTAAGAAAAGATATATATAAAGTATTTTACTTTAAGAAATTTAAGATTAACAGAAAAAAATAAAACAATGCATTTGCATTGAAATATATACAGTAAACAAAGAGGATCCAGCCAATGTCTGTTAATTCGTGTAGAATGCTTTTTTTTCACTTTATGATCATCATTTTTCTGTCAATTGTGTCAAGCGAGCGTCTGAACTTATAATTGCAAAAATGCGGAATTATTACATAGTTGAACCGTATCCGATCCGTGATTCTAATGTATTTCAATGGCGGACAAATTTCAGAAAATTTACAAACATAAACGATGTTTGACAAGCAATTTGGGAAGGAATATGACGCTTTTGACGCTACTAATGGATAAAACATTAATAAAAGGCAATTTGCGACACGCTCTAATGAAGTAAAGAAATTATTTTGTCTAAAATCTGAAGGATTTCATGTACGCTCTCAAGTAACAAGTATCCGGTATTGAGAGAGTATTTCATACAAAGTTATTTATTTTAAAGATCAATCTGTATATATATATAGTCAATACTTTTGTCACGTTTTAAAGGGGAAAAAATGGTTTTGTCTTTAATTATAGGATGTTTGACATTGTTATTGTCATCCACTGATATTTTTTGTTGCAATTTGTTTGACTGAGCAAATAAAATTCAAACCGGAAACGGACCGGAAGTTGATACGCAAAAAGTCCAGAAAATATAGCGACAATCGATTGAACAAAATCCCAATCGATTATCGACATCGTGAGGCCAAACCAACTGATTTCCGACTTATTCCGATCATCGGAACAACACTAAATACAGAGTTAGGAGTTGTTTACCCTATAGGTAACATTAAGCTAAAATTAGTTTTTATAGAATAGAGAATGGAAACATTGTGCCAAAAAGACAACAACCCAAACAATGAGCAGAAACATTAATTACCTTTGATATATTAAAGATTTCAAAATGGCCCACTCTGTGTTAACTTCCTCTATATCCATGCCTGACCCTATTAAGGTGGACTTGAGATTTTTCTTTACAAGATGAATCTCATGGTCCCCGTACTCTAAAATGACAAAAAAACGTATTCATTAAACATGTTAAAAAATGAGAAACATATTTTTGCTTGCACCATAAAACACAATTTGCTTATAGACTGAGATATTGATGATTACAGGTATTTATTTAATTACTTATTATAACCTGTACAATCAGAGACAGTTATGCTATGACATATATGCAATTACAAGATAACTTACTTGGGTTTGCATATTTTTAGAACTTCTGTAGTTGCTTTAATCTGTGCATGTCCATTATACAATGTTAGGTTCTGTTTCTGCAGAATCAAGGATAGTCTGTTCAAAGGTGATATGATTTCCTAAATGAAATGCAATTAATTAAAATTCAATACATATATAAGTTCGTCATATACATGGAAATTTAAATATGCAGTTCATATTCACATTCATTATTTGTAAAGCAGTAATTACATTGTACATATAAGAGTAGTAACAATTGTCAAACATCAAAACAGACATGTCAAGATAAAGAAAACCAAAAATCAATAAAGCAATCTTAAAAATATTTTGACTTCTAAATGTATGTTTTTAATAATGATTTATTATTCTACATGTATACCTTTAAATTTAACATGAATGTGACAACCGCTACATCAGTTAGAATTTTGGCAAGTCCTTCAGCTTTTGGATTTTCATGTGAAGCACTTTCTAGGTGAGCTTTAAATCCCCTGTAACCTTTGATAATAACATTTATTGCTCTAAGCATGTGTGGCATCCAACGAGTTCCTCCTACACGGGTTGGAAGTATTTTCGTCATGTTAAGTGCACTGAAAGCTCGTTTTAAGGCTTTCTTCTGTTTGGGACCTCTGCGGTACAAGTAGTAAAGACCTGTAAAATAGTTATTTGAAAATTTGACTCAAGACATCTTCTGTAAGACAAATTTATGTAAATAAATTTACATGATTAATAAATAAGGGTACAATGTATGCCATGGTGTATATGTATAAATTTTTGACATTAAATTGCTATACATCAATGCATGACATACATTACATATGCATAAATGTAAAATATAATAAGCTAAATGCATTTGAATTGAATGAACTAGGACTTTTTAATCATGATAATTATTAATTGTTTTATTGCCAAACATAATAACTTACCAAGAAGAAGAGTTATGGTTTTATCATACAATTTAGATGACTTAATATCATCCTTAAAGCTTAACTCAACTCTGTGAGCCAAGCAATGAGTAACAACTATTTCTGGGTTTTCTCTTTTCATCAAAGCAGCCACACCATTTCTTATGCCTGAAAAAAATATGTCTTTAAAACAAACTATTTTTGTAACATTACATTGACATTGTACATTAAATTAATTTTAATCATATACTGTAAAAATGTTTTAATTCCTTTATCATGTTTAGAATTTTTTCAAATTCTATATGTTTACCACGGTCCATGTTTACTTTAAATCAATATGAAGGTCTAGATTGAGGTTCTTTCATTACACATGTTTCAGTATAATATTCTTTTAATTTTTTAGGTCATTTGTCTTTTCTTTATACCCATTATTTTGTATTATTAAATGATATGAGCAAATAAGCCCTAATACGGATAAATCAGCATGTACAATACTAAAAACGTTCCACTGTCGATATAAATCAAGATTTAATATTGCTCTTCGAACAGGGCCAATACGGAAAAAAAACAGGGCCAATACAGAAAAAAGCGGGGAAAAAGCCGTATTAGCCCTAGGGCTAATACAGGACGTTCACTTCCGGTTTTCAATTTTCTTACGCCATTACTTAACTTTGGAAGTATCGTTATGCATAAAAACATTTGTATAATATTTTTAAAATTAAAGTCATAAAATAAACAGTTTAAATGATGTGCAATGTATTGTAACGTCTTAAAGTTTTGAAACGGAAAAAACAGGGCCAATACAGAAAAAAGCGGGAAAAAAGCTGTATTGGCCCATGGGCTAATACGGGACGTTCACTTCCGGTTTTTAATTCTCTTATAATCATTTAATAAAAGTGTTATGAACTGGTTGTTTCTGTATTGGCACTGGTATAGATTCTCGGTCAGCTGTATTGGCCCTCGACCCTACGGGTCTCGAGGCCAATACAGCAAACCTTGAATCTATACCAGTGCCAATACAGAAACAGCCAGTTAATAACACTATATTCTTTATATTATATGAACATGATGAATGAAGGATTTCATGTTTATAAACTAGTATGTACATACACTGTCACACATAAAGCTACAGAGAACATACACATATTTGCTACGCACCAAGCACAGGTGAAAATAAATAGCTGTATCTACACCTCATTATTTTATCTATATGGATAAGAAAATGTGGCATGAGTCAGAGTGTCAATGAGACAACTCTCAATCCAAGTCACAAATTGTAAAAGTAAACCATTATAAGTCATAGTACAGTCTACAACATGGATACCATTTTTTCTACTGTAAATATAAAAAAGAAGATGCGGTATGATAGCCAATGGGACAACTATCTACAAAAGACCAAAATGACACTGACAGTCATTAACAACTATAGGACACCGTACAGCCTTCAACAATGAGCAAAGCCCATACCAACCCCATCCACATTGTATATTACATAATAAATAAATTAAAAAATAAATTTACCTTGCATGTTTGATGCACCGTCTGAGCAAAAGCCAATAAGTTTACTCCACAGTTGGTTGGTATTGTCCTCTGAATTTTCAAAGCAAACAGCTTTCATGTAATTAAATATGTCCTGAGATCCTGCAGATTCAGCAGTACCCAAATCTAAAAACTTTTCAATTATCTTTCCATTTTGGGCACTTCTTACCCACAATGACTCATATTCATCCCCCATGAAGTCAGATGACCCATCACAGGTGAGGCTCAGAAATGGTGTTTTTTCAAAAGGTCTCTGGTCTCATTTCTGGAAACACAGGCTATATTTTTGACAAATTCACAGGCCTTTTTGTCATTCAGGTAGCTATTGCCAACATCAAGACCTTTAGCTTGATCCAGTTTACATATAACGTTATAAGTTTTAAAGCTTAGATAATGTTTAGCAACAGCATGGGCATTACGAAAGAGAATGCTAAGTCTGTCATATTCAGTTTGTTTTATAGAGTTAATGGCCTTTGCAGCCAGTGAATTCTGAGGAAGTGGCCTCTCGGCAACAGATGTTGCACTGATGTGAGGCGAACTGACTTCATGATTTTGGATGGTGTCAATCCTAAAATTCGTACACCCAGATACGAATTTCCCTCCCTTTCCCTGCTCCTTACAGTATGTACAATACATAACGGAATTCTCATTATCATACTTGAGCCAGGGACGACCGTCCGTCCAATGGGTTTTGAACTCTCTGACGCGCTTGTCCTCGTATTTTTTCTTTGCTTCTGTAACTTGGTCAGAAGTGCGAGACAGTCTTTTTGGTGCCTTTCCAGGTCTCGCACTATCCAACCACCTCAACAATGAAGCCATGTAACGATGTAAAATTATGTGTGTACTTTTATCTTTCGATATGAAAACAAAACTGGCACCACTTCTTCATAAAATTAACGGTAACCAGTCACCGAGGTCGTCCTAATAACCAATCGTCTAAATACACAAGATGTCCAGCGGACAGTTACGAATTAATGTCTTCCGATGCAAAAATGAACATTTTTTTTTTTATTTTCTGTTATGATTATATTTTATTTAGTTTATGCAACACAAATTAATCAATAACTACCGAAATTTGAAATTTTGAAAACACGTGGTACTGACCGTTTTTGCACTTTTTTTTAATTTATTTTGAACAATCGGTTATTAGGGAGACCGTAAAAACTGGTTTACGCTACTTTTGCAAGGAAGTGAGTATCAGTTTATTGATCTTGATGGCGTTGTATTGACACATTCGGCAGTTAACTTACGGTAACGATTAAAAAAATGCACACAGATATGCACTAGACCGGTCGGACTATCGGCAGTATACTTTTACTAGTCCGAGCTTAATTAAACTAGACACGGGCTTCGGGCTACCGATTAACGTCGCAGACTGTGTTTATGTGTTACATATTTGTTTTTCTCTCATTATTGGTTCATTTATCAGGCTGTAAGTTTTCTCTTTTGAATTGATTTACCTCGCCATTTCCAGGCTTTTTATAGCTGACTGTGCGGTTTGGACTTTGCTCATTCTTGAAGGCTGTACTGTGACCTATAGTTGTTACTTTATGTGTCATTTGGTCCCTTGTGGAGAGTTGTCTTATTGGCAATCATACCACATCTTCTTTTTTTTATAAACAAGGGTTAAACTTAAAGCACCTCCACTATGGCATGGGGCATAAAATAAGTTTATGAGTATACATACATGTACATTGTACATAACATTTGTACATTTGTAAATCTAGAATTATATCAAGGTTATAACAAAATGCACCCAAATTTTCTTTAGAAAAAGAGCAATAACCCTTCAAGTGTTGTCTGATTAAATTTCTTGTAAGAAAGCTTTTGACATGGTGAACAATTTTACTACTTTAGTTTTCCCAAAACTATAATTATATTATTTTATAGATATAACTTAAATGATATCTCTAGGTTGTTTTTTCCAAAGCAATGTCTCAAGAAACATATGTGCTTTGATAAAAATAAAGATTATAGCTAATTTCCTAATGCATGAAGGGCAAGACTTTTTTTACTTTGTTTGTATATTGTACAATAGTAATTTAGATAACATCCAATTGCTTTTAACCATTATATTTACAGGTTTACGTTTGCCTATATTTATTGTATGAAGATGTCAGTCTTACGTTGTACAAAGCTTGGGTAAACGTTTCAAAATCAAAATTCTACGCTACAAGAAATTAGCTGTAAGATGAACATTAAACTACTGTCACTTAGCATGCTTAGGGAAAACATAAAAAAAATCAATGAAGGATAATAAACTTAATTCAAATAGTTTGGGGTGGGGGTAAAAATTGCTGCATTTTTTCTTTAATTGAAATGATTTTATACTTTCCTGTGGTCAATCTATTTTTCCCAAATTAAGTTAAGAGGAGAGTAAGGGGGTCAGTGTTTATCCTACATTGAACTTTTGATTTCGACCCTAATCATGCTAATTCTCAATTGTTGTCTTCTGCTTTTACCATATAAAATTGAGAAAGGAAATGGTGAATATATCAAAGCGACGACCACTCGACCATAGAGCAGACAACAGCTGAAGGTAACCAATGGGTATTCAATGTAGCGAGAATTCCCGCACCCGTAGGTGTCCTTCAGCTGGCCCCTAAAAATATGCATACTAGTACAGTGATAATGGACGTTCGAATTATACACAAGAAACTAAAATTTTAAATCATATATTTACTTAGCACAATTTTTTCTGTAATATACATTGTATGTTACCTATTCTTTTACTTCTCTTACTTCTTGTAAGCATAACCAGAAATATGTCCACAGTGGTACATGTAGCATGCTGCATTATCTGATAGAAGAACAACGTCTTACTTTAAAGAAGTTGATATTTATAGTCATTATAAAATTCTCAAGAAGTGAAGCCACACACGACCAATCCTGTTTCACAGATTCTAAAACATGGGTGAAAATTGTATGCTGAAAAAGAAATGCACAAGACAATTTTTATAGATGTAAATTGATACTGAATTCATTCCAAATAAAAGACTACATGTACATTTATTTATATTCATTTCATAAGAATCTATTCCATTAGAATCTTAAATCAAGGAATTTTTTGTTTTTTATAGTTAGTGTGATACATGTAAGAACACAATGAAAAATTATATAAAGTTCTAATTGATCATGTTTTATATATATAAAAAAATTGCTAAACAGTCTCAAACTCAGAACAACCTTATACATGATTTACAAATAAGCATATTTTGGTTTTCCCGTTTGAATGATTTTACACAAGTAATTTTGGGGCCCTTCATAGCTTGTTGTTCGGTGTGAGCCAAGGCTCTTTGTTGAAGACTCCAGTTGGTATTACTTATTGTGCAAACAGAGTGTGGGGACAGAGACAGCATATTGATTTACATGAAAAAAACACATCTCAGTGATATCATAATCAACTCTCCTTCATTGGCAGTGTCCACGGCTGGTTCGTGGATAGTCTGGCAACCTCCATGCAGTCTGAGGTCTGTCAATGCCGCGGCGTTATGTCTTCATTACATTCAGCGAGCTTTTGTACACTTTTATCCTGATTACATACAGGATTAAATCCCACATGAATGGGTTAAGACAGACTTATACTGCCCTTCATGTCTGGCGGGACCATCTCGTCTGCCATTTGTTATTGTTGTTGTGCAGACTACGCGCCTTTTTTTAAAAAGAGGTAACCAAGCAAGGGAGATAAACAATACAGTGAATGATGCGTTTCGATGACTTTACTTTAGTGAATAACATTTTTCAAATAAAAATTTCCAAACTTTTTATTCATTGAAAGAGAAGATATGTATCAACTGATTTCAAATATAAAAAAAATTGTGTGCTAGCATCTGCTGTTTTATACAGAAAATCAAATATATCGATGTTGACCTACTTCATGTACTTTCAATGCCATTACACTGTTGTATATATGCGGACGGCGAATGCATTCAACCTATTTTTTTCAAGACAAATATGGCATACATCGATGTAAGACTATGGTTTTGTCACTTTTATAAATGATTACAAAGTTCCCAAAATTTCACCATATTCCGTGTTTATGGACTTATCAGTTTTTATTTGATTTGCCTCTTACACGGACCTGTACTTAAAAGGTCTTATTACCTCTCTAAAGAACAGCTTGCAGTCTTCAATCCTATTAATGGTAAAAAAAAGGATAAATTTTGTAATTTAGCCACTTTGGTAAATGATACACAGATAAAGTCAGACGGAAGTAACTATTTTTGCGCCAGTTTTTTTGGGTTACACTAATGACTGGACCGAATGACAGGACCGAATGACAGGACCAAATGAAAAATGCTAATAACTTTTTCATTTCTTAAAGGATTGATCTCAAATTTGAAATATAATAAGATTTCATCATTTGATAAATAGATTTAAGAAAAAAAATAAAAATTTTGGTAAGAAACTTTAGAAAACGTGACATGACAAGACTTCTGTTGTTCACGATTTAAAAAAGATAAATGCATAACATAATGGTTTGGTTTCGGAAAATATGATAAGCCGTGTTTGATTTATAGTGTTTCAACAAAATACTTTAATAATTTCTCGTTACATTGAAGGTTGGTGACCTTCTGCTGTTGTTTTTTCTATGGTCGGGTTGAACCCGACCATAGAAAACCGGTTGTTGTCTCTTTGATACATTCCCCATTTCCATTCTCAATTTTATTTAAAAGAATACACGACATAGGTCGTCAGTCAGCTTTTATCAATGTAGGATTTTAAACAATTACACATGCAAATTACCTCAAGTATATGAAGGTTATAATTAAACATAATTTAACATCAAATATCTATCATCATTACCATATTCTCCGGATTAAATATCTTATTAAGACAAAAACTGACGAGGTAAGGACTGTCACAGGAATATGTTGAGGGTATAAACTAGATTTTTTTTTTTAATTTTAATTTAATCATAAATAAACAGATAACTCTTCTAATATTATGATAAAATTGAGAATGGAAATTAGGGAATATTTCGAAGAGACAACAAGCAGAGAACAGCCGAAGGCCACCAATGGGTCTTCAACCGTCAGCGAGAAAATTCCCGGTGCACCCGGAGGTGGTCCTCGACTGGCCCTTAATACAATTGTGTACTAGTTCAGTGAAAATGGACGTCACACTAAACTTCAAAATATATAAATGTAGTAAAATTAAAAATATACAAGACTATCAAAGGCCAGAGGCTACAAAATCCCATGCGGTTCCAGTTCCGATCAGCATACTACTCTACACTAATGTAGACTAGTTTGTGATATCGAAAATCCTTGGTGTAATAACTTTTCAGTAATACAGAGATGTCTTTCGTTGAAATTAAATACGCTACACGAGCGAATCGAACAAGTTGATATATATAAACACCATAAGATGGTGACAAAGGTACAATAGTAACAATGGACAATTAACAATGGGAAATGAAAAATCATCTCTTTTATCATAAATTTTGGTATGACTGAGCTTCCCGTTAAAGATATCATGATCCAGGAAAGGGTGTAGCTAGTGTTCATTGTTAAAAGTGAGAATGGAAATGGGGAATGTATCAAAGAGAACACAACCCGACCATAGAACAGACAACAGCATTATCTTTATTTAAAGTCAGTTCGGCAGGATAAATTTCTTAAAGGTCTTTGCTTATTTTCGTAATAAATTGTAACAATACAGAAGCAGGTCCCCAATAAGCAGTGCACACTTAGTGCCGGCCATAGGAATTCCGTATAACTTGACGATATACGGAAAATTACGTGTGCGACAGAATTTGTTTGTCACCCTCAAAATAACATTTGTTCTCAAAATAATTAAACATTCATCTAAGAAAATTAGATCGAAAATATACCATTTACAATGCTCTTAAACGGGTTGATGCAATATACGAAGAAACTATATGTAGAAAGGGCAGAAACAATAGTTATATCACATTCCATATAATATGAACAACAATACTATTTGCTAATTTGCACCAGCCACGAGGAAGGACTTAACTCAAAGTGTTTTTCTTTTCTATAATGGATGTCATGCTGGTTCTAGTGCATGGTCAATAATCACTAAATATATAGATTTTGATATACATGTGACTACATGTACTATTAACTCAATTTATATTTCATGTTTTTGTCAAACGTATTTCTATTTTTTTATTTTTGTTTATTGTCTATTGCAATTGTGTGATAAAAAATCAATGTACTGATTATGCCTGTAATGGCTCCACTATATTGGAAATAAAATATATCTTATCTTATCTTATATAAAGAGACGTTTATTAATTAATACGTGTATCGCCTGTTGCAATCAAAATGTTGAGTTTAACTATAGTCCGACAAAAACCTATTGATTGTATACATAACAAAGCATTTTTATGCCCTACCTACGATAGTAGAGGGGCATTATGTTTTCTGGTCTTACGTCCGTTCGTCCGTTCGTTTGTCCGTCCGTCCGTTCGTCCGTCTGTTACACTTCAGGTTAAAGTTTTTGGTCAAGGTAGTTTTTGATGAAGTTGACTGAAGTCCAATCAACTTGAAACTTAGTATACATGTTCCCTTTGATAAGATCATTCTAATTTTAATGCCAAATTAGAGAATTTATTCCAATTTCACGGTCCAGTAAACATAGAAAATGATAGTGCGAGTGGGGCATCCGTGTACTGTGGACACATTCTTGTTAATAATAATTCGGAAGAAATAAATATTTTAGTTAAAATTAATAAGAATGATAGCAGCTGAAAGAAGCTTTATTTCTTTTAAAGCAGCGGTATTTGTTAAAGGGGCTGATCGATAAGACGCGCGTGTTCAACATCATGCAAGCATGGTGAAATGATTAAGTGGTTAAATGCTTGATAAGTGAAATGGCAGCTTTATTGTCCGTTTACGCCTACGCAGGTCAATTCAGTTAAATGATGCACTGTCTATAGTATTTCTCGCACTTATATCATCAGAAAAACGCCAAAGATAATATTAGTAACATTTCAGTATTGATAAAAGTTTATATGCAACAGTTTCATCAAAGGAGCGAAGTGATGTAATTTAGAATGGTGACTTGTCAAGTATTTTGAAAAACTTTACTTTCAATGGTATACAGTCTTGAATTTAAGCCGTTGAGAGTGAAAACAAAATCTCAGTTTTGAAATGGCAAAGTAGAGCTATAAATCTGTTATGGCATGTATAGTAACATGCATAATTGGATTTCAATTATTTTGGCCACGAGCATCACTGAAGAGACATGTATTGTCGAAATGCGCATCTGGTGCAAGAAAATTAGTACCGTTCATTTTATTAAAACAGTAAACGTAATAATAATAGAGGTTTTAAGTTTTTTCTGATAACCATCCAAAGAAAGAAAATAATATACATGCGGTAAGGGCTTTGTACATTGTTGAAGGCCGTATGGTGACCTATAGTTGTTAATGTCTGTCATTGGCAATCATATACCACATCTTCTTTTTTTATATGTGATGATGGGACAACTTCAATAGATTATTTATACACATTATACATTTAAAAGAATAAAAGACATAGAAAAGGAACTTCAATTTTACACATTAGTTTTACAGTAACTTGATAATCTAAGCATTATCATTTTCTATTAATCTGTATGTATCAACCTCAATCAAATGTCAATGATTGTATAATCATGTAATATTAAAATGGGCCCGAAATTCTAGAATGTCTAGTCTTAGATTTAACACACGATAATCCCACCTGTTACTTATAAATCAACATCCTCTTAATAAGAATTCAGTTATATTAATGAACAATAGATAACGCTACAGGTTTGGAATGATTTTTTTTGTTAGATCAAGTCGAATGTACTTCGAAAAAAAACCCGTAGAAATAGAATTATTACTAGATGTAGGACTGTATATATAGTATATTTCATGACAAAAATCTTAACCAAGCATTTTAGCATTCTGTCTTAACAATCAATCAATCGCCACAATCCAGGGGGTGGGGTGGGGTCCGGGAGTTGGAACCCCACCCTTTTTTCGGACGATCAATGCATTTGAATGGGAGCATATAGTTGGAACCCCCCTTTTACTCTGGGATGGGACCCCCCCCCCCTTTTAAAATGGCTGGATCCGCCCCTGCGCAATGTTGGCGGTATATCTGAACTTGACGTTATCTGCAACACGAAGGAAAACACCATTTTTTCAAATTAAACTGTCACTCCAATTACAATTGATAAATATCATATGTCGTGTTTGATTAAACCCCTCCCACCCCCCACCCCCCCCCCTCCCCGGTGACTGGGGAAAAGAAATATTGTCACTAGGTCTTCGACCGACCGGCAGTAAAAGGCTTGCCAAAGTAGGGCGTTCGTTTGGCTGTGCGGGATGTACAAGTTTGCAGTCACGATGCAATCGTCAGAATGGGCATGCCTCGTGTAAATAGATTAATACTTGATTTTTGAGGGATCCGTAGGTGGTATGTTGCAAAGCACAATTTCTGTACCTATCCAATACAACCTCATTTTCCAGTGGCGGTCCAAATTTCCCCGACCATCATCATTGTTTTTATTGTTAACTTGACGTTCTCGTCCTGAACATGCATGAAATATTTGCGACTGGACGTTAAGCAACCAAAAATCGATCAATCATTGATTCAAAAGTGAATTATTATTTCATAAATAGATTAATATCAATGCACAGCCGATTAATCCAAACTGTATAAATCCTAAGTAGATAATTTGTACGTGTAATACAAATACAACTGTTTTAATTAACAAAATTGGTTGTTGAGTCCTTAATGCATATATTATAATATATACACTATACACTCTAACACACAGCCCGTTACAACTAAAATTTTGTTATCAGTAGTGAACTACTGGATTTGTAATTATTTCTTGCCAAGCTAATAAAATCTGTCATTTAAAATGCACCTTCTGACATTTGAAAGTGAAAGAATGCAAACATGTGTACACACACACTTCATGACTTTCATGTATACATTGTATCATATAAACAGAGAAGTTTCATTATGATTCAAATCATTTTACCTGTGTAAAATCCAAATATTGGATAACATGACAATCATTACAAACATACAATATTGAAATTTAAACAACATTCATATTTTATAAGACTATATATTAAGATGTTTTGGAGGAGGTGATACTTTTGCAAATTTGAAAATACAAGAACATAAATTCATAATGCAATTGTTATACAATATGTCATAACAAATACTATAAGAAAAATATAAAATAGTCATAACTTTTTTCAGCTCTCAAAGAGTTCTTGCAAATGTTCTTTAAGGTAAGGAGCCTGAGAAACTTTTCGGAGATAACGTTCCCATTCTGACCGGACGTAGACTAGGTTCCAGCTATGTATCACCGTTGTGGCACCGTTAAAGTCCACAATTCCTCTAAAGTCCACAACACCGCTAAAGTCCACAACAATTTTACGCTAAAGTCCACAACGCCGTTAAAGTCCACAAACTTTCCGCTAAAGTCCACAAAATGACCTCCGCTAAAGTCCACAAGAAAACACCGTTAAAGTCCACAATAACAAGTTCCGCTAAAGTCCACAAAAAAGCACCGTTAAAGTCCAAACGTTTTTTTTTTTTTATTATCAAAAGATCAATTTTCTGTTTCTTACACCTGATATTATAGATTTAATTAAAAGCATGGTCTTTTGTTCTTAGAAAGTATATCTTGTCAGCATAAATTAATATTTTTTATGAATGAAAAGATTATAGTATTTTCTTTATCGCCAAAATTTGATCTTTGTGTTGCGATTTTTTATCAATCAAACAGACAACATTTCGGAAAAGTTATCTAGCTATTATACTCTTTTTATTCTTTAGTAAACATTTGTTCATCCACAAGAAACTCCAACATAGCATTCTCTTTATGTATATGCTGGAAACACAATTTAGAGCCTATATTTGACATTTAAATTTCCTTTGCAAATATCTATAAACCATAAGTAAGATGTCCATTCAGTGTCTGTTAGGCTCCACAGCAGCCAAAACGGTCCGTATAAATCTCAAAAATATACTTTGAACCATCATGTTCTTGTTTGAAAGCAAAATAATGATAAAGAATACCACACATTCGTGTATTTTGTGGTGCTCATCAGATTTACATCACTCATTGGTTTGCATGTTTGTTTTGTTTTCAAAAAGAAAAAGAAATTTGTTTCAGAATGAAAGATGTATTGAATAAATTATACGCGGATGTGGTTCTGTATTGTGTATTATCCATGATGAGTACATTTTTTTCAACAATGCTACATGTATATATGTTCCAGACAATATGAGTATTTGAACCGTACGGGTACGGTCTGGACCATATAAGTATACCTGAACGTATGCTTCTACCGTATAAGTATACTCGTACGGTTTAGTACGAGCTCGACCATACATGTGCATTTGTCGAATTTATCAAGAGTCAGAACATGAAATAAACACTTTAACCAAATACAAAAGTGACGCTACATTTTTTAGTATGAAATTGAGTTCAAATGCTAAAATTGCAATTGAAGTTACTGGAAGTACATACATGTATATTTTGGAAGATAAGTTTTTAGAACATTTAGGAACGTTTAACTTACTTCAAAAACCGTCGGTAAAATATAATGGTCAGAAGTATTTGTCACCTACAATTTGTTGTAATATATATCATGAAAATCTACGGTTTTTTTTATAACAAATATTTAGGGACTAAATCATGTAAGATTTTAATCAAAATTAGTACCAATAGAAGCAGAACTCTCATAGGTTTATTTGTTTATTTGGTAATATATCTATTTTGAATCGTTAATTATCAATTTCTGATGATTTAACACAAACTTTTTATTTTATCCGAAAATTTGATTTGAAACATGAGAAAAACAAAACTAACCGAAGAAAAATATGACCAAGTTTTAATAAACAAATATATATTCAAAAAATTTTGCGCCTTTCAACATTGGTTTGTGAAAATCCAACCGTAAATGCCGTCAAATGTAAACATTTTGCATTCACTTGCCGATGTATTTGTTTGTTGAGAAATCCAGAACTAATAAAAAATATGCGTCTATGAGCATTGGATCGTGTGGATATAGGATAAAGGCAGGGTGTGAATATAGAATAAAGGCGGTAGGAACGTTCATCTCGCATTGAGCCCTAACACCAACAATTGTTGAACTATCATATAGCCATATAGATTGATAAAATGTACGTCACATCAAAGTTCACGGGATCGCTTTCAGAGTTAATTTCTTTTCTTTATTTTCTTTTAAAGATACTTTTTTAGTATTTTGAAAAGGCTTCATGGAAGACTAGTATGAAGTTTTAAGCTGAAACTTTTTCGAATTATAGAATATCAAAGAACGTTTCTGTTCTTTTCAATACAATTTTATTGGTTACTGAAGAACAGATTTAGCGTTTTGTGAGTTTATACTTATATTAATTTTGTGAGTAATTTTACATGTGATTAAAACACTTTACCAAGATAAACAACTAGTGTATGTATATTTTTAAGGCCCATTTATGGGCATCGGTTTTCCCGTTTGAATGGTTTTACACTTGTAAATTTTGGGGACCTTTATAGCTTGCTGTTAAGTCATGCTGAGCCAAGGGTCCGTGTTGAAGGCTGTACCTTGACCTATAATGGTTTACATTTATAAATTTTAACTGGGATGGAGAGTTGTCTCGTTGGCACTCATACATTTGTACCACATCTTCCTATATCGATCAAATTAGTTTTATTGTGACATTTTGGTAGACACCAATTCAACGCATCGATATCCGATACTAATCGATAAAAATATATTTAAAGCTTAAAATATTTTCTTTTTTATTTAGAATTTATCATATTGGCTCATTTTTCCGTTCTGAAAATCATAACACATTATTTTTCGTTGTTTTCTATAACGAACACCGAAATTAAAAACGTCAAACGTTGGTTAAACGTTTTCCGACAGGAGACCTTTGGGAATTCATAAACTTAGTATTTTTTTGTTTATGATATACAGGATTGTTGCCTGAATGAATGCCTTCAAATGTTAAAGATTAGAAGGCACCTTAGCTTTGTACATTAATTATGTCAAAAAGTGATTATATGCAAAGAATAGGGAAAAAAAGTACTTGTAGAATGCAGTAATAATAACTAATACGCAACGTTAGATATTGCTACTACCACGAAATATAGCGTCAAGTAAATATTTGACGGGGACATTTTCATAGAAATGATGAAATAAAAGTATTTCAAATTATACATGAAAATAAAGATTGATTATTAAATTTTCACATTATGACAGAGAAAGAATAGAAATATAATATTCATAGGTTTAGGAAGACACAGATTATCCGAAAAACGTTTACTTAGCGTTGTCTCATGTAACAAACTGGAAACATAAAACTCGAACAATTCGCGAAATGTTCACGCAATATATCGCGCGCAACTCTTCGAAATTTTGCTTGAACATTCTATGACGTGATATATTTCAGTATTGGTTTACATTGCTGTCTCCATTTAAAATTTTAATAATTTTTTTCAAAAGAATATAATGTACGGAAATGTCCCATCGGAAATTTAATTTGGAAACTTGAAACATTTCAGTTAAAAAACTATTTTTTTGACAGATAATTCATTAAATTGTAAGCACGATCGTGTTGTACTAAGTGTAAGCTCCAAAAATACGAATTAAAAAATAAATAGACCTACATATTCAATTCAAAACAATAGATTTGTAGTGTCTTGCGGAAATGTCCGAGTTAAACTTTCATGTCTTCGGAAAACTCTTACGGCCAAAAAACAGAGATTTGATTTCGTGAAGATTATTTTTCGGCTTTGATAACTATACCAATAAAAAGTACTTTTAAAGTTGAAGTTAGTACACTAAATTGTATTAAGATTACAGGATTATCTTAAAAAAATACGGATTAATGAAAATGTCTTGCAAGTTTGTCCGTTATCCATATTTGACGTCGCCACAAGCGTAATATGCTAGGGACGGCATGAACTGCATTCGCGTGTTCCTTCCCCCACTAAATATAAATGTCCTGCTTTCAACAAAACGAAATGATGCACATATTACAAAAATACACATACATAAGACGACCAAAAAGTAAGAAAACTTCAGTATCATAACTATAAGCTATTTTACTAGTATATCATTGCTTGAATGAATTCAAACTCGGGTTGAATATATAATGCCACAATATTCCTCCAAAAGCACATAATTACTAGCAGTAACATTTAATATCCTATGTTAATTATAAAATCATATTCGATTGGAATCTCACGGCATTTATACTTGTGTGTTATAATTTGCATTTACCCAAAAAAGACAGCAGGAAGAATTTGATATATTTAGATAATCCGCGTTTCTAATTTAACGTACGAATTTACAAACTTTTTAAAATGATGTCCAAATTGGCTATCATCATCATAATACAGAGATCAAAGTTAATCATATACAGATACTGTCCTTTTTTCATGTATCAAACTGATAAAAAAAAATACTACCGAGAAGAAAGGCCCATGCTTTGTATTGTACGAATGGGGTAAAAATAACGAATAATACATTTTTTTACAATAAAAAAAATGGTGTGGACTTTAACGGTGCTTTTTTGTGGACTTTAGCGGAACTTGTTATTGTGGACTTTAACGGTGTTTTCTTGTGGACTTTAGCGGAGGTCATTTTGTGGACTTTAGCGGAAAGTTTGTGGACTTTAACGGCGTTGTGGACTTTAGCGTAAAATTGTTGTGGACTTTAGCGGTGTTGTGGACTTTAGAGGAATTGTGGACTTTAACGGTGCCACACACCGTGTTCTATACATATTGATATATAAAATATGTAATATTTATGTTATCGCTTGCTATCACCTCGAGTAATTATACTCCGCTTTAAAAAAAAAAATGGGGGTATACTTTTTTACCTCGGTCTGTCCGTCCGTCCAATGAATATATTTCGTCGCATCTTTCTCAGGAACTACATTACAAAGATTTCTGAAATTCGGTTTTAAAGTTTATATGAGTCGGATATGTTTTCGGATTCATCACACAACAACTTCCTGTTTACCTTAATATACTTCTAGTGGACGGAGGTGTCCTTAAAGTGAGAAGTCTACAACTCACAGATTCACTTGTTTAATTCAATATAATGATTAACGAGCCTTTGTCCTCGAACATCAACATCAGACATTTTAAGACTATTTGTACCCTTGAGAATTCAATCAAATTTGACAAAAAGAAGATTAATCAGTGAATAGTGTGAGTATTAGCTATAGACTTTCAGTTACGTAGATATTGATAGCAGCTACGTAGATGCTACGATATTGAACTCAACCCAGCTAGTCCATAGCTACACATTCAATAGTCAAATCTTCGTAGCATTACTTAGTTTCTATGATATTGAACCCAACCCGGCATTTTTCACAATTCGCCCAGGTTGCGTTCAATATCGTAGCTGCTACGAAGCGCTAAATTTACCTAGAAATTGGCTATTGCACGTATAGCTAGCCTAGCCGCTAAGTAGATTTCTATACCCTTACAAAGTTATGGTCATTTGTACTTTGAAGTCTATCCAATATAAACTGCTGGGTTGAGTTCAATATCGTAGCGGCTACATAGTGCTACGTAGATTTTGACTATTGAGCTTGTAGCTACCTATAGCTAGTTGTTACATAGATGTTGATAGCAACTATGTAGCCGCTACGTAGCTGATACGATATTAAACTGAACCCTGGCCCAATTACCCAATCATTCTATTTAGCGAATACAAAATGGCGTCGGGAAGGTTATTACTAATGACGCCATTTTGCTAGCTACATAGCATTGTTGAGTTCAATATCGTAGCTGCTACTAGCGGCTACGTAACTGGCCTGCGTTCAATATCGTAGCTGCTACTAACGGCTACGTAACTAGGCTGCGTTCAATATCGTAGCTGCTACGTAGGTTTTGACTATTGAACGAGTTGCTATAGACTGATCATAGACTAGCTGCTACAATTGATAGCAGCTACGTAGCCGCTACGTAGCTGCTACTATATTGTATTCAACCCTGCTATCAATATTTATGTAGTAGGGTTGCGGTCAATATCGTAGCGACTACGTAGTGCTACGTAGATTTTGACTATTGAACGTGTAGCTATATACTAGTTGTAACAAATATATTGATAGCAGCTACGTAGCCGCTACGTAGCTGCTACGAATATGGAACATAACCCAGCTAGTATATAGCTACACGCTCAATAGACAAAATCTACCTAGCACTACATCGCTGCTACGATATCTAACCCAACCCTGATCGTTCAACATAGATAGATACCCAAGACATAGTTAGTGGCTATGCTAGCTGCTATGATATTGATCACAAACCAGGGCTATTTCACAAGTGATGGGAAATATTTCTCTTACATCGATCAAGAAATGTGAAAGCCTGGGTTGAGATCAATATCATAGAAGCTACGTAGCAGCTAGTCTATAGCTACACGTTCAATAGTCAAAATCTACGTAGCACTGCGTAGCACTATGTAGCAGCTACTATATTGAACGCGGCTCAGGTGAAACCATATTTCTATACCCCTTACAAAGTTGGGGTTAATTGTACTTAGAAGTCTATCTAATATAAACTACTGGGTTGAGTTCAATATCATATAGCAGCTACGTAGTGCTACGTAGATTTTGATTATTAAATAGACTAGTTGTCACATAGATATTGATAGCAGCTACGTAGCCGCTACGTACCAGCTACGATTTTGAAGTCAACCCTGGGTTGAGTTCAATATCGTATCGGCTACGTAGCTGCTATCAATATCTCTGTACCAACTAGTCTATAGCTACACGTTCAATAGTCAAAATCTACGTAGCACTACGTGTAGCTGCTACGATATTGAAATCAACCCTTGTAACTGAAAACTAACAAGTAAATACGAATGGCGATAGGTTTAAGTGTAGTACTAGTGGATTATCCCAAAATAAGGGGCGGGCGGGGTTTGGAACTTTCCTTTTTTGGAGAATCAATGCATTTCCAATGGGGACATGTGGTTGAAACATAGCTGGATCCGCCCCTGACTACGCTATTGTCTCTTTTCTCTTATTATCTTGATTATTGAAATGTATTAAAGTGAAACGATTTTATTAAAAGTATAACGATTGTCCGTTGATTTAAAATTATTTCGAATTCGATCAAGTTAAGAAAGGCTTTACCATCGTGACTGCATGTTCATGCAAAAACGATGTCTACTACCGTTTTTGTATTTTTTTGATATTATAATGACCGTCAAAAAGGTCTAGAGAAGCACATCAGTAGAACCTTAACATTAATAAGTAATACTTACCAAAATTTCTCTAATTAATAAACTATATAACTGAAATTTCACAAAGATAACGGTAAATAATTTTGATGGTGCTGGTGATGCTGGTTAAATTGGCGCGAAATAATATTCTTACTCCTATTGCTTTACATAAAAAAAATGTATAGAATTGAATTTGACTAAAGTTGAGCATAAAAAAACGTGAATATGCAAAAAGCCTGGTAATATATTAATGATAAAGTGTGGATACATTTCCGTAAACGAATTTACCCGTATACTTCACTAAGAATTACATTTGAGCGCAAGGAGATCTATTTTGTGAATCGGTTTTTATAACCCCGGTTGAACTCAAGGTCGTATTAACGGAATTTTTTGCGTTGCTTTTAAAAATCATTGAGGCCATCTATTTTTATTACGGGTTTCCACATCTTTAAATCGGAATTATAGAAAAAATGGAATGTTGTTAGCAGAATCAAAACAGAAATGATGAACACTGCAACATTTTCAGCAAAACATAAATAGGATGGAGAATCTGTGTATTCACATTATTTGTAAAACTCTCCTTATTCCTGTGAAGCGTGTGCTTTACATCGAGGCTTTCTATGCTTATCATCGATGCTACAGTACTTCAACCAATCAGACAACGTTTATTTGGGGCATTCGACCTATTTTAACTCAGATTTTGGATTTTTTTAATCGAAATTATAGAAAAATGGAATGTTGTTTGTACATATAAAATAGAAAAAGATGAATACTATTAGCTAAAGCAAGTTTGGATGGGGTTCTGTGTATTTACATTGTTTGTACAACTCTCCTTACTGATGCCATATTTTTGAATTTCCGTGACCTAAATGGTTCGCGAAAATTAATATTTTTATATATAGTATAGTAATTAATAGTGTAATATTATTTAGCTTAAACACGTATAACAGGCATATAACAGGCGATGAGGGACATACCACGGTAGATGAGATACCAATCCAGCAACACATTAAACTAAAAGTCTTCTAGAGGGTAATAAAAGTCTACATCTGAAGCACCTTACTTCAATGACTTTTATCAGGAACGGCCAGAACCAGAACTTTGAAAGCAAACTAAGACCTATTGGTGGTCTTCGGCTGATATTAAAGAGCAGATGTGGAATGATTGCCAATGAGACAAATTTCCACCAGAGACCAAAATGACACAGAAATTAACAACTTTAGGTTACCGTACGGCCTTCAACAATGAACAAAGCCCATACCGCATAGTCAGCTATATATATAACAGACCCCGAAATGACAATGTAAAATAATTCAATCGAGAGAACTAACGGCTAATTTATGTACTATAATTGAACGGAAAACAAATATGTAACACATAAACAAACGACAATCACTGAATTGCAGGCTCCTTGCTTAGAACAGGCACATACATAGAGAATGTGGCGGGGTTAAACATGTTAGCGGGATCCCATCCATCCCCCTAACCTGGGACAGTGGTGTAACAGTACAACATAAGAACAAATATAAAAAAATCAGTTGAAAATTATAAAAGGATTACTGATATACAGTAGTTGTCGTGTATTTATGTAAATGAATTTATACTTGTTTCTCGTTTCTCGTTTTTTTATATAGATTAGACCGTTGGTTTTCCCGGTAAAATGGTTGTACACTAGTAATTTTGGAGCCTTTTATAGCTTTTTGTTCGGTGTGAGCCAAAGCTAGGACGCATTGAAGGCCGTACATTGCCTAAAATGGTTTACTTTTATAAATTGTTATTTGGATGGAGAGTTGTCTCATTGGCACTCACACCACGTCTTCCTATATCTATTAACTCATCAGATGGATAAAAATACAAATACTATACATACAAGTGAACTTGGCCGTGTACTTTTACATTCCAACAACAAAAAGACACTGAGTACAGATCTGAGAGTACTCACAGTTACTGACAGCTAGTTCAAAGCCACTTTTGATGTCTGCTCTTTGGTCTGGTTGTTATTTATTTGACATGTTCCCCATTACCATTCTCAATTTTATAATGTATAGATATATTGGTATATGCTAAGCGTTATGACCAAAAGGAACTATAAAGAATAGAAAAATATACGTAAGTTCAGCTATCCCTTATGAAGTTAGAACACTAGTTTCTATTAAAATAATTTCGAAGTTTTATCATCGGCGAAATTGTGAAAAGTATGTCAGTACCGAAACACATGTGTTTTGATACTCTCAGGGATTATAGAACAGAAGTCCTCCTTTTATTAACGATTCGATACTGTCATGAAAATAATTAATTTTGTAAAGCTTGTGTTACTCATATTTTATGCTTTAGACCAAAGCTTAAATATGTAGAGCAAAAAAGTATCAGCGGGGTTGAACTTTTTCAGCCAATGACTGAATATAAGAACTCTTTTTCTAAAGTCGCTCGGCACGCCTTATATTTCGACTTTGGTATATTACAGCGTTATATTATTTATAACTGTTGGTTACTCTGGATCTGTGTCCGAATCTCTGGGATAAGCGCACAATCTACATTTATTTATTCTAAAAGGTAATAAAATAATTGGGAGTGGAATAAATCAAACTGAATGTCCAGTTGAGAAAGGAGTAGGTTCAGTAAGACCCCTTTTCGGCCCCAAAATATAGCAGTTTTACAAAATTGTTTAAATGTAAACATTGGGTTATTTTTGGGAAGGTATAATGCCTCTGATACATAAATATGGGCTGTTTTTTGACAATTCACATATAACGGGTACTTGCATCATTAAGTCATACTAAATTACTGAAATCTTCACAATTTCAGCATTTTAGTTAAATTTTAGACAGTTTCCGTCTTAAATGAAATTGGCCGCATTCGTGTTCATTCTAGATATTGAAATAGAAGTTGTGTTTGATGATAATACTTAACATGTATAAAGGTCGAGGATGAACACAGATGCGGCCACTTTAATTTTTGACAAAAACCATATGAAAAGTGACAGCTTTTGGCATATTTGATAGATTTTTCATATTTAAGCTTGAATAGGAGCGTTTTTAATGAGTGAATCAGTTGAAATCTTTCACAAAAAAATAATTGAATCAATTGAAATAGACATTTAAGTGTTTAAAAAGTGTCCAAAATCTTTCGTCAGATGAACTTGAAATTTGAGGCCAAATCTGGCCCTTACCGGACCTACTCATTTCCCTATAATAAAGATTTAATGTATAGGCGGAAGATTACAGAAGCCTATCAGCGCCTCACATTTCTTCCTACATGTATGTTTGCGTTTGAACGCAAACCTTTGCGCTAAACGGCAAACCTTTGCGCTAAACGGCAAACCTTTGTGCTAAACGGCAAACCTTTGAGAAATAACGCAAACATTTGAGATATAACGTAGACCTTTGCGATATAACGCAAACTTTTGCGGAATAACGCAGACATTTTCGAAATAACAAAGAATCTGTCGTATTCTGAAATTTCAACAAACTTTTTCTAACATCAAAATTAAAAAAAAATCTTTGTTCTAAATAATTCATTTTAAAGTAAAAACATCATTGTTTCTATTTGACTTATAGTTTCACAATTGTTTGTCATTATTTTTGCTCTAATCTACTATACCCGCGTCCTTTTTGTTATTTTGTCTCATTCAATAAGAATTGGCTGTACCATATCTATTTTCTTGTTAAATTTATAAAATTTAAAATTATATCATGAATGTAAATGTAAATCCAATATTATAGTGTCTGATAATAACATATACAAAAATAAATTAAGAATTGAAAACGCAAACCTAGGAAGAAATTTAAAAAAAATGTGTGGTGCTAATTAGCCTCCTTAGAAGATACTGATTGTAGTACGGAATAATATTTATGAGCTAATCTTCTCCGAGCCTAAAAGCTGAATCACCTTTTCATAAGGCATGATTAAAATTAAATAAATGAAAGCCAAATACAATTTTGGCCCGGCAGTTCATCTGTTTAAGGGGGTATGGTTATCCTTGCATGGGACAAACATTATTTTCCTATTAAAAATAAAGGAAAAACCTTTCTTTTTCCAAAACACACAGGATGAAACTTTTTTAAATCAATGTTCTTGTTTCTAATAGAAACAATTTATGTTTCTAATAGAAACAATTTATATTTATTTCAATTCACTTCAGAAATATGATTTTTTATTTTTAAGAAACGTCATGGTTCCATTGTCGTTGTCTTAGAATAGTTAATATATAAAATATCATATTGACAAAATGTTTTTTTTATGTCATATCTAAAATGCAACAAACTACTTTGTCGGTGTAGCAGTGACTTTAAAATGATGTCGAGCACTGTCAGATTAATTATAAATTACGGCGGAAACTAGAGGATGGAATGTACATGATGTAGGAGTGATGATAAAACAACGACCTTCGCTGTATCAAATATCCGTGAGAAATGCATAATCAGCATTATGTATATAGCTTACAGTTATATTTCCTTCGACACCATCTAAATAATGTTAGTTGGGTTAAAGCAGTTATATTTCCCGCTTAGTCTAAAAATAAAACAAGGTGTTTGTATACGTGAATATAATTGGGAGAACAATTTCGTGTTGGTGTAAAAGATATGGGTTTTACACAAGACTTTGTATTGGGAAATGCCATCCAAAAACACGTTATATAACTAATTAAATCTCTTGATCTGACAATTAAAGTATTTTAACAATTGCATTTCTTTATTAACTTGTTTGTTAAAGGTGACCTCTCATACACAGGACCTTTTTAGAATAATAAAAATACTTCTTTCAATTTAGTTCATAATTCAAATATAAATAAAAGAATTTGTGGGTTGTACATCGGCGAAACAGCACTGTGGATTTTATATAATTACTAAATATACATTGCAGTTTAAAAAAAACATAAAGTTAAACACCGAGCGCTAGAAGTTACAGGGGCAGTCATCCAGCAATTTTTAAAAAGGGGGATGGGGGTCCCAAGTTCCCAACACAGGATAAAGGGGGTTTCAACCATACGTCCCCATTCAAATGCAATGATCGTACCAAAAAAAGGGGGTCCAACTCCCGACCCCCCCTTTTGGATCCACCACTGCGTTTCATTTAGAGCACCATACTCCTATTTCGAGCTCTAGACTTTTAAATCTACAGTACTATACTTTACATTTTCAGCCCTTGGGTTTATATTTTTAACGCTGAACTTTATCTCCACCGCGCATTTCACATCTGTAGCGCCAGTCTTTCCATATCCATTGCAGAATTTTAAATATATTTACAGCGATCAACTTTATATTTGCAGCGCTTGAGTTTTCAGTTATATCTTCAGCGCAAGACTTACCATCATCAGCGCTGGACATTAAATCGTCAGTTTTGATCTCAATATCGTCAGAGCTAGACTATATAATTCTTCAGCGCTGATCCCAACATATTCAGAGCAATACTATACAACCCCAGCGGTAAACTTTAAATTTTAGCGCTAATTAAATTTCAGCGCCAAACTAATTCCTCGGCGTTTGACTTTCCAGCTTTAGCCTGAGACTTTTAATCTTCATAGTCAAAAAACTTTTAACACAAAGAAATGTTTCACCTATTTGCAGAAATTAAGATGGGAATTAAATACAAATGTCTTCTTCTAGAGAATCACTGAATAGAATGAAACCAAATATGGCATGAATAATCATTAGAAGGTGCTGACTAAGTGTTGTTACTTTGTAGCAGATCCATCATCCATGGCTGTCAGTGGGACTTTGTTTAACATAGTACTCTATGGGTTATACATACAATTGTTCAAATAATCTTATCAAAGCCAGGTGAGCGATTCCGGCTCTCATGAGCCTCTAGTTTAATTCCAATATTAATAGGAATAAGTAAAGGTACAAGTTATGGTTGTGTTTATTCAATATGGTATGGATTTTAATTCAAGTAGCACAATCAAAATTTAACATTTACATTTCCACATATTGATAGTAAATGATAGTGATGGTTCATTATTATCCCTGTAGGTAACTAGAATGAGAGGGTATATATATTATATAGTATTGTTCATGCCAACAGATTGTCTGTCTGTTCATTGTGGTTTCATTGGCAATCATACCACATCTTCATATATTTTTTTATGAATACTGATAGTGAATAGCTGATATTTTTCTTTACTTTAAATGTAACTTAATCATTGTTGAATTCAAATATGTCATGGACCATATAATATAAGAGGTGTGCCCATATTTTAATCACTTAATTCCTGTTTTTGATTTAAATGTTACATGTTTTAAATTGTTTGGGCTATGGTTTCTGTTTTTTTAATACCCAATTTATGCTAGATCTGTTCTTGTTTGTTTTAGGTAATTACAAAAAGAAGGAAGAACAAAACAGCTAGAAATACACAGAACTGACTTTCTGTAAATTCAACGAAAAAAATATGCTACTGCATAATAAGATTAAATATAGATATAATAATGCATGGCAAGGACTCATTTTGATTGAGATTCAAGAAATGGTTTTGATTTTTTTTACTAAAAATTGATTTAATGTCAGAAAGATAAGTTTTCTTATATTATGAAAGATGTTTAGTAATGATTTCGGATGTAACTTTCCTCATGCTGTTAGTGTCATTAGCCAGAATGTGGAAAGTAACACCAGAACTCACTTTGATTGAGATTTAGAAATGTTGACTTTATTACTAAAAATTGATTTAATGTCAGAAAGATAAGTTTTCTTAGATTATGAAAGATGTTTAGTAAAGATTTCGGATGTAATTTTCCTCATACTGTTAGCGTCATTAGCCAGAATGTGGAAAGTAACACCAGAACTCATTTTGATTGAGATTCAAGAAATGGTTTTGATTTTATTACTAAAAATTGATTTAATGTCAGAAAGATAAGTTTTCTAAGTTAATGAAAAAAGGTTGAATAAAAATTTTCGGATGTTTTTTTCCTTATGCTGTTAGCGTCATTAGCCAGAATTTAGTAAGTTATCTGAAACTTGTTCATTTGAATCCTTTCCTGCATATATATTTTTATATTTTAGCTCATCTGACCTAAAAGGTCAAGTGAGCTTTTCTCATCAATTTGCGTGCATCCTCCGTTAACTTTTTACATTTTTAACTTCTTCTAGAGAACCACTGAATGGAATGACACCAAATATGGCATAAATGTTCCAAGTGTTGTTACTTTGTAGCCAATCCATCATCAAAGATGGCCACCAGAGGGGGGCTTAGTTTAACATAGGACCCTATGGGAAATACAAATGTCTTCTGTTAGAGAACAACCAAATTGAATGAAACCAAACATAACATGAATTATCTTATGAGGTGCTGACCAAGTGTTGTTACTTTGTATCTGATCGATCACCCAATATGGCCGCCATCAGGGACCTAGTTTAACATAGGATCCCATGGAAAATGCATACAGTCTTCTTTTACAGAACCACTAAATGGAATGAAACCTAACATATAATGAATGTTCCTTATAAGGTGCTGACTAAGTATTGTTACTTTGTAGTCGATTCCATAATCCAAGATGGCCGCCAGCATGGGAATTAGTTTAACAAAGGAACCTATAGGAAATACATGCAAATCTCCTTTTTAGAGAAGCACCAAATGGTATGAAACCAAACATGGCATGAATGTTCTTTATGAAGTGCTGACCAAGTGTTAATTTGTATCTGATCCATCACCCAATATGGCCGCCATCAGGAACCTAGTTTAACATAGGATCCCATGGAAAATACATACATTCTTCTTTTAGAGAACCACTAAATGGAATGAAACCAAACATGTCATGATTGTTCCTTATAAAGTGCTGACTAAGTGTTGTTACTTTGTAGCCTATTCCATACTCCAATATGGCCTCATGCGGGTGACTTAGTTTAACATAGGAACCTATAGGAAATACTTACAAATTTCTTCTTTTAGAAAACCGCATCAGGAATTGAAACCAAACATGAAATGAATGTTTTTATGAGTTGCTGACCAAGTGTTGCTACTTTGTTGTTGATCCATCACCCAAGATGGTGACCAACAGGGGACTAAGCTTATCATATGACCCTATGGGAATAAATTACAAATGTCTTCTTTTAGAGAGCCACTAAATGGAAACCAAACATGGCATGAATGATCATTATAAGGTGCTGACTAAGTGTTGTCACTTTGTAGCCGATCCATCATACAAGATGGCTGCCAGCAGGGGGAGTTTGTTTAACATAGGACCCTAAGGGTAATTAATACATACAAATGTTCAATTAATCTTATCAAAGCCAGGTGAGTGATTCAAGCTCTCATGAGCCTCTAGTTTATATTTACTAGAGTCAAATTAAATATGTTTTCTTGCGTTCTGTAAGTATTTGTCTCGCCTGCGACTTCTGTTGCAGAAAGCGAGACTTAGAGATAGTGATCAGGCGGTGAAGGCGTTGATGGCGGTGTTAGCTCTTAACTTAAAAGCTTAAAATTTTAGAAGGTAGAAGACCCAGATACCTCATACTTTGTATATAGATGCATTTTGTTATGAACTTTCCGTCTGTCATATGACCATTTTCCTTGACTTCATTTTCAAAAAAGTTCATTTTTTTTGCAATGTTAATTTCTCACTTATTATAAGTAATAAGATAGCTATATTTGGTATGTGCGTATGTTGCAAGGCCCTCATGTCAGTCCGTCAGTTTTCACTTGACCTCAACCTCATTTCATGGATCAGTGAACAAGGTTAAGTTTACAGGGTTAGGTCCACATCTCTGAAATTATAAGCAATAGGTCTTCCATATTTGATGTATGGAATGATTGTAAGGTGTACTTGCCCAACAGGTGTCATTTGACCTTGACCTCATATCCCTGGTTCAGTGGTCAAAGTAGTTTTTGTGTTTTGCTTTATTTCTCAGAAACTATAAGCATCCAGTCAAT
This sequence comes from Mytilus galloprovincialis, assembly GCA_037788925.1. Classification (NCBI taxonomy): domain Eukaryota; kingdom Metazoa; phylum Mollusca; class Bivalvia; order Mytilida; family Mytilidae; genus Mytilus; species Mytilus galloprovincialis. The sequence goes on from CM075332.1 coordinate 61,525,157, forward strand.
TATATTTGGTGTATGAAATGTTTTTAAGGTGTACATGTCTGTCTGGCAATAATCAACTGATCTTGACCTCATATTCATAGTTCATTGGTCAAAGTTAAATTTTTGTGTTTTGGTCTATTTCTCAGATACCATAAGCATCCAGTCAATTATATTTAGTATATGGAATGTTTGTAAGGTGAAAATGTCTGTCTGGTAATAATAATCTGAACTTGACCTCATTTTCATGGTTATTGGTCAAAAATATATTTTCAGATACTTTAGGGATAGTAGAACTACATTTGATGTAGGGAATAAATGTAGGATGATGTGTATGTCTGTTTAACAATTGTTAGTTGATCTTGACCTAATCTTAATGGTTCATTGGTCAAGTTAATTTTTTTATGAGGTTGATTTTGGTGATACTTTTAGCAATAGGTTAACTGTCTGTCTGAAAGGGATTATCTCACCTTGACCTCATGTACATTGGCCATTTAATGTTATATTTAATTTAATGTTATGTTTGTGGTATAAACTTTTTTTATATACTTTCAACATAAATAATACTTCTTTTTAAATTTTCAACATAAATTATATTATGAACACTAGAACAGGCAAGACATTTCAGTGTATCCACTCTTGTTATGTTATATATACATCTTTAAAAGTGTTATTTAATTCTTGGGAATTGTGCCTTATACTGTATTATATATTTTTCATGTTTTGTGTTTACAAATAAAAATTATAACTTATATTAGAAGTAAATTATTGTGCCCAGCTGAGGATTGTGGTAAGGACAATACTAGGTTCATAAGCTCCCAAAGGGAGCCGGATATTATGGAAAAAAGTGTCAAGTAGCTACTGCACTTACACGATTTTTTTTTCAATTCCGGATGTACTCACTAACTGTAGAAACCACTTCTGGCAATTCGCTCTATGACAAAAAGGTTTAATCGCACCAAGATACGTAGTTTGTCCCTGGATTTGTTCCCAACCTTTGTTAACAATATTGACAATTGTTGAATGAAAGGTTTCTTTTAAAAAAAACCTCGGGAGCTCTTCAGGTAACACCTGCCTATGTTACATGAACATGCATTTGATGTCTAACTTTCTTTTGGTTTACTCTTTTTAGCTCACCTTTCCTAAAAGGAAATGTGAGCTTTTGCCATCACTTGGCGTCCGTCGTCGTCGTAAATTATTTCAAAGATCTTCTCCTCTGAAACTACTGAACCAATTACAACCAAACTTTAGCTGAATGATCCATAGGGTATCTAGAATAAAGTTTGTGTTTTATTTTCCATTTTGTCAAAAAACATGGCCGCCATGGCTAAAAATAGAACATAGGGGTAAAATGCAGTTTTTGGCTTATATCTCAAAAACTAAAGCATTTAGAGCAAATCTGACAGAGGTAAAAATGTTCATTAGGTCAAGGTCTATTAGCCCTGAAATTTGCAGATGAATCAAACAACCCATTGTTGGGTTGCTGCCACTTAATTGGTAATTTTAAGGAAATTTTGCAGTTTTTGGTCATTATCTTGAATATTATTATAGATAAAGATAAACTGTAAACAGCAAAAATGATCAGCAAAGTAAGATCTTTAAAAAAGTTTAATGACCAAAATTGTCAATTGACCCCTTAAGGAGTTATTGTCCTTTAATGACAATTTTGCACAATTTGTTCATCATATTTGCTAACTTACAAAAATTTTCTCCTCTGAAACTACTCAACCAAATTCAACCAAACTTCAACTGAATGATCAGTAGGGTGTATAAAATAAACTCTTTGTTTTGTTTTTTATTTCGTCAAAAAACATGGCCGTCATGGCTAAAAATAGAACACAGGGTAAAATGCAGTTTTTGGCTTATATCTCAAAACTCCAGCATTGAGAGCAAATAAGACAAGAAGTTAAAGTATTAATTAGGTCAAGGTCTACCTTTCCTGAAATTTTCAGCCAAATTGGGTAACTGGTTTTTCAGTTATTGCCCCTGAATTGATGATTTTAAAGAAATTTGGCAGTTTTTGGTTATTATCTTGAATATTATTATAGATACAGATAAACTATAACAGCAAAAATGTTAAGCAAAGTAAGATCTACAAATAAGTCAAATGACCAAAATTGTCAATCGACCCCTTAAGGAGTTATTGCCCTTTAAAGACATTTTCACAATTTGTTCATCATGTTGACTTACTTTAACAAAACAATTTACCTATTTTTCTTTGTATTAAAAAAAACCCTCATTACCTAAAACGGAATAATGACATATTCATTTAGTCCTTTGTAGCCAGGCTGATAGCCTAATTAATAAACAGGTATACAGCGGGGTTTTCTGTTTGTCTTTTTCATTTTTAGCCATGGCGTTGTCAGTTTGTTTTAGATTTACGAGTTTGACTGTCCCTCTTTTAATGTGATTATGATATTTGTGTATATAACAGAGTCTTATGAAAACATGCCACTTTGATAATTAGATTTATTGCATGATATCAAATTTGAATGAAATTGATATTTGACCACGATGGTATACGGTTAGTTCACAAATTTTTGGTCAAAATATTTTTAAGATTTCCTACCGGGGGGGGGGGGAGTTCCCGAACCCCCTACCCCCCTAAATCCGCTAGTGATGTATGGTCAAGACAAAAGGTCTATTTAACCAGAAATGTAGTAGAGTATCGTCAATAAGAACGAAATAACTATCAACAAACCACGTCCACGACACAGCCTATGATAAAAAAAATACTTCTCGTATTCATAGATCAGTTTAGCAGCTTTTAGTGGAAAGACCTTCAATTCTCTACTAGTTTCAAATGTTCTTATAATTTTCTGTATGCCATAACCATTTAACCCTCTTAATGCCAAGGCGACATATATGTCGTTTCAGTGCTAGGATGAAACATTTTGTCCTGCATATTTTTTAGTTGTGATCTCGGTCCTGCCTTTTTATTTTTCACTATGTTTGGTCCTGCCTTTTTCTTACAACTTTATCCTGGGTTTTTTTCTGCCCACTTGCTCATCCTGCCTTTTTTTAAAATTTCATCCTAGCCCCCTGGTTAATCAAATGCATTAGATAAGTAATACAATCGTTTAATTAAAGAGATAATTCAGTAAATAACAAATTAACTGACAGATTCTATAAAATAAGCACTCGATCATGGTGAAACTTGAACTGAGTGAGAAATTATTATTATCAGAATCAGGGACCTATAATACATATACGTCCCTGTCAGAATGAACGATTAAATACAAATGATTTTTTTTTAAACGTAATATTATTTCTAACTATTTAACCTTGAAGTTCATAAATTACAGAAATGAATGCGTTCACACTTGAAAGCTCCGTGTTGAAGGTAGTACCATAAACTATAGTTGCTTAAGACTATCTTGGATTGAGAGTTGTCTAATTGCATGTCACTCATACTACATCTTCTTATTTTTATCACGAGCAGCACAAAAATGCATCAAGCATTGAGGGGTTATATATATATTATATGAGGTTCACTTGGTACAGGTTCATGGTGGTATGATGACGATGTTTAATTGATAAGTAACCAACTATAAGATTTTGATTTTTTTTTGCTATGGCTAGTTCGATAGCTTTCAATCCTGGTTCATACTATTCTTAAGTTTGATAGTTATTTTTATGATCACTGTGGTTTTATTTGTACGTTTCTTATGTGTCGTTTTTCCTAAAAAATATTGGAGTAGTGTTCCACGTACGGTGCAGGTTAAAGACGAATAACGGTAAGCTAAACTGACTGAGGCCCAAATTAACCATCATACTCAATCATCAACTGAGAGCACAATATCCAATATCCAAAATGACCACCAAATCAAATCATCAACCAGTCATCCTATAACAACAAATGTAATTCAAAAATCAGTCAATGAATTAGATCTGCTTAATGATTCAATACAAACTATGTCTCCTGAGAAAGATGTCGCTCATACCGATCCTACACATCATTTTTTTTATATCTTCCTCCATCGTAGAAACCACCAAATATAAACCAGTTCCAGTGGACAGGCACCCGGGACTTAGAATAATGACTCTCAACATTGAAGGGATAAAATCAAATTTTAACTATCTCCAAGACCTTGCTAAAGACCATAATCTGATTATATGTTTACAAGAACACTGGCTTTGGGGATATGAAACAAATTTCTTCGAAAAGCATTTTCCTCTACACACCATTTTTTCACGCTCCCATGACGACAATGATCCAATTCCTAATTTTAAAGCACGCAGAGGACAAGCAGGTACAGCAATCATGTGGCCTTCTTCTCTTAATAAATTTATTCATAAACTTCCAGATGGTAATTCAAGAGTAATAGCTATAAAGATAGAGTTAGAAAACCATACAGTATGTCTCATAAATGCATACATGCCAACCCTGGCACAAAATTCACAAATAGGCTATAGAGAACATCTAGACATAGTGTCACATATAACCGAAAAATATTCTGATCTTACTCATATCCTCTGTGGCGACTTGAACGGAACTCTCAAAACATCAAGGAAAAACCCCCATGATAAGCTTTTAAGAGCATTCAAAACTCAAGGCAAATGGATAAATAAAGGCAATCATTTGGATAACGATACTTTTTTCCATCACAATGGGTTATCTTCATCTCAAATTGACTATATACTGACTCAGGATTTGGATATAGTAGATAAAATCTTAATAGAAAACACTTGTGGAAACAATCTATCAACTCATGTTCCAGTCTTCTGCGTCCTGGCAGCTAAAATACAATCTAACAACATTAAAAAAAGTTCTAATTCAGGGAAAAAGTTTAAAATTGAATGGGATAGGGCGGATTTAAATAAGTACCAAGGAAAATTAAAAGAAACACTTCAAGAAAACCAATCTCCAAATTTAACCTCTACTGAACTGGTTGGAAATTTAATATACTGTTTAAAAAAAGGAGAAAAATTTGCTATTCCGTCAAGGATCATTAAACTAAATGGCCCCAAACTGAAGGTCTCAGCCGAAACCAAAATTTTGCTAAACATCAGTAAACAAAAACACAGGATATGGGATATTGGTGGTCGAAAAAGAGGCTTAGATGACTCCTTTAAACAACTTAAGGAAGCGAAATATAATGCCAGGAAAATGATCCGGAAGGAAAGAGCTATGGAAAGGGAAAACTTTTTTAGTCAATTAGAACAGAAACTCTCATCAAAAACCTTTTTCCAACTCATAAAAAGGAATCTAGGCAATAACAAAACTTCTGTAACCCAAGTCATCCGTCATGAAGAAAAAGACATTACTTGCCCAGATGAACAAAGAGAAGTCCTGGCCATGTATTATAAAAATCTAGCCACGCCAAAAGATGATACAAATTTTAATGAGGAATATCTTCGTATGTGCTAGCTCCGTTGTAACATAATTAAGGAACTCTCAGAAAATAATATAGAAACTAAAATTAATTTTACAGAGGAAGAAATAATTCAATCTATTAAAAATCTTAATTCAGGAAAAGCTGGAGATGAATATGGCCTTTTTGCAGAGCATTTAAAATTGGCTGATAAAGTAATCATCCCATATATACAGAATCTTTTTAATCAAATATTAGCTGACAGAAAAACCCCAGAACATTTTAAATCTGGCATAATAACACCAGTTTGTAAAAAAGGAAAAGACGGCAAAATTATGAATAGCTATCGTGGTATAACGGTTTCATCTGTTCTTGGAAAACTATTTGAACATGCACTTCTGGAAAAAATTATAGATCCAATCTCGAATGTATCTTCTCAACAATTTGGTTTTACCTCCGGTCTCTCCCCCACCATGGCTGCTCTGCTGATATCTGAGGCACATATGAATGCAAAAAGGATGAAGGAAATTCTCTTCTTGACAGCATTGGATACTCAAAAAGCTTTTGACGTAGTCAACCACAGCATCCTTCTTGATAAACTGTTCCAAAAAGACATTCCTCCTGAGATTTGGGAAACTATATATATACGAAATGTACAATGACCTTACTTCAAGGGTTAACATAGCAACAGCTTTCCAGTTCAACAGGGAGTCCGTCAAGGTGGTATCCTGTCCACGCATCTCTATAAAATTTATATTGAAGACCTTTTAAGACAGTTAGAAGATTCAAATATTGGTTTATATCTAGGCACAAACTATGCAGGATGTCCTACTTGCGCAGATGATATCCTACTCTTATCTAACTCGGATGAAGAAATGCAAATCATGCTCAATGTAGTAGACTCATATTCGAAAGAACATCAATATAATATCCACCCTGAAAAGAGTGTTCTCATTAAACAAAATGAAAACTCCACAAATTCTAGAAAATCATCCATATGCTCCTGGTCTCTTGGGGATAAGTCTGTTGCAGAGTCAGATAAGGCCTCACATCTAGGTATTATAAGATCATCAAAAAATGAAAATATAATAAATGTGAAAGACCGCATTAGTTTAGCTCGAAAAACAACCTATTCACTCATATAATTATGTCAACAGGTGTACATGGTACAAACGGCTTGAATCCAAGGATTTCCTATAACATTTATAGAATCTACATATTACCCCGTCTGCTCTACAGTCTAGAAGTTTTGCCTCTTACGAACAGCAAAATCAACGACTTGAGTGACTTCCATTTATCCTTCTTAAAAAATATTCAGGCTCTTCCAACAAGAACAGCTTCTGCTGCAGTATTTTCACTACTGGGTGCCCTCCCTATAGAGGCCGAGCTTCACAAAAGACAATTAAGCCTTCTGCATTCAATCCTAGCGTCTGAAAATCAAAATCTTAGGGATATCTTGTTGCGTCAGTATCGGCTAGAAATCTGCAATGGAACTTTTCTACACAGAACTGAAAATGTCCTGCTTCAATATAGCCTACCAAGCATTGATGAGCTTCTAATATTTCTTCCAACAAAAATTAAGTGGAAACAATCCGTTAGACATGCTATCAATACATTTTGGAGTAATAAATTTAGGTCTCTAAGTAAAGAAAAATCAACCCTGATTAGGCTCTGTACTGACATTATCAATATAGGAGAAATACATCCAGTTTGGAAAACAGCAACAGAAATTCCGGGGGATACAAAGAAAGCCATAACAAAAGCTAGAATACTAACTGGGACCTACCTTTTACAAGCAACCAAAGCTAAATTTAATATAGGAAGTACAGACCCAATTTGCCCCCTCTGCAAACTCGAGGAACTTGAAAACCTTCTACATTTCCTAACTAGATGTCCATCTCTGGAAGGGGTCCGTAGGACTTTTTATGCCCCACTAAAACAGGCTGTTATAAATAAAATTGGGATCGTTCAGTGGAAAACAAATTTTCAAAATAGGGAAACATTAAGCCAATTAATTGTTGACTGCAGAAAACTAGCGGGTTCTATACTTCCAAACGACAACATTTTTTTAAATATGGTTGAAACAATTTCTAGGAATCTGTGTGATAAATTACATCAACAGAGGTTAATTAAGTCAGATTAATGCTCTATCATAATATATACATCCATTAACAATAACATGGAATTGAGCTTTCTTTCGATCCTTTTCAGAGCATAAAATAGTGAACATAAAGAACAGTTAGAAGTGAGAAGTACATGGAGGACAGTTGAGATATATATGTACTTGGGAATACGTTGATATTATCAATAATATACGGAATATACAGACAATTGCCGTATCAAAGTGGTAGCTGATGCCTTCTAGAATATAGAGTCATATGTAATAGTGTCAGACCACGGTTTTACTAATATCATTAAGTGAATCAGTGTCATTTTAGATTTTAGACTATTTTTAACGAAGTATCAAAGTGAATAACTTTTAATATCGTCCATGTAAAATAAGCCCATCGTCTTTTAATAGATGCAATTGCTTTTTATACTGTGAAATAACAAAGTGATTTTAGCTGTATAAGTCCGTGTAATATAAGCCCATTGTGTAAAATCAAGAAATTGATGTGCTCCTAACCACAGGAGGAAGTTACTGAAAGAAGAAGAAGGTAAGAAATTAAACAACTTTAGATTTTTAAAACACTTGTCCGGAAATACCGTGGTGTTAGCAAGTTCCTGCACTTAGATGACACGGATATACAAATCCTTCATTAATTAACGAAAGAAGAAGAAGAAGAGGTAATCCCATTACAACCCTCGTAAAAGGACGACTTCGTTTGTGGCGACTCGTTTAAGTCGTTAAATGCCGGTACGATTTGGAAATCCTTAAACTTCCGTTATGTTGCTTGGCGCAAAAACCAGAAAACAGTACAATAGCCAATATGAAAACATACATATATGTCACATAAATAGAGCTGTTCACATTCAAAGGTATGTTATGTTAAAATCAAATTGTCATAAAATATAAGGTATATCAATAGAATTGTTTTTTTACAGATATAAAAACAATACTGACAAATTCACGAGGCCACCCTTTAATAGTCCAAATAATTATGACGTCTTGAAAGGCTATTATATTTTTTTTCTTTGACGCCTTACTTGGAAATAATTATGACGTCTTGAAAGGCTGTAATGATTTTTTTCTTTGACGCCTAACTTCATAATTATTTGGACTAGGCCACCCTTAACAAACTTAACCTTGAACATATATATCGTATTGGTTTCGCATATTGGCCCCATTATGTAGGCGTGCCTACTGTAGCTGACGACGTCACATTAGTTTCTAATTGTCCATATGAAATACAGACTATGCTAGTTTTACAAACTTCTCATGCAAATAAATTCAGTTATTTGATAAGCAATCAAAAATCTTGTGTACAGAATTACAGATGTCGGGACTCTCACGACTGGTCCATCAATGGAGAACTTTTGGATACTCCAGTTAATGCTGTTCATTTAGGAATTCAGCGAGATAAGCTCTCCCGTTCTGGAACTAAGGATGTAGTCCCATGTCGCATACAATTAGCTCGACAGACTGTTTATTCTCTCATGGGCGCTGGGTTATATGGACTCAACGGTGTTAATCCAAAAGTGTCCCTTCATTTAATCCGTTGCTACGTAATTCCAAGACTGTTATATGGGCTAGAGGTTATTTTACTCTCTAAAACTGACATTAGTTATCTCTCTACATACTTTATAAAATTTCTTAAGCGTATTCAACATCTTCCAGACCGTACAGCTAATGCTGCAGCTTATCTACTTTTAGGACAAATTCCTATTGAAGCAGAGCTTCATAAAAGAACACTAGGTATATTTAGAAAACATTATTGATAATAAAAATTCTGTTGAACGAGAATTAGCCTTCCGTCAACTGGCAATGAAAACAGAGTCGTCAAACAGCTGGTTTCGTGAACTCGTTACTATCACAGATCTCTATGATCTCCCGTCACCATACGACTTACTAAATCATCCACCATCTAAAGCTAGTTAGAAAAAATTGTTTGTATTGATTGCTCTGTAAATTATTACTGGTCTGCTAAACTAAAATCTGAGGCATCAGGAAAATCATCTCTTAATCTTTTGAACTGTGATGATGCTACATGTACATGTATTTGGAAATATTCATTCCATCTAGAATACATGTGGATCGGATCCTTATTCGACTCTTCGTGCTTGTATTAAATCTAAACTTGCGTGTAATGTGTATACACTTCAATGTGATAAAGCTAAATTTAGTAAATTTCAAGTGAACAATATACAATGTATATGTCCGCTGTGCGGCTTGGAAAAAGAGAACCGTATACATTTTATTTTAAGGTGCTGTAAACTTGAGTCAACAAGATATAACTTTTTACAAAGCTTCAAATCCTTAATGAGTCAGTCAGTTTCAACACAGCTATATGATGAACTATTCTGTTCCGAAATTAACACTTTACAACTAGTAATCGACTGTAGTAAATTTCATTTTCTTTCTGTAAGCCAAATTTCCACAGTGGAAAGTATTTCAAGAGGACTTTGTTTCAAATAACATCCAGTGCGTTCAACCCTGCTGAGGTACATACATGTGACAGAGTTGTCAAGCCATAACTGGAGATTTGGAAATTTTCAGCTGGAGTTTGGGCCTCATAACTGGAGATTTTTTATCGACGTACGCAATGGTTTTTTCGTGTGTTTTTAAACTGCATATCTTCCTTTTTTGTAAAAAAAAAACCCCAATCATTTCACACCTTCAAGCACCTGCATAGCCATATTTACTTAGTAAAATGGAAGATAAAGTGGGGGTGTCAAATATTTATTCATCATATATAGTTCAAAGTTAAAGTGATCAGCCATCATAAATGTATATAGTTCAAAGATAAAGTGATCAGCCATCATACATAGTTGGCAAAAAGTACCTCTGCTTTAGCCACATTGTCAACTTTAGTACCACTACTGAACATGTTTGTAAAAAAAGGTGTTGAATTAATAGAGTTGTGGGCTTTCTGGTGAGTAGCTGTCTCCATATTTTTGGTCAAGTAATTAGGGCCCCATAGTCAGCTTTGCATGAAGTGTAGTAAGCATTGTCTTGACCCTTGGGACTGGACTTGCACCATTTTTAAATTTGGCTAGATACTCATTACTGTGTCTTTAATATTATGCTGGGGTACATGTATTTGGTGATAACATGATACAGTTTGTATTTTGTCAAATTATAAGACAAACACACTTATATAGGTATTCCATGGGCCTTGATAGAAGACAAGACATAAATATTATATTTGAGTTGATTTTATTGTCTTTGAGGTTCAGTATAAACTAAGTCTGTTCAATGTTTTCAACAGCATCACAATTTATAAAGTCGATGTTTATACAACTGTTCCATTGTCAGTATCACTTTTAATCATCCAGCCATGTATATTTAACTAGCTAGTTGATTACTAGGTAAATGCCAATCATCTTTTATTGTTGTACATACAGTCTATAATCCTTAACACCTTCATTGATTACTGGAGGCTATTTTCCTATTTACCTTTTTGACACAAATTCCATTACAGGAAACTTCCGTTTTTCTCGGACTTTTCCCATATCAATTTAGAGTTTCTCGGACTTTTTCCCTGTCTGTATCTATTTTGTAAACAGAAATGTCTACTGAAATTTTTTGGAGATTGACATTTTCAAAAAGCGGAAGATTTCAAATTTTAACGGGAGGGACGGAAGAGGGTCTGAAAAGCGGGAGATTTTAACTCCCGCCGGAAGAATCACATGTATGGAGGTAGTACTGATTAAATTAAAAGAAAAAGAAAATTAAGTTAAATACTCATTTATAAGTTATTATAATGAATAGGCCAAAGTGAATTCATATCATGCTGAGTTACGCATGATACGCATTAACTAATTCGAATTAGTTTAATTCGCATTCGAAACGTTTTACGTCCTAACGTCAATTCTAATTCGAATTACAATGTGCGTCAAATTCGCTTTACTGTCCAAACGACGTTAGCTTTTAATTCGTATTAACAAAAACTTATTTCTAGTGCGAATTGACTAATTTGAATTAGTTCACTCGAATCAATTTGAATTAAAAAAGAAGAGTGTGTGGACGCGATAACAGGCCTCTACATTAACATTTTTTCTAACTTGTCCCTTTGGACAAGTGGCAAGAAAATCAGCTTGTCCGAACTCTGAACTCACTTGTCCGAATTCATAACTGAAAATCTAACATATTGATGATTTATGGCACACACACAATAATAACACTTGGGCTTTGATTGTACCTAATAAAAGGAGCATTTTGTAATGTTATATGAATATCACATCAAAATACATTTCATTATTTCAGAATGAAAGTTTTTTTGCAAGACTGTGTTCTCTGACTCAATGTCACTATCATTTGTCAATCATTAAATCATCATTTCTTCCCAAACCACTACGTTTCCCTATGGACCTATTCATTCTTTAGTAGTGGTATGGGTTAAACCAAGGATGTAAATACACCTGGCCACCTTGAACATGTATATGAGTTAACCTTTTTAATTTATTTTAATTTGTATATACATATATGATCATGAAGTACATACACATTTCACTAAAAAATCTGCCTTTTTAGATTTATTTTTTTTATCTTAAATTTTTATATCATAGATCTTATCAAATAAAACCTCTTTTAATGTATTGTTATGCATAAAAGCAAAATCAAATGAAACATACTTTAATTTAATATTTTAAAGTTTAGGTAAACTCCATATGGAGGTGCTCCTAGTTCAAGGAAGCTTATACTAAGAAGATACATTAACATTGATTTCTTTCCCCTTACTTATATTCCCTTGGTCAATGGCTGCCAGCATGTTCAAATACTCCAAATCAGAGACATATTATACAAATTTTATATGTCTCTGGTTCAATCAATGAATAATTATTTCATTTAGTATGATCAATAAAACAATCATTCATATTTTTGTGAATGTATAAGTCTTGAATTTGATCTATTTTTATCTGACCTTGATTTTTCACTTGTCCCATCGGACAAGTAGTATGGTGAATCTACTTGCCCGACATCTGTGTCGACTTGTCCCGGACAATCGGACAAACGTTAATGTCGAGCCCTGGATAAGCGAATTCGATTCGCATTCGATTCGAATTCAATTCGAATCAAATGTCCATGTGAACGAGGCATTAGTGATAGTGTACTGTTGTAGGAATCAAACATAATTTACTTGAATATTAACAGTGGATAGTGAACTTATATTAGTGACAGTGTATTGGAGTTAGAATCGAACATGAACTTGTCAAATGATTTTTGACCCTGTTCCCTATTCAGAAAAGGATGTACATAATATATCTTTATTGCAAAAAAAACATGAAACCCTGACGGGTTAAAATGCAAACATAGTACATTGTATGTATATATATATATACACACAAGTTACAAAAAACATAATAGTATATGATAAATGTTTTAAAAAAGTGAAGCTGATATTAATAACATATATATCAATATATATATATAATAATTGACGAATGTGGACCTTATTTTCGCAATTCCATAGATTGCTTTATATAGTCTACAACACTAGACAAGGCCTGATTTTCAAACTTAAACAATTTGGCATATGTGGCTCACTTTTGTCTCTTGCAGAGAATTACCTCTCAGGTCGTACTAAAAGAGTCGTTATTAATGGTCAGACATCATCGAGTCAAAACACCTATGCTGGTGTACCCCAGGGCTCTATACTCGGTCCTTTGCTTTTTCTTATATATGTGAATGATATTAAAGATGGAATTGTCAGCAATATCAAACTGTTTGCTGATGATACGTCCCTTGTCAAACAAATTGATGACATCTCTGATTGTTTCCAAACTCTGAACAGTGACCTCGTCAAGTTGAACACATGGGCCCAGCAATGGTGTGTAACATTCAATGCAGAAAAAACGGAGTATCTTATTATTTCTAAGAAGAAGCAAATACCACACTACCCTCCATTGATCTTAAATAATGTAAATATAAAGAGAGTTACATGCCATAAACATCTAGGTCTTATCTTGAATGATAAACTTTCTTGGACCGATCATATTGCTGATATTTGTAAGAAATGTCATAATAAACTGAACACTATCTTGAGGATGCGACATATATTACCTAGATTATGCATTGAAAAATTATATAAAACATTTGTTCGTTTATTGCTAGATTATGCAGATGTCATCTATGATAACTGCACTAGCGCCGATTCTGCAAACATTGAACATGTACAGAGACGTGCCTGCATTATATCTACTGGGGCAATCAGGGTCACAAAACATGTCACTTTATTGAAAGAGGTTGGTCTTGAGCTTCTCAAAACACGCCGTCAAGTTCATAGACTTACATACTTGTACAAAATTAAAAATCATCTTGTCCCAGATTATCTTTGTAATTTTCATCCATTGTTCCATCATAATACTGAAAACTATAACTTAAGACGACATGCTAACCTGATACCCATCAGGTCAAGAACAGTAGCATACTATAACTCTTTTCTTCTAGCTACGATTAGAGACTGGAATAGTTTGTCAGCTGAACTAATTACAGCAACATCTTTGGCGAGTTTCAAAAGGTTGTTAAAGAAGAATCTCAATTTGTGTAGTAAAAAAATATATTCACGAGGACATGGTTAATTAACGTTATGAGAAAAAGATTCATACTAGATTACGCTTATATAATTAGGGCTAAGTGCTCTTAATGACCACTTGTATAAATATAATCTAACATTAAATAGGTTTTGCGATTTCTGCCCAGGTAACTGCATTGAAAACACTGAGCACTATTTAATTCATTGCGCCCGTTACACGAACTATCGGATTACTCTTCTACTTGGAATTCAGAATCTGCTTTGTCCAGATATAAATATAGCAATTTTGTGGGATCTATGTTCCAACTATCTGAGCAAAATATTAATAGAAGGTAGTGATGATTTGTCTGATGATACTAATTTAGAGTTGTTTGAGTGTGTGTTTCGATTTATTAAATCTTCGAACAGATTTTCTCGATAGCTTAAAAAAAATTTTTTGACCTGATTGTGCTCAAAATTGTCTTTCCATAATCACTATTTTATATTACTGAATCATACATGTTTGTTAATTCGTGTGCATGTGAGTAAGAATGAGCGAGTGATTGGATGGGTGTGTAGTATTTGTATGTCTTGTCCTGTACATATTGTCTTGTCTTGTGTTTAACATGTTTGTATTCAAAACTTTGATAATTGTGAATCTGTATATATCTATGTTGAGGAGATCCACGCGTAGCCTCTGGCTGTTGGCAATCCTCTTTAAATAAATAAAGAATTAGACAAAATATCCTTATTGGGATCTAGAATAGTTTTAAGTTTAGAGTTTAAGTCAAGCTGGTTAAAATTGGATAATGGGTTTTAATTGCATTTATAAGGGAATGTCTTACATTACTGTTAATTTTGGCAATGGAGGAAAAAGTTTTGCTCATCATCTAAAATTTTACAAACTTTGCACAGTCTGTGTTCTCTTTAAATTTTTTTATAACATCCTAATTCAATTTCCAAATTATGATCACTTACACGTAATTTTGTTAAAAGTTGACGACTATTAAAATTGTTTAGATTGTGCAAGAAGTCCTCAAATTTAATTTCATTTTTAAGTTTACTATAAAGATAGAGTTTTGAACTGTTATCAATATTTGAAAGTTTTTCAAGAGTGATGTTATTATACTTTTCCTTCACAATCTGTTTTAAAAGTTTTTTTGAGTGTATTTTTTATTAGTTTAAAAGGTTTATCAAAATCAACATATATTCTTCTTCATCAATATTAAATTCTTTAAAAATATGCTTGGCAAAAGTGTACCAAGTATATATTCCATCTTTAGTCATACATGTAGATTTATTTACTGCAAAAGCTTCTTTAACAAGAGGGTTTATTTCATGGCAGTTAATTCTACACAAATATAATAAAACTTGAGTTTTAATAAAGGAGTCAAGCGGAAATCGTCCGAACTCAGACTTTGCAGCTACATGTATATTACATGAGGTTTTTTTAATTCCAAGAACAGTTTTACAAAATTTATGATGAACTTTTACAAAGTTGATTCTATCTGTCAATGATAATTAAGTATCACAGTTACTTCCATGCAAAGTGGCTCTATTTATGGCTTTAAAAATTGAGTAATAATCTTCCATAAACCAGAACTCACTATTATATAAAATTATGGGTTTAATTAAGGAATCAAATAATTTACATGATAAATCAACAGAGACATGATGAAAATTAGACATATATTTTTTTTATGAAAATAATGCTTTAAGTGCTTTCTTGGATAGCTCATGTGTAGATCTCTTAAATTTTCCTTTATTATCAATAATGTTCCCAAGAAAGTTATACTCTTTAACTTCAGTTAACTGATTTTGTTTATAAATTTTTTTTGACTCAAAAGTATTTCTTAAATGAAAAATCATAATTTTGTTTTTATTTGTATTTACAGTCAGCTGCCATTTGTAGCAATATTTTTCCAGTTTATTCAAAGCAGATTGTAAACCGTTTTGTGATTCTGATAATATTAAAAGATTATCTGCAAAACTAAGACTACTTATTGGTGTTTTATCTAAATACACAGGATCACATGTCCCATCAAAAATTGAATGGAGATCATTAATAAAACAATTAAACAATGTGGGGCTCAAACTGTCCCCTTGTTTGACCCCTTTATTTATTTTAAAAAATTCAGATAATATAGAGGTGGTGGTAATGTGTATTAACGTGTGTAATATTGAAGTCGATGATTGGATTATATTCTACACTGAAAAGTGGGTCGCCTGATATAGGCGGAAATGTACGGACTGAAAGACTTATTTGTTTGGCATTGCGACCCACACTATCACATATGGATCATTTTATGTAAGACAGTCAGTTTTATTGATTTGCAGAGTTAACCAAAGTACCCAGAAAAAACACAGAACTCAGAGACAGGAAACTGACAAATTAACCATATAAAATGTATGATGCACGTGAAAATTGAACAGTAATTGTGGGACTGCCCATTGAACAGGAATCCGGATCCGTTCCGTGTTCGCTCTGATTCTCGTTCGCCCTAGGACCTGTTCGCTCTACTTCTTGTTTGCCCTAGGACAGTTCACGCTGATTTTTCATAGCATATATTTTATTATAGGATACATTTGTAACTAAGACAGACTAAGTTATTGCTTGTTGGAAATTTCGCCGACTATTTATCTTGTTTTGCTGTATATTTACTATCATTTAATTTATCTGTAAGTAATGTAATCACTCTGATTTTATTTTATATTATATAAATTGTTTTTTGTCGAGCCTGCAACTTTTGTTGCAGAAAGCTCGACATAGGGATAGTGATCCGGCGGCGGCGGCGGCGGCTACGGCGGCTACGGCGGCGGCGTTAGCTAACTTTTTAAAAGCTTTATATTTTAGAGGGTGGAAGACCTGGATGCTTCATACTTTGTATATAGATGCCTCATGTTACGAAGTTTCCGTCAGTCACATGTCAAATGTCCTTGACCTCATTTTCATGGTTCAGTGACCACTTGAAAAAAAAGTTCAGATTTTTTGTAATGTTGAATTCTCTCTTATCATAAGTAATAGGATAATTATATTTGGTATATGCGTACCTTGCAAGGTCCTCATGCCCGTCAGACAGTTTTCACTTGACCTCGACCTCATTTCATGGATCAGTGAACAAGGTTAAGTTTTGGTGGTCAAGTCCATATCTCAGATACTATAAGCAATAGGTCTAGTATATTCGGTGTATGGAAGGACTGTAAGGTGTACATGTCCAACTGGCAGGTGTCATCTGACCTTGACCTCATTTTCATGGTTCAGTGGTTATAGTTAAGTTTTTGTGTTTTGGTCTGTTTTTCTCATACTTTATGCAATAGATCTACTATATTTGTTGTATGGAATGATTGTAAGATGTACATGTCTAGCGGGCAGATGTCATCTGACCTTGAGCTCATTTTCATGGTTGAGTGGTCAAAGTTAAGTTTTTGAGTTTTGGTCTTTTTATCTAATACTATATGCCATAGGTCAACTATATTTGGTGTATGGAAATATTTTATGATCTATATGTCAGTCCCGCAGGTTTTATTTGACCTCGACCTCATTTTCACGGTTCATTGCTCAGTGTTAAGTTTTTGTGTTTTGGTCTATTTTTCTTAAACTATAAGTAATAGGTCAACTATATTTGTTGTATGGAAGCATTGTTAGCTGTACATGTCTGCCTGGCATGGTTCATCTGACCTTGACCTCATTTTCATGGTTCATTGGTCTTTGTTTAGTTATCTTGGTTAATGCTAAGTTTATGTGACAGTTTTTAATAAAGTTTTATACTTAGGACTATCAACATAATATCAATAATTAGTAAAGAAGGCGAGACATTTCAGCGTGTGCACTCTTGTAATGTATATAATTACCTTACACGTTTGTGTGCTTTGCGAGTTTTAATCCCCTTCATAAATTTGTCTTACTGTATTGAGACTTTAAATTAATTGAAAAAGTATTGAGAAATTAAGGTGTGCTGTGACTTATTGTGTTCTGTATTTGCTTACATTTATAAATTAATTCAGAGAGAAAAGACACTTTCCTCTTCCATATATATATCAAATTTGTCAAAACAAACTTGAGATAAAAGAAGCCAAGCTGTGAAAATACAGTTCCTTTTAATGTCTTTAATACAATCTTACATTCATTGTTTAAACTCCTACCAAGCAGACCTCTTTATTTTATTTTCATTAATAATGCATCATTAGCAATTAATACAGCAATAAAGTGATTTCAAAGACATAATAAATATACCTTAATATTATTCTAAATTGCAAACAAACCTAGGGCGAAGGAACCCACCACGAACGGACCTAGGGCGAACATGTACCTAGAGCAAATGGACCCGTTTTCATTGAACAGAGACCTGATGTCACATCTTGAAGATGTGGTCACAGTTTGGTATTAAAATAATCATATTTTAAATGGCTCAACCACTATGGTTCCTTGTACAAATAGACAATGATTTAAAACTTTGATTGTTTGCTTTGATTTTATAAACATCACTTTCTACACCATATGGGTAATTTCATGGCAGTCAGTTTTTTTGACAGACTAAACCGTAGTACTTGAAGGAAAGCGCCAACCTGTGGGAGGAAACTGACTAACCTTATCACATATGACATGAAAATAGAACCTTAATTTGCAACTGTCCAACTAGGGCTCAAACCAACACCTAGAGGTACATGTAAGGTGTGACAAACTACCATAATATAAACACGCCTACTGCCCCTGATAAGTTTTGAGGATAAAGGATCTGTACCAAATCAGGATAGCAAAATATTAAAAAATTGGGAGGTTGACACAAATAGACATGGTGTTTATACTGATATTATCCCAGTGCAATGTTTTTCAGGGCTAGGTTTAAAACTTACATGTATGATAAATTCAAAATGGAAATATATGCAGCAGGACAGACAATTGTTGCAGATTTACAGGTTTATAGTAGTTTTGTAACAGTAGATGCTAGCCTGGTACAAAACATTCATATTTTGAAGACTAGCATCTTGTGTCATTTGAAGTACTTAGACAAAAAATTTATAAAAGAATAAAAGGATAACAATGTGCATTTGTCATGTTTGTTTTAATTAAAACACATATATTCCTTCCATGAATTGCATATACATTTATTTAATTTATTACAAATCTTTGTCAGTCAAATGTAGGTTTATATATCTCAACTTGTACGATTCGCTCGTGTATGTAACAATGTTTTAGATTTTAACGAGAGAAATTTATGTATTACTGAAAAATTATTGCACCAGGGTTTTCGATATCACAAACTAGTCAAAACATTTACTAAATTTTATCATCGGTATAAAGACATCATTCGTAAATATAGCTCAACATGCAGACTTCTTATAGGTTCAGGTATTTCACATCCAATTTTTTATGGAAATATTCTTTATAAAGCACAAAGGTGTCAGTATTCACCTCAGAAACTTAAAAAACCTTTGAATAGACTTATTAAGAAGGGATATAATTACGATACTGTTGTCAAGTCATTAAAGATTGCATATTTTGGCGTTAATATTGAGTCACTGATAAGGTCTTTGCGTCGGAACTAAACACATTTATTCTAAAAACAGTTGTTGGCATGACACATGTTATGTTCTTCTCATATAAGTTATGATGGTATGATACTAAACCCCTAACGGGAAGGATTGTGCCTGATGTACATATGATGAAATCATAATCTTTCAGTCAGTTTAATTGAAGTCTGGAGCTGGCATGTCAGTTAACTGCTAGTAGTCTGTTGTTATTTATGTATTATTGTCATTTTGTTTATTTTCTTTGGTTACATCTTCTGACATCAGACTCGGACTTCTCTTGAACTGAATTTTAATGTGCGTATTGTTATGCGTTTACTTTTCTACATTGGTTAGAGGTATAGGGGGAGGGTTGAGATCTCACAAACATGTTTAACCCCGCCGCATTTTTGCGCCTGTCCCAAGTCAGGAGTCTCTGCCCTTTGTTAGTCTTGTATTATTTTAATTTTAGTTTCTTGTGTACAATTTGGAAATTAGTATGGCGTTCATTATCACTGAACTAGTATATATATTTGTTTAGGGGCCAGCTGAAGGACGCCTCCGGGTGCGGGAATTTCTCGCTACATTGAAGACCTGTTGGTGACCTTCTGCTGTTGTTTTTTATTTGGTCGGGTTGTTGTCTCTTTGACACATTCCCCATTTCCATTCTCAATTTTATTATAGGGTATATATACAGTTATGTACAATGTAATTTCTGGGCTTCTGTTTATACTTTAAAATACTGTGTGATATGCTCCTTCCTTAAAGGGGTTGTCAGTGTATGACCTGATGCCCAGAGTTCCATATAGCCACTTGTTTGTTTTTACCAATAACGATGAGGAATTTTTTAGCATTTATTTAATTATTGTTCATGTGTATACATATGACCTTATGTCCTGAATCCCCTATAGCCACTTGTTTGTTTTTACCAATAACCATGAGGAATTGTCTAACATTTATTACTGTTAATGGTTGTGAGTCAGTGTACGTGTATGACCTTATGCCCAGAGTCCCATATAGCCACTTGTTTGTTTTTACCAATAACCATGAGGAATTGTCTAACCCTTATTACTGTTAATGTTTGTGAGTCAGTGTATGACCTTATGCCCAGAGTCCCATATAGCCACTTGTTTGATTTTACTAATAACAATGAGGAATTGTTTAGCATTTATTACTGTTAATGTTTGTGAGTCAGTGTATGACCTTTATGCCCAGAGTCCCATATAGCCACTTGTTTGATTTTACTAATAACCATGAGGAATTGTCTAACATTTATTACTGTTAATTGTTTATGAGTCAGTGTATGACCTTATGCCCGGAGTCCCATATAGCCACTTGTTTGTTTTTACCAATAACCATGAGGAATTGTCTAACATTTATTACTGTTAATGTTTATGAGTCAGTGTTTGACCTTATGCTCAGAGTCCCATATAGCCACTTGTTTGTTTTTATCAATAACCATGAGGAATTGTTTTAATAGCGTTTATTACTGTTCATGTTTGTCAATCAGTGTATGACCTAATTGACCTTATGCCCAGAATCCCATATAGCCACTTGTTTGTTTATATCAATAAATATGAGGAAATGTTTAGTATTTCTTACTGTTCATGTTTGTGAGTCAGTTTATGACCTTATGCCCAGAATCCCATATAGCCACTTGTTTGATTTTACCAATAAAGATGAGGAATTGTTTAGCATTTATTACTGTTAATGTTTGTGAGTCAGTGTATGACCTTATGCCCAGAATCCCATATAACCACTTGTTTGATTTTACCAATAATCATGAGGAATTGTCTAACATTTATTACTGTTAATGTTTGTGAGTCAGTGTATGACCTTATGCCCAGAGTCCCATATAGCCACTTGTTTGTTTTTACCAATAACGATTAGGAATTTTCTAACATTTAATACTGTTCATGTTTGTAAGTCAGTGAATGACCTTATGCCCAGAGTCGCATATAGCCACTTGTTTGTTTATAAACCAATAACAATGTGGAATTGTTCAGCATTTATTACTGTTGTTGTTTTTCAGTCAGTGTATGACCTTATACCCAGAGTCCCATATAGCCACTTGTTTGTTTTTACCAATAACAATGAGGAATTGTTCAGCATTTATTACTGTTGATGTTTTTCAGTCAGTGTATGACCTTATACCCAGAGTCCCATATAGCCACTTGTTTGTTTTTACCAATAACTATGAGGAAATGTTTAGCATTTCTTACTGTTCATGTTTGTGAGTCAGTGTATGACCTTATGCCCAGAGTCCCATATAGCCACTGGTTTGTTTTTACCAATAAAAATGAGGAATTGTTTAGCATTTATTACTGTTAATGTTTGTGAGTCAGTGTATGACCTTATTCCCAGAATCCCATATAGCCACTTGTTTGTTTTTATTAAAAACCATGAGGAATTGTTTAGCATTTATTACTGTTAATGTTTGTGAGTCAGTGTATGACCTTATGCCCAGAGTCACATATAGCCACTTGTTTGTTTTTACCAATAACCATGAGGAATTGTTTAACATTTATAACTGTTAATGTTTGTGAGACAGTGTTTGACCTTATGCCCAGAGTCCCATATAGCCACTTGTTTGTTTTTACCAATCACCATGAGGAATTGTCTTTATTTTATTACTGTTAATGTTTGTGAGTCAGTGTATGACCTTATGCCCAGAGTCCCATATAGCAACTTGTTTGATTTTACCAATAAAGATGAGGAATTGTCTTTATTTTATTACTGTTAATGTTTGTGAGTCAGTGTTTGACCTTATGCCCAGAGTCCCATATAGCCACTTGTTTGTTTATACCAAAAACCATGAGGAATTGTTTAGCATTTATTACTGTTAATGTTTGTGAGTCAGTGTATGACCTTATGCCCAGAATCCCATGTAACCACTTGTTTGTTTATACCAATAACAATGTGGAATTGTTTAGCATTTATTACTGTTGGAGTTTTTCAGTCAGTGTATGACCTTATACCCAGAATCCCATATAGCCACTTGTTTGTTTTTACCAATAACAATGAGGAATTGTTCAGCATTTATTACTGTTAATGTTTGTTAGTCAGTGTATGACCTTATGCCCAGAATCCTATATAGCCACTTGTTTGTTTTTACCAATAAAGATGAGGAATTGTCTTTATTTTATTACTGTTAATGTTTGTGAGTCAGTGTTTGACCTTATGCCCAGAGTCCCATATAGCCACTTGTTTGTTTTTACCAATAACCATGAGGAATTGTCTTTATTTTATTACTGTTAATGTTTGTGAGTCAGTGTATGACCTTATGCCCAGAATCATTTATAGCCACTTGTTTGTTTTTACCAATAAAGATGAGGAATTGTTTAGCATTTATTACTGTTCATGTTTGTGAGTCAGTTGATGACCTTATGCCCAGAGTCCCATATAGCCACTTGTAATAACAATGAGGAAATGTTCAGCATTTATCACTTTTTATGTTTGTGAGTCAGTGTATGAACTTATGCCCGGAATCCCATATAGCCACTTGTTTGTTTTTACCAATAAAGATGAGGAATTGTTTAGCATTTATTACTGTTAATGGTTGTGAGTCAGTGTATGACCTTATGCCCAGAATCCCATATAGCCACTTGTTTGTTTTTACCAATAACCATGAGGAATTGTCTAACATTTATTACTGTTAATGTTTGTGAGTCAGTGTATGACCTTATGCCCAGAGTCCCATATAGCCACTTGTTTGTTTTTACCAATAACCATGAGGAATTGTCTAACATTTATTACTGTTAATGTTTGTGAGTCAGTGTATGACCTTATGCCCAGAGTCCCATATAGCCACTTGTTTGTTTTTACCAATAACCATGAGGAATTGTCTAACATTTATTACTGTTAATGTTTGTGAGTCAGTGTATGAACTTATGCCCAGAGTCCCATGCATATAGCCACTTGTTTGTTTTTACCAATACCAATGAGGAATTGTCTAACATTTATTACTGTTAATGTTTGTGAGTCAGTGTTTGACCTTATTCACAGAGTCCCATATAGCCACTTGTTTGTTTATACCAATAACCATGAGGAATTGTCTAACATTTATTACTGTTAATGTTTTTGAGTCAGTGTATGAACTTATGCCCAGAGTGCCATATAGCCACTTGTTTGTTTTTACCAATAACAATGTGGAAATGTTCAGCATTTATTACTGTTAATGTTTGTGAGTCAGTGTATGACCTTATGCCCAGAGTGCCATATAGCCACTTGTTTGATTTTACCAATAAAGATGAGGAATTGTTCAGCATTTATTACTGTTAATGTTTGTCAGTCAGTGTTTGACCTTATTCACAGAGTCCCATATCTATAGGCACTTGTTTGTTTTTAGCAATAACTATTTGCCACTGATTATTAAGCAACCAACAATCAATTAAACTTAAGGTTAACAGGGGTAATGCCATCATCAGTGTTTAAATACCTGTAACTCAACGTTTAACGCTAAAGTCTATTTTTCTTTGCAATATAATGTTTTGTCAAATGCTAAAATTTTATCTTTGTGTACATGTTTGCTAAAATTTTATCAATTTTCTGCAAAGCTAAAATTTTATCTTTCTGGATGCTTAAATTTTAGCTTTTGGTCTGAAAAAGAACCAGCTAAAATTTTAGCTTTCCTTTATATTACTTATTGATTTAAGCTAAACTTTTATGTTATTATACTTTTATTGCTTCAGGACTGATGAAGATTGTACAGCAGAATAAAAATGATTGCTCATTTGGGATTATCTCTTGTCCTTGATATATAGTTAAACAAGTGCAGAGATATTTTTGCCTGAGCTTTTGTTCTTTTTCATCAATGTTCAGAAAGAAGAAATAGAGACAAATGATAGAAGAATAAAGACAAATTTGGTAAGTTTTTAAATATTGATAAAGTTATAACATTTTGAGGTAAAATTTTAGTTTTTTGCAATATTCTTTAAAAAATCTACTCTTGAGAAAATGAGACAGTCTCAAAATTTAAAATCCCCCCTTTAGTTTAAATTGTGAGAAGTTCAGGGCATATAAACGTTGAAAATATGCCGCACAGCCCTATATTTTGACCTTTGAAAATAAAATGTAGTGCATATGAACATTCAATTCTAGAATAAGATTTTATTCAAAACTTCATAGTTTAAGTGGTACAGTTTAAGTCTTAAAAGGAGTTTCTATGGGAAGTTGCATTATCAATATTAACAGAAATGCAACCTTTATCATTTGATTTTACCATTTGATTAGAGACTTTTCGTTTGGAATTTTCTTCGGAGTTCAGTATTTTTGTGAATTTACTTTTTACATATTTTTCTAGTTAATTGGTTTTTTTTTTTTTTATCTTTTTCTGTTTGTTATAGTTAACATAATTTTCTTGTTTTAAACTAAGTTTTTCTCTTTGTTGTTTACAGTGTGCAATCTAAATGTGTACGTACATCACAATAGTCAAAGGAAAACTTGTCACGTTAGGAATTCGACAATTTTAACATTTTTAATTGGCGGTAATATAAGCTTATGCCTTATCACTTTGTCACCAACAGAACACTGTTGTCAGTTTTACATTTGATGTATATCGGAATGTATCTCGTATAGCATAAAGACTGCACGTTAATCCAAAACACCTGTCAAATTGATATGTTTAGAAACTGCTACATACATGATATGATACAAACCACGAGGAGATACATGTGATAAGCTTATAATTCAAACACTTTACCACTGACAGAAACTTTATACATATGATTGACCTAAATGTAGTTTAAATGACACGTTTTTTTGTCAAAAATGGTAAGCATGTTCGTTGGACAGCAAAAAAACACAAGAACAATAAACTGATTGTAAAATTAAATTTACAAAGCCTTAATAAAAGAAAACGTATCCCAATAGCATTCTCAACAGCAAGTGATCCTGAATCAACCACCAAATCACACAGATCGTATACTACAATATATCTGCAAAAGCCGAAACAAAAAGGATATTATAAAACTCAGTAGAATATCACTTCATGGAAAAATTACACTATTTTTGGCCCTTTTTTAGATTGTCTACTGTTATGTTTGTCCTATTTCAATCGATGTTGATTTTTTGTGGTTTTTATTCTATAATCTAATGGAATTTGTTCTGTTCATGAATTTGATTGCAAGATACTATTTTGAAATAAATAGTTGTTTGAATATTCAAAAAGAAAATTCACCGAAGATACCAACATGACCAAGCTATACATCACTTTGTACTTAAGTAGCGCATTTTTTCTACTTAATATTTTTAGTGGCTCTAAAACAAATCAAGTTGGAAAGTAAGATCTGAAACAAAGTTCAGAAGCTTTACAATTAGAAAATTTTTCCTATTGTATTTCATTCTCTCATAAATCTTCAATGAAGTTTGCAACATCAATTCATAAGAGATCACTAAAATTCAATGTGGTATAACATTTGTTCTATTGATAATTTTGGAAATCTGAGACACGGTTTTGGAGGTCAAGCTGTGTTGTACAAGAATCTATCAGATATTTTGGGATGCTATGAAGAACAAAGACGCTAAATTCATTCAAGTGTGTACATCACAATATAGCTTCTAATTACATAACAATTGATTATGTAATAATTATGTCATAATGAAATTATCACAATCAAGAGAAATGGATTATAACAAAGGATATAGTATATGATCATTCTATAAAAAGGTGTGTTACTTTTTCAAATGATATGCCTTTATAATAAAACAGTGTAGAATTTTTATTTTAATCTATAAATATATTATAAATTTATATATAATTTATGTGTAAAAGAATTAAATAATAAATATTAAAAGAAGTACTTACTTTTATTAATACAAATAATCAATATGTATTAAAAGAATTACTTACTATCATTAAAAGAAATACTTAATGTGTATTAAAAGAATTACTTACTTTAATGAAAAGAAATACTTACTTTTATTTAAAGAATTACTTAGTAATACTTTTATTAAAAGAATTACTTACTTTTATTAAAAGAATTACTTACTTTTATTAAAAGAAATACTTAAGGTGTATTAAATGAATTACTTACTATAATAAAAAGAATTACTGAGTATATAGGAAAGAAATTACTTAAGTATTCATTAAAAGAATTACTGAAAATTAATTACTTGATAATTACATACAATTACATGGTATTACTAGCAATTACTCATTTTTTGACAAACATTTGTACTTGTTTGTTTTACTTAATTTGAGTAAATTAAATACTTGTTTTAAGTAAAATTCAAGTAATTATTTTTTTTAGTGCATCCGATGTCAATAAGAAACTGTTTGTGTTTCAGCTGTTTTCGGTTTTTATTGTTACAATGGCGTTGCCAGTTTGTCATCGATTTATAAACTCTAATATCCCTTTGGTATTTTTCACCTCTCTTTTCTAAACTAAAGGAGTAGGTTCAGTAAGACCCCTTTTTGGCCCCAAAATATAGCAGTTTTAGAAAATTGTGAAAATGTAATCTTTAAGCTATATTTTGGAAAGTAAAATGCTTCTGCTACATAAATATGAGCTGTTTTTGCCACATACAATGCACAAATATCGCGTTCTAGCATCATTAAGTCATGATAAATTACTGAAATCTTCACAATTTTAGCATTTTGGTTAATTTTTAGACGGTTTCCGTCTAAAATGAAAGTGGCCGCATTCGTGTTCATTCATAATATTGAAATGTTAGTTGTATTTGATGATAATACAAAACATATATAAAGGTTGAGGATGAACACGGATGCGGCCACTTTCATTTTTGACAAAAACCATCTGAAAAGTGACGTTTTTTGGCATATTTGATAGATTTTTCATATTTAAGCTTGAATCAGAGCGTTTTTAATGACTACATCAGTTAAAATCTTTCACATAAACTAATCGATACAATTGAAATAGACACTTAAGTGTTTAAAAAGTGTCAAAAAACTTTCGTTAGGTGAACCTGAAATTTGAGGCCACAATCGGCCCTTACCGGACCTACTCCTTTGTAAAAACAGATAATATTATGTCTTTTGTTTTGTTCACACATTGAAGTCAATATAATTGAATTTTATGCGACTGTCATACAAGTGAGAAATTAAGCTAGCTATAAACAAGGTTAAATCCATCATTTTGTACTTAACAAAAGTACTTACCATTTAGGATTATGACAGTTGTTATCCGTTCGTATGAGCGTTTGATTTTGCCATTTGATTTGGGACTTTCCTCGGAGTTCAGTATTGTTTCGATTTTACTTTTTCACAGTTTAACGAACCAAAATTAAATTTAAAAAAGAAGATGTGGTATGATTGCCAATGAGACAACTATCCACAAAAGACCAAAATGACACAGACATTAACAACTATAGGTCACCGTACGGCCTTCAACAATGAGCAAAACCCATACCGCATAGTCAATAGCTATTTATATTCAGGTCTTGATAAAACACATAATCAGTCGTAACAAGTAAGTACTACACTAAACAAACATACAATAGGATTTGTCGGTTGGAACAATATGTTGTCTTGTATTGATTTTAATTTTGATTTTGATTTCGTATGTGATTAACAGAACTATCCGTCAATTGAAATACTTAAAGATAAATTCTTCATACTACATTTAGTAAAATAGAGATAAACCAGAGGGAAAAGAGAAACGAATTTCACAATGTTTTAATGTGATGGTAGTCTGATGATAACAAACCCGTGAAAAAGTTACTCTGACTACAAGATGTACACACTATCAATTAGAAACGTGTTGGCTGTGTTTGCGTCAGTATCTGTTCACACGTTTATGTAGAGCAGTAAATCATATTTATTATGTGTCAAATCTTCTGGTGCTATTTGATATGACACTTGATATACAAGGAATTTTTAATCACACTTCTTTTTTGTTTCATCTCTTTTGTACTATTAGACTATATCAATGCATCGTTTCTAAAATCCTGGTTTTCTGGTGATCGCATATTTACGGTTAATAAGAAAATAATTTGTTTCTAAGTTTATTACTTGGTTTAACATGTTTTACAATGAATACAACGATTCAGTATCGGCTATCTTTTTCTTTTAAACAACAACAACAGGTTGTCTGATCTACATGTTACTCATATTTTTTTAGTCATGGCTGCCATGGCAGCCATCGTGGTTGGTTAGCCGGGTCATCGGAAACATTTTTTATGATTGTAGCCAATTGTGGTAAAATTTGGTCGAGTAGTTTCAGAGTAAAAGATAACAATGACGACGGCGGACGACGACGAACGACGGACGCCAAGTGATAAGAAAAGCCCTTAGGGCTATGTGAGCCAACACTTGAAACACTTATAAACCAAATCAACAAACGACAACCACCGACCATCAGCTTACTAAATAAGAACAGATACGAACAAATTCAGTGGGTTAAAACGTTTTAATAGGTAGCAACTTTTACCTTTACCTGAATTAATAGTATATCATCAAAACAACGCAAGACATTAAAATGAATGAGCATGCGCAATGTGGGTGACGTTCATTATTGCAGAATGTATAATTCCTTGTTTTTCTCAGCAGTCAACATGCTTTATCATGAAGTTTGTGTGCATCTCTTGTTGTATGTTGACCAAAACCACTCCAGAATCAATATACACTTTTATTTGAATATTTAGATATACAATGCAAATACTTTGATTTGAAAATGATGATAAATATACAATGTATTATGCGCATAAAGATATGAAAAAGGAATATAATATTATACAATTATTGAGTTCGAACAATATTTAAAATACTTTCGATAGAAGTTGTTAAAAATTGATATATCACCTATCTATATAATTAAGAAATTTATGAATCCTAGTCTCTAAAACGTCAACCCGTTTCCTATAAGCAATGAGATAATGAAAATCGCCATATGAATATGTGTCAGCATGTTGTGGCATCTCTAGAAATGTGTAATATGATATTGTATTTGATTGTGTTCAACAGAGGTTGAATTGATCCATCAATGTACACGACAGAAGTAATTTTGTAGTTTTTGAAAATCCATTGCTTTCTGCATAGTGTACAGCCGTCTTTCCAAAGACATCAACTTCGCCCACATTGACTCCTCTATTAAGCAAATACACAGCTAACGAATATACGTCATCTTCTTTTTTGGCGGGAAATGTTTTACATATTAACATTAATATCGTAGTTTTGAGATTAGTTTTAATATCAACATCCAACTGTTTCTCTAGTAGAAGCTTCGTTTTCACGGAATCAGCTTTCACAATTGAATTGAAAATTTCCATCCAATCTTTTTGTAAATGTTTGTCACAGGAGAATCTTTCGTAGTTTTTAAACATCATTGCAATTCCAGCTGAAAGGTCCATTTTTAAGCAACTTTTGATGCTCCTAACAATTTCAACTTATACTGTTTGCCTTCAACTATTAGTTAAATTTATAGTACATTCTATGCTTATTACACCAATCAGATTGCGAGAATAAATTTGTACTGTTGTGTTTTTGTAAACGTGTTAACTTTAATACATACCTACATGAACATATGGTAGTGTAAATGAAAACGATACCCTGCTAATATTTAAGTTAAGCAGGCGTTAATCAATTAATCTGATTTTTACTATGATTGAAAATCTAATGCTTTAAGCAATTTAACGATAAGTTGATTAAATTTCTTGTGTGTGGTTTACCTTCATATACAGTTGGACCATTTCTATCATCGTTTACATATGTTTCAAGATCACGTTTTTCCTCCGATTTATACACTAAAGTACTAGTCCATAGAGGTGTATTGATTCATTATATCCATGAAACATGATGAATGTAATACCTACGATTGGTTTTCAATAAGCTGTCAGTAGCTGTGAGTGTTTTACATCGTCACTGTAGGTCTTTTAAATCGTTTTGTGGGATATGTTTTTGTATTTGGTAACTATTTGTTGAGTAAAGCATTATCATCTTATCTATTTATTATATTTTAGGATAACTGATAGTTATTTTGAGCTGTTACACTATAGTTCAACGTTAGGTGATGTTTGCCTTTCCCAAGACCGAAGCCTGTAATGTAGTTGTCGTAGTGGCCCCTGTCTATTTCATTTGTATTTTATATATCGTTAACAATGCTTTACATGTTTTTTTTAGTTTAGTTGTCCTTTAATTTTAGTTTTTTTTGGTTTGTTATAGGCAGCATAATTTTCTTTTTTTTCTAAACTAAGTTTTTTCTTTTGGTTGTTTACAATGTGCAATCTTAATTTGTACGTACATAACACATGTAACAACAGTCGAAGGAAAATTTTATGATTACGACAATTTTAATACTTATAATTGGCGGTAATATCAGCTAGTGCCTTATCCATATGTCGCCAACAGATCACTGTTATCAGTTTAACATTTGACGAACCCCGTAATGTATCTCGTATAGTATAGTGACTGCACGTTTTACCAAAACACCTGTCCAATTGATATGTTTTAAACTGCCTGATACATGATATTGATACCAGACATGAGGGAAATATGTGTGATTAGTTTCTAAATCAAACACATGTACATGAACGTGCACCAATGACAGAAACTTTATACATATAATTGAACTAGTTTAAATGACACATGCTTTTAACAAAAATGGTAGAATGTTCGTTTGACACCAAAATAACACCAAGAACAATAAACTGATTGTAAAATTAAATTTGCAAAGTATTAGAAATAGAAAACGTATCTAAATATCATTCTGAACAAAACGTGATCCTGAAACAACCACTAAATCACACAGATCGTATGGTACAATAAATATTCGAAAGCCGAAACAGAACGTCTGTAAAAAAAAAACTCACTAGAATATCATGTGATGGACAAATCAAATAATTTTGGCCATTGTTTAGATTGTCTACTGCTATGTTCATGATGTTTGTCTTCTTTCAATCGGTGTTGATTTTTTGTGGTTTTTATTCTATTATCGTGTTGCATTTGTTTTATTCGTGAATTGGATTGCAAGATACTATTTAGAAATAAATTGTTGTTGGAATATTCAAAAAGAAAATTCGCCGAAGATATCAAGCTATACATCATTTAGTAGGGCTTTTTTCTACTTAATATTTTTTGTGGCTCTAAAACAAATCAAATTGGAAAGTTAGATCTGAAACAAAATTCAGAAGCATTACAATTAGAAAATGCCTAAACCTTATATGCTTATAAAATTGAAAATAAAGCTTCGGACGCATGAATGTGTTGTACAAAACGATGCGCGTGAGAATAAACGATATGGGTTATTTGTTTTTCATTTGAATATTCAAAATTGCCCATGAATAATCATTCAGCAACAGCGTTCCAAGTATTAAAAGCAATCACGTGCATCAATCAAATGGCAATAAGAAACTGTTTGTATTTCAGCTGTTTTAGGTTTTCATTGTTACAATGGTGTTGTCAGTAAATCATCGTTTTATATGCTCTATTATCCCTTTGGTATCTTTCCCCTCTCTTTTCTAAAACAAATTTGTAAAAACAGATAATATTCTAATGCAATTATTTTGTAACAATTGTTCTGATTGGATGACAGCAAGCGTAAAATTATCTATCTCCTTGTCTGTAACTAAGGAAGCCGACATTTTGAATTTCGGAATGTATTGACATGTTGTTTCTACAGTAATAAACAAAAAACTCACTTGATAGGCCTAAAAATCTTCTTTTAATAAAATTTTATTACATTCTGAAGCGGCACAGAAGCCAGAAAACGCCCGGTGTTTATGTTTGACGCCGGAAGCATACCTATGACGTCACCTAGTGTAGGGACCAAAGAAGATAACACCTTTTAGCGGAATTTTCTTTAATGAAGATTTTACACTGAAATAATGATTGAAATTTAATTATGAACTTGTTTTGCGTTAGAATAGAGATAACTGTATTGTATTTGAAGCTTTGCGGACGTCCATCGGTAGTTTTACTGTCGCAAATACTCGTTTACCTGTCTCCGCTCCGCGTCGCCAGGTAAACTAAATTTGCGACAGTAAAACTACCGATGAACGTCCTTAAAGCTTCAAATACAATACAGTTATCTCTTAATTATGTCTTTTTTTGTTCACATATCGTAGTCAATATAAGGGAATTTTATACGACTGTCATGCAAGTGATAGGTTTAGCATGCTACATGCTACAAGGTTTGATCCATCATTTTGTACTTCAGAAAATTACTAAGTAATACCATTTAGGATTATGACAGTTGTTATCCATTCCTTTGAGCGTTTGATTTTGCCATTTGATTCGGGACTTTCCCCGAAGTTCCGTATGTTGTGATTATATTTTTTCATAGTTTAACGAACCAAAAGTAATTAGCTATTTATATTCAGGTCTTGATAAAACACATAATCAGTCGTAACAAGTAAGTACTACACTAAACAAACATAAAATAGGATTTGTCGGTTGGAACAATATGTTGTCTTGTATTGATTTTCATTTTGTGTGTGATTAACAGAACTATCAAGTTTTCCGTTTATTGAAATACTTAAAGATAAATTCTTCATACTACGTTTAGAAAAATAGAGTTAAACCAGAGGGAAAAGAGAAACAAATTTCACAATGTTTTAATGTGATGGTAGTCTGATGATAACTAACCCATGAAAAGTTACTCTGACTACACGATGTACACACTATCAATTAGAAACGTGTTGGCTGTGTTTGCGTCAGTATCTATTCACACGTTTAGGTAGAGCAGTAACGATTAATAACATTAATTATGTGTCAAGTCTTCTGGTGATATTTGATATGACACTTGATATACAAGGAATTGTTAATCACACTTCTTTTTGTTTCATCTCTTTTGTACTATTAGACTATATCAATGCAGCGTTTCTAAAATCATGGTTTTCTGGTGATCGCATATTTACGGTTAATGAGAATGTTTTAAGAAAATAATTTGTTACTAAGTTTATTACTAAGTTTATACAACGATTAAGTGTCGGCTATTTTTTTCTTCTAAACAACAACAACGGGTTGTCTGATTCGTCTGAAAATTTCTTGACCTAATTAACAATTACATCCAGTTTGAGATTTGCTCTAAATGCTTTTGTTTCAGAGATAAAAGCCACAATTTAGATTTTACCCCTATTTCTTTTTTTAGCCATGGCTGCCATGGCAGCCATCTTGGTTGGTTGGCCGGGTCATCGGACACATTTTTTTAACTAAATACCCCATTGATGATTGTAGCCAATTTTGGTAAAATTTGGTCGAGTAGTTTCAGAGTAAAAGTTAATGATGACGACGAACGACGGACGCCAAGTGATGAGAAAAGCCCTTAGGGCTATGTGAGCTAAAACTTGAAACACTTATAATCCACATCAACAAACGACAACCACTGAACATCAGTCTACTAAATAAGAACAGGTACGAACAAATTCAGTGGGTTAAAACGTTTTAATAGGTACCAACCTTTACCTTTACCTGAAATAATAGTATTTCATTCTAATATGACGTGCTTCTTTCGCTTTGTTAACAACACTGTGATAAAATTCTCGATATATCTATACTAAGCGCAGACTCCGTGGTGTACATAATAATAGCTGTTACAATATACTTCCCACGTAAATCCACATGTATTGAAACCTATTTGCAAACCCTTTGTCGATTTTATTGTTTTAAAAATTGCAATTTAAAAAAAGACAAAATCACTTTTATTCTTATTCGGATGCATAATAAAAAGAAGTAATGCACAAGAGCTCGGAGAAACCAACAAAATAAAAATTAAATTAAATTCCGCGAAAGTCTATTAATGTTTTTGGCCCATTTAAGTCATTTCAAAACATGACGTCATACAAATCAAAACGCTAGAGTTGAAAGTTTTCTGTTACGTGAACTATTGAAAAGTCGTTTACTATTGTATTAAATTGATTATCAAGGTAGGTTTTGTTTGATTTTCTATTCTATTGCATTATTCGCATATTTACTGATTTCAGCAAGTCAACATGTCGGCTCCTTAGTTACGAAATGTCAACTTTGGATTTGACGGTAGCTCACGAGAAAAACATGTAAATCAAAATGACATTTGTTGGTTTTGAGAATGAAACAGATTTTTTTTCAGCGGTTGTTCACGAAATAATCCATGCAAGCTACGGATCTATTAGAATGTTTGAGCTTTATCTAACAGGGAGTAAAAAAGAACAGCCACACACACAGCTTTACCCATCCTCGCTTCAGTATTTTTAATGATCGTATTTGTCCTATTAGAATCGAAATAATTCATGGAAGCCATACATTATTGGAAATTTACACATGGCCTGGACCGTGATATTCGTTAATTTTATCCCTCGCTAACGTTCAGGATAAGATTCGAATATCACGGCCCAGGCCATGTATAAATTTCCAATAATCTATGGCTTCCATGAATTATTTCTTAATCAAAACATAGATAGACATTAAAATGCATGCGCAATGTGGGTGACGTTCATTATTGCGAAATGTATAATTCCTTGTTTTCTCAGCAGTCAACATGATATATCATGAAGTTTGTGTGCATCTCTTTTTGTATGTTCAACAAAACCACTCCAGAATCAATATACACTTTTATTTGTCATGAATATTTAGATATACAATGTAAATACTTTGATTTGAAAATGATGATAAATATACAATGTATTGTTCAAATAGACATATGCACATAAAGATATGAAAAAGGAATATAATATTATACAATAATTGACTTTTGATGGGTTCGAACAATGATTTAAAATACTTTCGCTAGAAGCTGTTAAAAAATTGATATATCACCTATCCATATAATTGAGAAATATATGAATCCTAGTCTCTAAAAGGTCAATCCGTTTTCCTATAAGCAATGAAATAATGAAAATCGCCATATGAATATGTGTCAGCATGTTGTGGCATCTCTTGAAAAGTGTGTATGATATGGTATTTGATTGTGTTCAACAGAGGTTGAATTGGTCAATCAATGCACACGACAGAAGTAATTTTGTAGTTTTTGAAAATCCATTTCTTTCTGCATAGTGTATAGCCGTCTTTCCAAAGACATCAACTTCGTCCACATTAATTCCTCTATTAAGCAAATACACAGCTAACGAATATACGTCATCTTCTTTTTTGGCGGGAAATGTTTTACATATTAACATTAATATCGTAGTTTTGAGATTGGTTTTAATATCAACATCCAACTGTTTCTCTAGAAGAAGCTTCGTTTTCACGGAATCAGCTTTCAAAATTGAATTGAAAATTTCCATCCAATCTTTTTGTAAACGTTTGTCACAGGAGAATCTTTCGTGGTTATTAAACATCATTGCAATTCCAGCTGAAAGATCCATTTTAAGCAACCACTATGATACTGTTAATTTCAACAAAGGCTGTTGATTATAATGTTTGTCCATAACTATCAGTTATATTTATAATACACTGTGTGCTTATTTCACCAATCAGATTGCATGAATAATATGGTACTGATGTGTATTGTAAACGTGTTAATTTTAATACCTACCTACATGAACACATGGTAGTGTAAATGAAAACGATATCCTGCTAATGTTTAGGTTAAGCAGGCGTGTATCAATTAATCTCACTTTTTTTATCATTGAAAGTCTAATACTCCAAGCATTTTAACCGGTTAGTTGATTAAACTTCTAACTACCATATTCAGTTGGAATCTTGCTCTCATCTTTAACATATTTTACAAGGTCACGTTTTCTCCGATCTTTACACTAAAGTCTATAAATGTGTATGGATTTATATATCCATTAAACATGATGCATGCAATACCTACAATAGGTTTTCAATAAGCTGGCAGTAGCTATGATTATTTTACATCGTTACTTTGTCTTTGGTCTAGTTGTGGTTTTTGTATTGGGAAACAATTCGTTGAGTCAAGTATCATCATCTTTTTTGTATTTTATATGTTAGTATTTATAATTTTTATATTGCACTGTTACACTATCGTTTGATGTGATGTGAAGATTTACTTTCCCAGGATCGGAGCCTGTATTGTTGTTGTTGTTGTTGTTGTTGGTCCCTGTCTATTTCATTTGTACTTAGTTAATTGTTTTTTATTTCAATAAATCATAGTTGTGGTTTTGTGTAAGCAATGCTTCGAAAATTTTACGGACGCCATCACGAGTTGATTGACCGTTATGGAATATCCGTTACACAGATGGTATCGGATATGTTCTCTTTGGCGTAACTTTAATCCTATTC
Organism: Mytilus galloprovincialis; assembly: GCA_037788925.1. Classification (NCBI taxonomy): domain Eukaryota; kingdom Metazoa; phylum Mollusca; class Bivalvia; order Mytilida; family Mytilidae; genus Mytilus; species Mytilus galloprovincialis. The sequence continues at coordinate 61,561,687 of CM075332.1, forward strand.
CTTTTTCAAGAAAGTGATCTATCGAATTAGACTATTTAGTGGCTTTGTAAAAAAATAAGCTACACGACAGGTGCTACATGTGAAGCATGAACTGCTTACCATTCTGGAGATTCTGAAATCACCCCCAGTTTTTGATGGGGTTCGTGTTCTTCGTGTACCCCTATTTGTGACATTTTGTTCACGCATCATTGTGAATATAATGGAATTTAGCAAGACTGTCGTACAAAAGAGAGGTTTAGCGCTATGAAATCAGGTTTAATCCACCATTCTCCACATTTGAAAATGCTTGTACCAAGTCAATAATATGTCAGTTGTTGTCCATTCGTTTGATATGTTTTATCATTTGATTTTGCCATTTTATTAGGGACTTTTCGTTTTGAATTTTCCTCGGAGTTCCGTATTTTTGTAATTTTACTTTTTACATGTTTTTTTAGTTTAGTTGTCTTTTTATTTTACTTTTTTTGTTATAGGTAACATTATTTTCTTTTTTTTAAACTAAGTTTTTCTATTGGTTGTTTACAATGTGCAATCTAAATTTGTACGTACATTACAATAGTCAAAAGAAAACTAAACACGTTATGATTTCGACAATTTTAACTATTTTAATTGGCGGAAATATCAGCTAATGCCTTATCACTTTTTCATCAACAGAACAGATTTTAACATTTAATGTACCCAGGAATGTATCTCGTATAGCATAGTGACTGCACGTTAATCCAAAACACCTGTCAAATTGATATGTTTATAAACTGCTACATACATGATATGATACTTACCACGAGGAGATACATGTGATTAGTTTCTAATTCAAACACGTTACCAATGACAAAAACTTTATACATATGATTGAACTAAATGTAGTTTAAATTACACGTTCTTTTGACAAAAATGGTAAGCATATTTGTTGGACACCAAAATAAAACTGAGAACAATAAACTGATTGTAAATAAAATTTGCAAAGCCTTCAAAAAAGAAAACGTATCCCAATATCATTCTCAACAGCAAGTGATCCTGAAACAACCCCCAAATCACACAGATCGTATGGTACAATAAATCTTCAATAGCTGAAACAAAACGTCTGTAAAAATACAAAGCTTCACTAGAATATCACTTTATGAAAAAATCACGTTATTTTTGGCCATTGTTTAGATTGTCTACTGTTATGTTTGTCTTATTTTAATCGGTGTTGATTTTTTGTGGCTTTTGTTCTTTTATCCTGTGGCAATTGTTTTGTTCGTGAATTGGATTGCAAGATACTTTTTTGAAATAAATTATTGTTTAAGTATTCAAAAAGAAAATTCACCGAAGATACCAAGCTATAAATCATTTTGTACTTAAGTAACGAATTTTTTCTACTTAATACTTTTTAGTGGCGCTAAAAACAAATCAATATACCAGGATAAAAAAAATTATATTCACGCCAGACGCACGGAAATTAAGATCTTTAACAAAGTTAAGAAGCATTACAATTAGAAATTGCCTAAACCTTATATTTATAAAATTGAAAATAAAACTTCGGACGCACGAATGTATTCTGTTCATATTTTTCAAATAGGAGTACAAAACGATGTACATGTATGAAGACGCTATTGCTATGCTTCATAGTGTGAAAGAATAAACGGTATGGGTTATTTTGTATTTCATTTGATTATTTAAAATTGATCATGAATAATCATTCAGCAACAACGTTCCAAGTGTTTAAAGCAATCACGTGCATCCGTCCAATCTCAATTAGAAACTGTTTATATTTCAGCTGTTTCCAGTTTTAATTGTTACAATGGCGTTGTCAGTTTGTCATCAATTTGTATTATCCCTTTGGAATCTTTCAACTCACTTTTCTAAAATTAATTGGTAAACAGATAATATTATGTCTTTTTTTTTTGTTCAAACATCGTAGTCAATATAATTAAAATTGAGAATTGAAATGGGGAATGTGTCACAGAGACAAGAACCCGACCATAGAACAGACAACAGCAGAAGGTCACCAACAGGTCTTCAATGCAGCGAGAAATTCCCGCAACCGGAGGCGTCCTTTAGCTGGCCCCTAAACAAATATTTATACTAGTTCAGCATTGTTCAGTGATAATGAACGCCATACGAAACTCCAAAATTGAATGTTATGCGACTGTCATACAAGTGAGAGATTTAGCTAGCTATAAACAATGTTTAATCTATCATTTTGTACTTACCATTTAGGATTATGACAGTTATAATCCATTCGTTTGAGCGTTTGATTTTATCATTTGATTCGGGACTTTCCTCGGAGATCATTATTGTTTAGATTTTTTCTTTTTCATAGTTTTACGAACCAAAAATAATTAGCCATTTATATTCTGAATCAGATCTTGATAAAACATAAAATCAGTCGTAACAAGTTGTTCCTACACTTTATAAACATAAAATATATAGGGTTCGTCGGTTGGACCAATATGTTGCCTTGTATTGATTTTTATTTTGTATGTGATTAACAGAACTATCATGTATTCAGTCAATTGAAATAGATAAATTCTTCACACTACGTTTCGAAAAGGGAAAAGAGAAACAAATTTCACAATATTTTAATGTGATGGTAGTCTGATGATAACTTATCTATGAAAAGCTATACTCTAACTACACGATGTATATGTATACACTATCAATTAGAAACGTGTTGGCTGTGTTTGCGTCAGTATATATTCACACGTTTATGTAGAGCAGTAACATTAATTCTGTTTCAAGTCTTCTGGTGATATTTGATTTGACACTTGATAAACAAGGAATTGTTAAACACACTTCTTTGTTGTTTCATCTCTTTTGTACTATTAGACTATATCAATGCAGCGTTTCTAAAATCCTGGTTTTCTGGTGATCGCATATTTACGGTTAATAAGAATGTTTTAAGAAAATAATTTGTTACTAAGTTTTGTTACTAAATTTAACGCGCATGAATACAACGATTAAGTGTCGGCTATTTTTTTTCTAAATTGAATTATTTTCGCAAAAAATTTAAGGCATCTAAAATTTGTTACAAAAGTTTACTGAAATTTGTTTTTAAAAGTTAAGAAGGTTTTGACAGAATTCCAAGAAACTTGTATGACTTCTTCTTAATGACAATGATGTAGTGTGAGTTTTAAACTGTTTCTTGTGAAGCATGGTGTCAAGGATCTATCTGAGATAATATCTGAAAAAGTCTTATTTCCTGGTTCCATCTTTCAACGGCAATTATGTTTTTATTCAACCATCTTTTTGTAAAATTTTAAGTTTCAGTATTAACAAGAGTATATATTGCACCAACTATGTACAATATATAATATGGTTCTTACTCATTAACATATTTAAACAAACGAATTCGAAGCTGATTAAACACTCCTTCTTAAATTTCTTCCAAGAACATATTATAATTTGAATGTTCAATCACCCAAAAATCATGTTGTCCCATGTAACAACATAACCATTCTCAGTAACAAGAAGGATGGTAAAGGACAATTCCACTGATGAGACACAAAGGTAATCTTATATATGCCAACCATTGCATTTAATATAAGTTATTAGTATCGTATTAAATAAATCTCAATACAGTATACAGTATTTGAAATGAAAAGACAGGTTTATGACTTTTTATTACAGCAAAGAACATTGTGCAATTCTTGTATTATAGTAGATGGTAACAGAAAGGAATATATTTTTGAATTTTCATTACCTAGGCAGATTTTTCATCTTACAAATACCTTTTTAAAGAAAAATGGCATTGTTTGTTGATATCTTCCAAATGTGACCAATTTGTAATGATGTATTTTTCATGAACCATGAAATAAAGGAATTGTTTTGAAAAAATGATTCCCTTCTGTTACCAACTTGTTACTCAAGATTCTTCTATGTTACCGACATATCGGACAATTATAGTTTAGTATATTTCATAACCTTTTGCATAGTAAATGGCTTAAAATAAATAAGTGGCATTTGGTAACATATTGTAGGATATAATAGTAAACCATATAATAGTATCTTTAACTTATTCTTTGTTCTCATTTGAAACTTGTTCAATTTGGTTCACTTTGGTAACAGGAAAGAACTGGAATTTGTGGTAGCATTTTAAAATTGCCATTGTTACCACATTTAACAATTGTTTGAATTACAGACAACAGTTCCTGAATCCTCAATGTTAGTTCTTCGATTTGAGCTATTTAAACGCCAGTTCTAAAGACATTTTCTTTTTTTGGTTTTTCGTATTGACAAAAATTATACATTTTCAGATATTGTCTTATCTACATTTATTTTTTAATTGACTGGGAATTTTAGTGTTCCGTTAGTCACCCCTAAAACAAACAAGACAACATTGCTGTTACACTCCATTTTTATAATATAAATGATAGTTCAAATTCAGTACGACTGAATTATGTTTTTGTCTAGACCTTAATATATAAGAATACATATTGAAATACAAACTCTTTTTCATAAAAAGAAGACTATTAATAACTCTAAATTTTAAAATTTTCTTTTTACCCTCAAAAGTCGCTTAAATGATTTTATCATAATCTTGACAATTTTAACAAATGATTATTCATGAGAATTTTTTTGTTTGTTCATAAGATGAAAATTATTTAAAAACATAAGTAGAAGAGTGTCACTTTGAATGTTTTAAAGCATTTTTTGACATGGCATGCATATGTTAGCATGGTTAGATACATGTTTGTAGTTAATCAGACAGAGAAAGCAAAGCAACATTAAAGAGAGGCGAAAGATACCAGAAATACATTCAAATTCATAGGTAAAAAAATGACAATGCCATGGACAAAAAATAAAAAAGACGAACAGACAAACAATAGCACACAATATAGTAAAATATAGGAAATTCATATTGGCTGATCAATTTTCATTTGCGGATGTTCATGGTTGTTCACCATGTTTAAGACGAGACAACACTCAATTAAAAACATTTGATTAAAAAAAAAGAAAAAAAAAGACTTTAATTCATGGATTGAAATGGGGACTGCAACTGTAGGAGAGGTAATACTATGCAGTTAGGGCATGTATATTGCTATATATATATATATAACTTTAGAAGTTATTGTAACCGGTATGGCAAGGTTGTTTTTTTTAAATTCAAATTCTGGACAAAAATTCAAAATCCATACAAGAGCCGTCGAAATTATTTTCGAATCTCAAACCAAACGAATCTACATCATTTCATTAGATTAAAACATAAACTTACACATGGTACAGAAGACCAAGTTAATAAAGTTAATTAGCTGTGCGAGGAACGGAATCAGTGTAAAATGACTCTTATTTTTACACCTTTTTTAAAACTTATTATAATCTGATGATCACGATTCTCTTTATAATTGGATTACCTACATTGAAATGAACATACTGTCAGAAAACATGTGTGATGCTTTAACGCTGTTGGCTCATGTTTTGTGTTGAAGATCAGTATCTGATCATGAACTGTTGAATTTGCATGTGACTTTTCAAATCATAGAAGTACATATAATTAGGCATCTTTTAATGCCAAATGTATTTTTTATAGTTTGATTCTTTGTCACTTATGTACTTCATTTGACTTTCAAAGAGAAAAAATACTCTAGAAACACAGTTTTGTGATAACGACGTCTAAAAAATTACGGTACAGACATTTTAAAAGCAATGACATTTCTTTTTAAGGTATCCAGCAAGAAATTCTGAATTGCCCTGCATGTCATAGTAATATTGAAATTAAGCATGTCTGCAAATAGCCTATAATATAAAAATGAGGATGTGGTATGATTGCCAATGAGACAACTCTCCAAAAAAGACCAAAATGACACAGAAATTAACAAGTGTATGTCACCGTACGGCCTTAACAATGAACAAAGCCCATACCGCACAGTCAGCTATAAAAGACCCCGAAATGACAATGTAAAACAATTCAAACGAGAAAACCGACGCCCTAATAAATGTACAAAAAATAAACGAAAAAACAAATATGTAACACTTAAACGAACGACAACCACTGAATTACAGGCACAAACATATAGAATGTGGCGGGGTTAAACATGTTAGCGGGATCCCAACCCTCCCCTAACCTGGGACAGTGGTGTAAGAGAACAACATAAGAACGAACTATAAAAATCAGTTGAAAAAGGCTTTACTCATCAGATAAAATTACAAACTCTGCAAATATAAATGGACGTGGCCGGGTACTTGAACATCCCAACATCAAAAGACACAAAGTACAGATATGTAAGATACAAAACGTGGTGTGTTATACCAATGTAATATGCATATCCCCTCATTTTGTTTATCCAGTCAAAATAAAGTAGCAATAATAAACAAAAAAGTCAAACAGCAAAACATGTTTTAAGTTACATTTTTGTACACCAATTTATAATTATACGATCTTTGGGTGAACAAATAAATTTTATAGAGTGACATCTTTTAATTTTATTAGTAGTATACATCTTATTGTATTTAACCTATTTGTGTTAATCTGACATGTCTGAAAAAGTGCAAAATCGAACATTTGATTATAACATTTTCTCTACCCTATGCATCATATATGTACATATCCCATTGTGAGAAGCCTGTAGCATGGTGGTTGTCGTTTGTTGCTTTGAACTATATATGTGTTTCCCTTTATGTATACTTAGCTTTTCTGTACATGTTTTGCTGTTGAAGTACTAGTCAAGGTTAGGCAGAGGTTGCGCGCCTTCTTACATATTTTACCTTGCCACCTTCATTGTTTGTTTCAAAATTCAACAGCCTGGTGGTCGCTTTCAGATTGTATCATAAAATTGAGAATGGAAATGGGCATATTTGATTTTCGTTTCCTGTGTTTTTACATACATTAATATTTAGATTTCTTTTCGATTCTGGTGTTTTACATTGATCGGTTTTGGATTAACATCTAAGAATTGAAATCATTATTGTAACAATTATAAAAATCATTGTAATAAATTACTTTGCTCTTCATGGGCCCTTTAATTGGAATAAAAATATCTTATCATATAAGGGTTTTGTAAAGCCTGCTGTATATGTGGTACGAGCTTTGTTCATTGTTTTGGCCATTCAGTGACATAAAGGGGCAACAATCTACGTGTAATCTCTGATAGAGAGATGTCTCATTGGCAATCATCATATTTCTTCTTATTTTCATATTATGCAGAACACTATATAAATATACTTTTTTCTATTTACAGCAGATTATAAAATCGAATTTCACTGGTCAGTCACGACTGGTGTTTTTGTCTGATGTTTTGTTTATTTACAAATCTTGTTAAGCCCAAATTAAAAACACAATTTCTTTTTTTAATATAATTTGATTCAAGTTTCCTTGAGTAATATTCTATTCAGCGAACGCCGGAAAGTTTTTTTTTCTTCACTTTTGAATAACGAAGGACGAACTTCCCTCATGATAAATACATCCGATGATCAAACGATCTGTATCCGAATGCAGCCTTGGTGTCAATCATAACACGCTGAAGGTTATAAAGCTCACCGCATTTTTGCGTCTTTGTTAGTCTTGTATGTTTGGTGGGTTTTTTAAATTTTAGTTTATTTATATGTTTTAAAGTTTAGAAGCCAGTTAATTTTCACTGAACTAGTATACATTTAGGGGCCAGCTGAGGCCCACCTCTGGTTGCGGGATTTTCTCGATGCAATAAAGACTCATTGGATGTCTTCGGCTGTTATCTGCTCTTTGGTCCCATTGGCAATCATACTACATCTTCTTATTTTTGTGAAGACTGGTTACTCGTTCAACAGCTGCTATTGTCTATACGACTAAACTGCTGTCCTCATTTTTTGACTTCGGATAACACTTCAAGTTTTGAGTGAATGACACAATAGCCGTAGTTCTCAAAACCCGTCAATAAATGTATGGCCCGAGAACACAGTTATTTCGTAGTGCATTTCTTTTAGACAATAAATTCAAATTAAAAAAATCGCACCTGCTCTTTCTTCAAAATAGTTTTACAGTGTAGTGTACTACCAGTGAGACAAATAATATCAAAATTATAGAAACTTCTACCAGCTCTAACTCAAAATATTGGCAATTCTGTGTTAAGGGGGTGTAAAATTCAGTTTGACAGCTTCAGACGTGATAAAATTTGACCTTTCAGAACTGGACCAATTCACTCCTTAACATAAAGTTTCAGCACCCAAATTTTTTTGACATGTAATTACATCCCCCTACTTAATATTTCATGCATTTAATATAAATAAATAAATTGGGAAAGTGTATTAAATAAAACATGCAAGTTATACACTGTTTACACTAGGGACTATATTCGTAGACAACGAAAACCAAAGGACGATAACTGTGTCATTGGACCTAATAGGACAGAAAGACTTGACCAATCTTTATAAAACTTTGCATAACCTAAGCTTGGGCAATAATGAGATGGTTTGCCAAGTTTCATGGCCATATGTCATATATACCAGAAACTGGGGTCATTTTAGTATTGACATTTGGATGTTTATTTTTGACGTATAAATTAAATATCTTCAACTGTCAAGATTTTGGCCTAAAAACTTGAAATTTTGCAAAAATTTACTTTTTAAATGCTCTTGAATATTAGATATTAAGTATTAAAAGCATCTGCACACTCATTTTATTTATCAGATGTATTGTATTTATTCCAAAGTCAAATTTATATGCGCCTATGCCTGAAAATAGAGATTTTCCAATTCAGGGAAGCCTTATATAAATATGCATTTTTGTTAGCCAATTTGAAGTTTTTGAAGTTTTTTAAGCCTAAATTATTCTTTCATATATATTAAATGTACTTTAAATGTATAGAAAAGTTACAAAAAGTATACCACATGAGTATAAAATGGTCTTGGACCATGCAGTACTGAGAATTATTTAGAGTCAATTTAGGCGGTAGTCCATATTGACATATAAAAATGCACACAGAAGCTATCAGAAGTGAAAATGTGTTACTTTTTGTTCATTTCTATGCTAAGGTGTTATCATACAAGAAGTCTAAATGCAAAAGGACTCTTGCATTTAAATTTTTTGAAAGACAATATGGTCTGGCGGCCAGTTTTTTCACATTTCGATGGAAAACTTGCATTTAGTTTAAGTCTCAAAAGGTATAAATTTGGACCACTTACTATCATACAGGAAAAAAATATGGTAACCTTTAAAGGAGTAAGGTGTACTGAATATAGTAAAAAGCTTTCTTTTCAGATTTAGTGAAATTTTTGTGATGGACTAGAGATTTGATGTACAAAGCGCTTCACATTTTACATACATCAGTTAGGCTGTTTAACCAGGGCCATGAAAACAAAATATTCTGCACTTTTTTTCTGTGATAGTCTACTTTTCTCTTTATTCAGAGTTCACAAATGGTTAATTAAATTTGATTTAAGCACAGAAACACAAATATCAGGAACAAAAAAGCTGTCAGATAGAAAGTCAGCATGCCTCTTAGGCATAAAATGTAAACTTCTTTAAAATCCTTATTATAGCCGTAGAATGCCAAAATGTCAATTTTTAACAGAATTTCTGTAAACCAAAGATGTAAATCCTTTACTTTTATTGAGTTTGACAAATTGAAACCAGCAAATCATTCAGGAAAGTTCCCAAAGTACAGAATCTAGATTTCAGTAATCCATCTCTTAGGCCCGAGAACACAGTTATTTCGTAGTGCATTTCTTTTAGACAATAAATTCAAATTAAAAAAATCGCACCTGCTCTTTCTTCAAAATAGTTTTACAGTGTAGTGTACTACCAGTGAGACAAATAATATCAAAATTATAGAAACTTCTACCAGCTCTAACTCAAAATATTGGCAATTCTGTGTTAAGGGGGTGTAAAATTCAGTTTGACAGCTTCAGACGTGATAAAATTTGACCTTTCAGAACTGGACCAATTCACTCCTTAACATAAAGTTTCAGCACCCAAATTTTTTTGACATGTAATTACATCCCCCTACTTAATATTTCATGCATTTAATATAAATAAATAAATTGGGAAAGTGTATTAAATAAAACATGCAAGTTATACACTGTTTACACTAGGGACTATATTCGTAGACAACGAAAACCAAAGGACGATAACTGTGTCATTGGACCTAATAGGACAGAAAGACTTGACCAATCTTTATAAAACTTTGCATAACCTAAGCTTGGGCAATAATGAGATGGTTTGCCAAGTTTCATGGCCATATGTCATATATACCAGAAACTGGGGTCATTTTAGTATTGACATTTGGATGTTTATTTTTGACGTATAAATTAAATATCTTCAACTGTCAAGATTTTGGCCTAAAAACTTGAAATTTTGCAAAAATTTACTTTTTAAATGCTCTTGAATATTAGATATTAAGTATTAAAAGCATCTGCACACTCATTTTATTTATCAGATGTATTGTATTTATTCCAAAGTCAAATTTATATGCGCCTATGCCTGAAAATAGAGATTTTCCAATTCAGGGAAGCCTTATATAAATATGCATTTTTGTTAGCCAATTTGAAGTTTTTGAAGTTTTTTAAGCCTAAATTATTCTTTCATATATATTAAATGTACTTTAAATGTATAGAAAAGTTACAAAAAGTATACCACATGAGTATAAAATGGTCTTGGACCATGCAGTACTGAGAATTATTTAGAGTCAATTTAGGCGGTAGTCCATATTGACATATAAAAATGCACACAGAAGCTATCAGAAGTGAAAATGTGTTACTTTTTGTTCATTTCTATGCTAAGGTGTTATCATACAAGAAGTCTAAATGCAAAAGGACTCTTGCATTTAAATTTTTTGAAAGACAATATGGTCTGGCGGCCAGTTTTTTCACATTTCGATGGAAAACTTGCATTTAGTTTAAGTCTCAAAAGGTATAAATTTGGACCACTTACTATCATACAGGAAAAAAATATGGTAACCTTTAAAGGAGTAAGGTGTACTGAATATAGTAAAAAGCTTTCTTTTCAGATTTAGTGAAATTTTTGTGATGGACTAGAGATTTGATGTACAAAGCGCTTCACATTTTACATACATCAGTTAGGCTGTTTAACCAGGGCCATGAAAACAAAATATTCTGCACTTTTTTTCTGTGATAGTCTACTTTTCTCTTTATTCAGAGTTCACAAATGGTTAATTAAATTTGATTTAAGCACAGAAACACAAATATCAGGAACAAAAAAGCTGTCAGATAGAAAGTCAGCATGCCTCTTAGGCATAAAATGTAAACTTCTTTAAAATCCTTATTATAGCCGTAGAATGCCAAAATGTCAATTTTTAACAGAATTTCTGTAAACCAAAGATGTAAATCCTTTACTTTTATTGAGTTTGACAAATTGAAACCAGCAAATCATTCAGGAAAGTTCCCAAAGTACAGAATCTAGATTTCAGTAATCCATCTCTTAGGCCCGAGAACACAGTTATTTCGTAGTGCATTTCTTTTAGACAATAAATTCAAATTAAAAAAATCGCACCTGCTCTTTCTTCAAAATAGTTTTACAGTGTAGTGTACTACCAGTGAGACAAATAATATCAAAATTATAGAAACTTCTACCAGCTCTAACTCAAAATATTGGCAATTCTGTGTTAAGGGGGTGTAAAATTCAGTTTGACAGCTTCAGACGTGATAAAATTTGACCTTTCAGAACTGGACCAATTCACTCCTTAACATAAAGTTTCAGCACCCAAATTTTTTTGACATGTAATTACATCCCCCTACTTAATATTTCATGCATTTAATATAAATAAATAAATTGGGAAAGTGTATTAAATAAAACATGCAAGTTATACACTGTTTACACTAGGGACTATATTCGTAGACAACGAAAACCAAAGGACGATAACTGTGTCATTGGACCTAATAGGACAGAAAGACTTGACCAATCTTTATAAAACTTTGCATAACCTAAGCTTGGGCAATAATGAGATGGTTTGCCAAGTTTCATGGCCATATGTCATATATACCAGAAACTGGGGTCATTTTAGTATTGACATTTGGATGTTTATTTTTGACGTATAAATTAAATATCTTCAACTGTCAAGATTTTGGCCTAAAAACTTGAAATTTTGCAAAAATTTACTTTTTAAATGCTCTTGAATATTAGATATTAAGTATTAAAAGCATCTGCACACTCATTTTATTTATCAGATGTATTGTATTTATTCCAAAGTCAAATTTATATGCGCCTATGCCTGAAAATAGAGATTTTCCAATTCAGGGAAGCCTTATATAAATATGCATTTTTGTTAGCCAATTTGAAGTTTTTGAAGTTTTTTAAGCCTAAATTATTCTTTCATATATATTAAATGTACTTTAAATGTATAGAAAAGTTACAAAAAGTATACCACATGAGTATAAAATGGTCTTGGACCATGCAGTACTGAGAATTATTTAGAGTCAATTTAGGCGGTAGTCCATATTGACATATAAAAATGCACACAGAAGCTATCAGAAGTGAAAATGTGTTACTTTTTGTTCATTTCTATGCTAAGGTGTTATCATACAAGAAGTCTAAATGCAAAAGGACTCTTGCATTTAAATTTTTTGAAAGACAATATGGTCTGGCGGCCAGTTTTTTCACATTTCGATGGAAAACTTGCATTTAGTTTAAGTCTCAAAAGGTATAAATTTGGACCACTTACTATCATACAGGAAAAAAATATGGTAACCTTTAAAGGAGTAAGGTGTACTGAATATAGTAAAAAGCTTTCTTTTCAGATTTAGTGAAATTTTTGTGATGGACTAGAGATTTGATGTACAAAGCGCTTCACATTTTACATACATCAGTTAGGCTGTTTAACCAGGGCCATGAAAACAAAATATTCTGCACTTTTTTTCTGTGATAGTCTACTTTTCTCTTTATTCAGAGTTCACAAATGGTTAATTAAATTTGATTTAAGCACAGAAACACAAATATCAGGAACAAAAAAGCTGTCAGATAGAAAGTCAGCATGCCTCTTAGGCATAAAATGTAAACTTCTTTAAAATCCTTATTATAGCCGTAGAATGCCAAAATGTCAATTTTTAACAGAATTTCTGTAAACCAAAGATGTAAATCCTTTACTTTTATTGAGTTTGACAAATTGAAACCAGCAAATCATTCAGGAAAGTTCCCAAAGTACAGAATCTAGATTTCAGTAATCCATCTCTTAGGCCCGAGAACACAGTTATTTCGTAGTGCATTTCTTTTAGACAATAAATTCAAATTAAAAAAATCGCACCTGCTCTTTCTTCAAAATAGTTTTACAGTGTAGTGTACTACCAGTGAGACAAATAATATCAAAATTATAGAAACTTCTACCAGCTCTAACTCAAAATATTGGCAATTCTGTGTTAAGGGGGTGTAAAATTCAGTTTGACAGCTTCAGACGTGATAAAATTTGACCTTTCAGAACTGGACCAATTCACTCCTTAACATAAAGTTTCAGCACCCAAATTTTTTTGACATGTAATTACATCCCCCTACTTAATATTTCATGCATTTAATATAAATAAATAAATTGGGAAAGTGTATTAAATAAAACATGCAAGTTATACACTGTTTACACTAGGGACTATATTCGTAGACAACGAAAACCAAAGGACGATAACTGTGTCATTGGACCTAATAGGACAGAAAGACTTGACCAATCTTTATAAAACTTTGCATAACCTAAGCTTGGGCAATAATGAGATGGTTTGCCAAGTTTCATGGCCATATGTCATATATACCAGAAACTGGGGTCATTTTAGTATTGACATTTGGATGTTTATTTTTGACGTATAAATTAAATATCTTCAACTGTCAAGATTTTGGCCTAAAAACTTGAAATTTTGCAAAAATTTACTTTTTAAATGCTCTTGAATATTAGATATTAAGTATTAAAAGCATCTGCACACTCATTTTATTTATCAGATGTATTGTATTTATTCCAAAGTCAAATTTATATGCGCCTATGCCTGAAAATAGAGATTTTCCAATTCAGGGAAGCCTTATATAAATATGCATTTTTGTTAGCCAATTTGAAGTTTTTGAAGTTTTTTAAGCCTAAATTATTCTTTCATATATATTAAATGTACTTTAAATGTATAGAAAAGTTACAAAAAGTATACCACATGAGTATAAAATGGTCTTGGACCATGCAGTACTGAGAATTATTTAGAGTCAATTTAGGCGGTAGTCCATATTGACATATAAAAATGCACACAGAAGCTATCAGAAGTGAAAATGTGTTACTTTTTGTTCATTTCTATGCTAAGGTGTTATCATACAAGAAGTCTAAATGCAAAAGGACTCTTGCATTTAAATTTTTTGAAAGACAATATGGTCTGGCGGCCAGTTTTTTCACATTTCGATGGAAAACTTGCATTTAGTTTAAGTCTCAAAAGGTATAAATTTGGACCACTTACTATCATACAGGAAAAAAATATGGTAACCTTTAAAGGAGTAAGGTGTACTGAATATAGTAAAAAGCTTTCTTTTCAGATTTAGTGAAATTTTTGTGATGGACTAGAGATTTGATGTACAAAGCGCTTCACATTTTACATACATCAGTTAGGCTGTTTAACCAGGGCCATGAAAACAAAATATTCTGCACTTTTTTTCTGTGATAGTCTACTTTTCTCTTTATTCAGAGTTCACAAATGGTTAATTAAATTTGATTTAAGCACAGAAACACAAATATCAGGAACAAAAAAGCTGTCAGATAGAAAGTCAGCATGCCTCTTAGGCATAAAATGTAAACTTCTTTAAAATCCTTATTATAGCCGTAGAATGCCAAAATGTCAATTTTTAACAGAATTTCTGTAAACCAAAGATGTAAATCCTTTACTTTTATTGAGTTTGACAAATTGAAACCAGCAAATCATTCAGGAAAGTTCCCAAAGTACAGAATCTAGATTTCAGTAATCCATCTAATAGGACAGAAAGACTTGACCAATCTTTATAAAACTTTGCATAACCTAAGCTTGGGCAATAATGAGATGGTTTGCCAAGTTTCATGGCCATATGTCATATATACCAGAAACTGGGGTCATTTTAGTATTGACATTTGGATGTTTATTTTTGACGTATAAATTAAATATCTTCAACTGTCAAGATTTTGGCCTAAAAACTTGAAATTTTGCAAAAATTTACTTTTTAAATGCTCTTGAATATTAGATATTAAGTATTAAAAGCATCTGCACACTCATTTTATTTATCAGATGTATTGTATTTATTCCAAAGTCAAATTTATATGCGCCTATGCCTGAAAATAGAGATTTTCCAATTCAGGGAAGCCTTATATAAATATGCATTTTTGTTAGCCAATTTGAAGTTTTTGAAGTTTTTTAAGCCTAAATTATTCTTTCATATATATTAAATGTACTTTAAATGTATAGAAAAGTTACAAAAAGTATACCACATGAGTATAAAATGGTCTTGGACCATGCAGTACTGAGAATTATTTAGAGTCAATTTAGGCGGTAGTCCATATTGACATATAAAAATGCACACAGAAGCTATCAGAAGTGAAAATGTGTTACTTTTTGTTCATTTCTATGCTAAGGTGTTATCATACAAGAAGTCTAAATGCAAAAGGACTCTTGCATTTAAATTTTTTGAAAGACAATATGGTCTGGCGGCCAGTTTTTTCACATTTCGATGGAAAACTTGCATTTAGTTTAAGTCTCAAAAGGTATAAATTTGGACCACTTACTATCATACAGGAAAAAAATATGGTAACCTTTAAAGGAGTAAGGTGTACTGAATATAGTAAAAAGCTTTCTTTTCAGATTTAGTGAAATTTTTGTGATGGACTAGAGATTTGATGTACAAAGCGCTTCACATTTTACATACATCAGTTAGGCTGTTTAACCAGGGCCATGAAAACAAAATATTCTGCACTTTTTTTCTGTGATAGTCTACTTTTCTCTTTATTCAGAGTTCACAAATGGTTAATTAAATTTGATTTAAGCACAGAAACACAAATATCAGGAACAAAAAAGCTGTCAGATAGAAAGTCAGCATGCCTCTTAGGCATAAAATGTAAACTTCTTTAAAATCCTTATTATAGCCGTAGAATGCCAAAATGTCAATTTTTAACAGAATTTCTGTAAACCAAAGATGTAAATCCTTTACTTTTATTGAGTTTGACAAATTGAAACCAGCAAATCATTCAGGAAAGTTCCCAAAGTACAGAATCTAGATTTCAGTAATCCATCGGACAGAAAGACTTGACCAATCTTTATAAAACTTTGCATAACCTAAGCTTGGGCAATAATGAGATGGTTTGCCAAGTTTCATGGCCATATGTCATATATACCAGAAACTGGGGTCATTTTAGTATTGACATTTGGATGTTTATTTTTGACGTATAAATTAAATATCTTCAACTGTCAAGATTTTGGCCTAAAAACTTGAAATTTTGCAAAAATTTACTTTTTAAATGCTCTTGAATATTAGATATTAAGTATTAAAAGCATCTGCACACTCATTTTATTTATCAGATGTATTGTATTTATTCCAAAGTCAAATTTATATGCGCCTATGCCTGAAAATAGAGATTTTCCAATTCAGGGAAGCCTTATATAAATATGCATTTTTGTTAGCCAATTTGAAGTTTTTGAAGTTTTTTAAGCCTAAATTATTCTTTCATATATATTAAATGTACTTTAAATGTATAGAAAAGTTACAAAAAGTATACCACATGAGTATAAAATGGTCTTGGACCATGCAGTACTGAGAATTATTTAGAGCCAATTTAGGCGGTAGTCCATATTGACATATAAAAATGCACACAGAAGCTATCAGAAGTGAAAATGTGTTACTTTTTGTTCATTTCTATGCTAAGGTGTTATCATACAAGAAGTCTAAATGCAAAAGGACTCTTGCATTTAAATTTTTTGAAAGACAATATGGTCTGGCGGCCAGTTTTTTCACATTTCGATGGAAAACTTGCATTTAGTTTAAGTCTCAAAAGGTATAAATTTGGACCACCTACTATCATACAGGAAAAAAATATGGTAACCTTTAAAGGAGTAAGGTGTACTGAATATAGTAAAAAGCTTTCTTTTCAGATTTAGTGAAATTTTTGTGATGGACTAGAGATTTGATGTACAAAGCGCTTCACATTTTACATACATCAGTTAGGCTGTTTAACCAGGGCCATGAAAACAAAATATTCTGCACTTTTTTTCTGTGATAGTCTACTTTTCTCACGGGGGGGTCTCTTCCTATATAAAGGTATATACATATGTGCCGCTGGAATGGGTCCCTTTTTTGATCCGTCAAATATATCAATGGGGTGCAATTTTACCGAGGAAATATATCAATAGGTAGTAATTGACCGATTGTGAAAATTTTGAGCTGATAAATATATGAATGGGTTATGATTTCGCTGTGAAATATATGTATAGGTAGGGATTTCACAATTATTCAATATATGAATGGGGGGTGTTTTTAAAATCCCAGCTGCACACCTGTACCCAAAATCCCATGTTGAGACCCCCCCGTGACTTTTCTCTTTATTCAGAGTTCACAAATGGTTAATTAAATTTGATTTAAGCACAGAAACACAAATATCAGGAACAAAAAAGCTGTCAGATAGAAAGTCAGCATGCCTCTTAGGCATAAAATGTAAACTTCTTTAAAATCCTTATTATAGCCGTAGAATGCCAAAATGTCAATTTTTAACAGAATTTCTGTAAACCAAAGATGTAAATCCTTTACTTTTATTGAGTTTGACAAATTGAAACCAGCAAATCATTCAGGAAAGTTCCCAAAGTACAGAATCTAGATTTCAGTAATCCATCTCTTAGGCCCGAGAACACAGTTATTTCGTAGTGCATTTCTTTTAGACAATAAATTCAAATTAAAAAAATTGCACCTGCTCTTTCTTCAAAATAGTTTTACAGTGTAGTGTACTACCAGTGAGACAAATAATATCAAAATTATAGAAACTTCTACCAGCTCTAACTCAAAATATTGGCAATTCTGTGTTAAGGGGGTGTAAAATTCAGTTTGACAGCTTCAGACGTGATAAAATTTGACCTTTCAGAACTGGACCAATTCACTCCTTAACATAAAGTTTCAGCACCCAAATTTTTTTGACATGTAATTACATCCCCCTACTTAATATTTCATGCATTTAATATAAATAAATAAATTGGGAAAGTGTATTAAATAAAACATGCAAGTTATACACTGTTTACACTAGGGACTATATTCGTAAGACAACGAAAACCAAAGGACGATAACTGTGTCATTGGACCGTATAATGTCATCTTTCTTTTTCTTCAATAAACAAAAGACGGTAAGCAAATAATGTTCATTTAAAAGATAATAATAGCAGAACATTAAGTAAACGTCGATGTGCAACCTCGTTTAATATTCGAAACAAATGGACTGCAATTCTTTTCTAAAATCATATTGCATGTTTGGGGATCGACACTGGCGGATCTAGAAATTTTCATAAGTGGGGGCCCACTGACTTCGCTAAGAGGGGGCCCACTCCAGTCACGTTTCAGTGATTCCCTATATAAGCAACCAATTTTTTTCCCAAAAAGGGGGGGCCCGGGCCCCCTGGGCCCCCCCTCTAAATCCGCCTCTGATCGAATTGTTTCCTTTTGTACATGTAACACCGACATGACCTAGGATAACCTAGAAATCGTCTAGCTTGCGCGTCATACATATTTTAATTCGTGTACACAATTCATCATTGTCAGAGAAAATGATATATTTATCAGCTGTAATTGATCTTGAACTAGCTTTCAGTAACTGCAAGTAATCATACATTGTTTTTTGTGTCTTTTTTTTATTGTTATTTGTTAGGAGGTTTTGGGGAGGTTTATTTTTTTTGCTTCGTATCGATCCATTTTCAACTGCATTTTATACTGTGTCCTTATGTTGTACTCTTTCACAAATTTCCCAAATTAGGGATGGGTTAACAGGTACACACACACATGATACAATTAACCCCGCCTCATTCTTTGTGTGCATGTAACAAGTCATGACACTTTAATTCGACAACCACTGATTTGCAGCAGCCTGACCATGGACAGGCACATGCAAAATCTGAAGATTGAACTAGTTTGAGAGCGCACAAACATATCGCTAACCCATGACATAGGTGTAGGAGAACAGCAAAAAAATACAAATCATATTTTCATGGACGAATTTTTTGAAGTTTTTATTTGTCCGATATCCAACATTTTAAAATTGTAATTGAATCAATGTTTTGATAACAAACAGTTCATACATGGGTGGTATTTAAAAAAAATCATTATCATTTTGCATTTACTGAAGACTGCGTCTTGCCTTCTGGTTATCATTTTGAAAATTATTTCGTGTTGTATACGTAATGACTTTATGTGGACCGTTTTAAGATTCGAGGTATGCAGCATGTCATTTTAGTGCTAAATACTCCGCCTGTTGTTAAACAGGTTTAAATAAACTAACATACAAACAGTGCCTCTTCTTTGAAAAATACCTATATATATCAATATAGAAGGTGTGTCTTGATTGCCAGTGAAACTATCCATTAAAATTCAAATGAAGTGGATGTACGGCCTTTAACAGTAGGGAAAACCCTTACCATACACGAACATATTCGGCTATAAAAAGGCCCTGGCATGACCAATATGAACCAATTCAGTTGAATAAAACTAGAGGACTAATTTATGACAAAACAATTTAAGCAAAACAAATATGACAGACAACCACTGAATTACAGGCTCCTGACTCGGAACAGGCGCATATTGGTGCTGGCGTCAACCCTCGCTTTTAACAGGGCCGGTGTTATATAGCCATTCCTCCCCCATGCCAGTCCCCCACCCCCTCCAGGGGAAAGACTGGCATGAGCCAATGTTTCCCCAGGGGAAATGTTGGATCATTGTCATTCTTCATTTGCTGAAAGTTGACAATAAATTGTACGTATACATATAGTAATTTTCCCCCATGCCAATCTCCCCCCCCCTTTTCAATAATATAGATTTCACTATATTTATATGCAAGTCTGTAAATGAAACCGAACAGTGTTAGAATTATTTTTATTTGTATACAAATTTGTTGTTCATTTACATATACACAAGTCTGTCTACAGATTTATCAGTCTGTCTTTGTGTCAACTAGTCTGTCTACAGATTTATCAGTCTGTCTTTGTGTCAACTAGTCTGTCTTTCTGTTCACCAGTTTTTCTATGTGTCCCCTAGTCTTTTTACAATTTTAACTGTCTTTCTATATGTCCGCAAGTCTTTCTACATATTCACCAGTCTATTAAAATGTTTACCATTATGTCTATGTCCACTAGTCCGACTAGACTACAATTTCACTAGCTTTGAAACCTTTCAGTAGGGCCTATAAACGGCGAATACTTTTTACTTTTATTTCGGTGTTTTGTGTCTTTTGTTTTTATGTAAGTGATAATTGTGCACCGTACTAACATTTTAGTGAAGTCAATTGCAATTGATATTTTATAGTTTTTTCTTGCGGTATGCTGTCACAGGTTGGGTTGGAGGAGGGTTGAGTTTAAGGCCGCCGCATTCTTTATGTGACATTCCCAAGCCAGGAACATGTAATACAGTTGTTGTTGTCGTTTCATGGCGGTCAAGTTTGTTTCGTAAATTATTTGTTATAAATACATGTCATTCCGTTACATGTAGTTTTGTTTAAATTTTGTCACATTTTTATTGTCGGGGTATTTTATAGCCGACTATATGAGGGTTTCTCATTGTTAAATGCTGTACGGTTTCAGTGGACTTTAATTACTTTCTACCACGTCAAATTTGTATCATTAGTGCTGGATGGTGTTCGACCCAATGCACCTGTAGGGTTGTAGGGTAGGCGGGATATTTTTGTAGATCTTGTACAGCTCACACTAATGGGGGTAGTTCATGTACTTCTCGGTCTCCCATGCTGGTTAAAGTGGGTGTTCATATCTCCTCTAGTTTGGATGAAGTTTCATCTGTATCGGACTTATTCTCCTGAATGAAAGCTTTAAGTCGAGAATATTCCTCTCTATACGTGCTTTCGGTGAGTTCTTTTACTTAGAAATACTTTGCATGATTTATCATGTGAAGTCATTTCACGATATTACTTTGGAGACATCATAGACGTATGTCCAAGGACAAATCTACTTATTGACAAAAAATGTGAGGCAAATGCCTCATGTTGAAAATTTCAACAAAAAAACTGAAACAAAAGATTGTCTTCATATCAAATTGTTTTCACGGAAAGTGTTTTGCAAGAATCAAGCTCTTTTCACTCTCTGATGTCGCCCCTGCATGCTTTTCGTGATCCATGTTTCTATTTTACTTTTAGTTTTCAGAGTTGATGGTCTATTGTTTGTACTTCTGTGTCCCAGGTTTGTCTTTTGTTCATCTATTGTCCTACTTTATGACTATAGTCTGAGATTTTCATCTGTAAACGTGTGGTTTTGCAATGTTGCATGTCCACCGATGTCCAGACTATCACTGTGCGAGAAAATATTTTAAGAATATACGATGCTACTGGGCACAGAACTACATTGGTCGTGTCTGCATGGAGAATTGAAC
Source organism: Mytilus galloprovincialis (assembly GCA_037788925.1). Taxonomy (NCBI): domain Eukaryota; kingdom Metazoa; phylum Mollusca; class Bivalvia; order Mytilida; family Mytilidae; genus Mytilus; species Mytilus galloprovincialis. Next base: position 61,583,122 of record CM075332.1, read on the forward strand.
TTGATATCAAAGAATACAAAACTGGCTCTTTTTTTGGTAGATAAAACTGACATGGGTAAAATCTCTTTGTTTTTACTGTGCAATAATCTGTATAATGCACAGCAAAGGTGTGCATTAACTACCTCAGATATACTGCACAGTTCAAATCTAGTTTTACCTTTAGGGGCGTTTCCTGGATTTTGAAAGGGGCGTTATTCTATAAAATTTTAAAAAATATCACAGAGTGTAGCGAGACTAAAAACAATATTGACGATTTTATGCTAAAACACGATACTTTGTCCAATCCAAGGGTGAACGACCTATTCGCCCCCACCCCCGAATCCGCCATCTGCATTAATGTTACGACAAAGTTGTACAAACAACGTAGTTTCAAAATAGGAAAAAGAAAGGTTTAATTCTCATTCCTTTTCTTTTTATCTAAGCTGGGACATAAAATATTTCATCATATTTTATGTACAACGTAAATCTTAAATAGTGTTTTAAAGTCAGAAAGATATCGATAGTTAAAACAATTTTTGGTAATTTCTGGCAAAAAAAGAAAGATATCCGAATAACAGAAATATGATTTGGATTAGTTTTAGACACAAAGGAATTTATAACGACTTTTTGAATATTTATTCATATAAAGTGACTATTTTTGGATCGAATTTAATGAGGATCATATTTAAGTTTGTTTCAAAACAGGGGGATTAGCTGGAGATCAATCAGACTTCATTTAGATGGACGTGTCTTAAAAATTAATACAGTAAATAAAAAGAAATTTTTGGGGTTGAGGGAGTAAAAAATTAGAAAGAGAAACGTATTTTCTGTTTATTTAACATTTTGAATCTGGTAAATATAACATCTTCCTAGGTTCATCGTTCTCTAATCATATCATTGAGGGGACAGAAATTCAAAAGCAATTAATCCAAACTCAATAACCCTTTCACTTATGATTTTTCCATACACCGATTTGAAAGTACACAATTTGTCAAAGTCGTAATCGTCACTAATTAAGTAAAAAATAGGAATAAACAGAAACATTAAAAAAAATCTATCATTAAATCGCAATTTTAGAATAAGTCTGAATATTAAAATAAAGTTATTAATTTAAAACTTACCAAAGTCGTATTTCCCCCTTTCCTTACCCTACAAGAAACTTTCCTAGGATTCGTGGATTGCGGAATACCGTCCTCATTTCTCAAACGTTCACGTAAATTGATTGCGTCATGTGTTAAAACAGTTATTGGCCAATCAAATCGGTATATAGGATTTAATTACACGGCTCGTGTGACCCTTTAACCCGAACTCCTACGTCGTTCGGGTTAATTAGGGTCACACGAGCCGTGCAGTTAAATCTTATATATATACCGACATGCTTGGTCAATAACTACATGTATAACATAGCTGACTTGGTTGAAATTAAATTAAGACCACCAAATTCCAGGTATCAAATCATCTATAAAAAAAACTTCAATGTATTGCCATATGATCATGACCTTTTACATTGATGGGTCAAACTTGCATTAAGTCGTGTTCAGACCCTTTAACAGAAAATACGGGAATATGGAGTAAACATGCACGGGACCTAATCTCACACAAAGTCAATGCATAGAAAAAATACAAATGATCAATGGTCAAAGTTTGTATTCCTGTTTTTCATCTTGATAGTTGCTGGAAGGTCTTCAACAATTAAAAAAAAAAAATCAGTGATACCGTAAAACAAGGTCAAAATGGTCCTTAGTGTCGACTTGAGCAGTACCGGTACTTAAAGTATAATACTGCACTATCACTATATTTGAATCTAGTCATAAAAAATCCCCAAAGTCTAAGCAACATAAAAGACAAGAACAGATAGACGGATCCGGTTTAAATTATTATGAAAATTACGAATTTTGCTTTATCCTACAAATTGGTCTACTTTTATTGTTGACCCAGTTAAACCTAAAGGTCTTACATTGCAACGAATCTATGTTTTTGTTTTGAGACCAGAATATTTTCGAAAAAAATAGAAATTAATTGCGTTTCTATGTATTAAGAAAGAGTCCGGGAAACGCTCAGAATGCACGATTTTGCGTTATTTTTCTCAGAGCTTCTGGGGGCATTGAGGCTCCCCAGACCCCTCACCAAAATTTTCGCCTTGCTATGCTCTGCGAATATATTTGCCTCACTATTAAAAGAGCATAGTTACGGTCCTGTATTCATTTATTCCATGATACCAAGGGTTCAAGACGGAGAATGGATGTGATCATCACACCAGAATGTGTATACATATATATGATATCACAGTAGCATGGGTTCGAATCCCGGCGAGGGAAGAACCAAAAATTTGCGAAAGCAAATTTACAGATCTAACATTGTTGGGTTGATGTTTAGACGAGTTGTATATACATTATGTACACAACCATGTATCACCATCATTGATGGCGATCCGATGGATACAACTGTTGTAGAGTTGTCACTGACTCAGACGTACTTATAAATATAATTATTTTCTGTGACTGTATATTACATTAATTTGTAGGATCCTTTACTATAGATAATTTAGCTGATCTGTAACAATAACATCTTCATGCCTTATATATCATGTACTGTAGTACGCCGCTAGATTAAAACTGACGAGGAAAGGTAACACACGGCCAGCGAAAGCTCTATTATTGTAGAGCCCAGGTGGTCGTGTGGTCTACCGGGACGGCTGCAGTTCAGGCGATTTGGTGTCACGATATCACAGTAGCATGGGTTCGAATCCCGGCGAGGGAAGAACCAAAAATTTGCGAAAGCAAATTTACAGATCTAACATTGTTGGGTTGATGTTAAGACGAGTTATATATACATTATGCACACAGGGCTGATTCCCCACCCTAAAGCTGAGGAGGGAAGTGGGATCATGCCAATTTCTCCGGGGGTATTTTATAAAATAAAATCTGATAAAAATAAAATCCTGATTTGATATGTAATCTAACTAGGAAATAAAAGACAATGCAAACTAGCCGAAATTTTACCTCTGAGTTTAGATTCGTATATATAAATTCCTTAAAACAATCATTCCTGACCATGTCAAACAGTTAATATCATGTCAAACAGTTAATAGTATTAAGCGTTCCGAAATATATACTGAATGAATAGTAAAGTGTCGCCTCCATCCCCCCCCCCAAAAAAAAAAAAAAAACCCCAATGTGTAGAATATTCTAATAGTCTTATTTGTGTTATTTCTGCGAAAATATCAATTTCTTAAATGATTTATTGAAATTGTATATGCCAAAAAATGATGGTAATGCACACATCATTGCAAGCAATCCAACCAAGAACATGAGCTTTGAATCTTTCAAATGGTTTAGAGGAGTCGCCTTCACATGTATTATTGTCATAATACTAAAATAAAATAGTCAAAGTCCCGCAACTCCTGTTCAAATTGTCGAAACAAAGAGGCGGTATGATATGTTATGATCAACTACACTACTGTCTTGATGGCAAACATTCCTTCTATAGAAAGATATCTTTCAGTTAAAAACACTCCATTGAACTGAAGTCTTATGGTTCTTATTACAATACTTATAAAAATGTTAACATTTCCATTACTCTAGCTTGTACATGCAACTCTTGTACAAGCTTGTCAAATAAAACAAACGATATACAGTAACCAGGGTAACATGAAGCATGGTCCATCCAAGTTTTAACGTTTGAATGTCCAGGGTTTATTTTTTTATTTCTATGAAAGCGAACAAAAAAAAAGATCAAATCTTGCAATCTGTACATATTTTAATTGTTTTTACATTAACGAAAGTAATCGTTTGAAAAGCATCGTTTTACGCCCTTAAAACACAAACCGGTTGGATATATATATAAAGGAAATACACAGCTGTACTTTGTTTGCTTATCTTTATTTTACTTTATTGGTTTAGATATTAGACACACATTTTGTTGTTGTTAGTAAAATTTTCAAAAAGATGAGCCAAGAGCGCATGATACAATGTAAGCTTACATTGTCTTGTGCATTTATGACAAGAGTAAAATAAAATAATTAGACTTGCATTTAACCCTATAAATTCAGTTGGAATGCTCCATAGAAAAAATGCATGGGGAAACCCATATACGTACAGAAATACTACCTTAAATATATATGGCTCCTGAAAGTCATTTAATATACATTTGAACATGTACTAGCAGAAGTGATTGACAGCAGCTAGTGTAAAATCCCTTAACTCATGTAAACGACAAACAAAACATTTTAAAAATCAAACAGGAGCTACATGTACAACAATGTATCTTCCATCGATTTGAATATTTCATACAACCCTGATCTCCCCTACACATTATTTAAATGATATAAATATTGGTGTCTATCGTTTCATGAGACAGAAATCACTTGAAATATGATATCTTTTAAGTATAGGGGTTAACAGGGATGAGGGGGGTGGGGTGGATGGGGTCGTGAATGGATCCGTGCCTTCGAGCCGGAAAGTGTTTGCCACTCAAAACATTGTGTTGATACATCAATCCGTTTTATATATATGAAATGCATCATTCACCCAATGCATGATCCATTCAGATGTAATCATTTGGCATTTAAACTGCAAGTATTAAATTGTAAATGCAAAAAAAATAATATATTTTACTTTAAGAATAGGGGTTTTATGAAAAACATTACGGACCAATTTAGAAAATTTTAAAAACGAACTTCTGCTCACTTCTGAACCATTTCTTTATAAACAACGTCTTATATGAATGATACGTAAACGGCTCCGATGTTGGTCTTACCATTACACAGATTTTCAAGATATATGACGTCAACAATTTAACAATGTCGAAAAGTAAGTGGGTTCTTTGTCTCAATTCTTATCTCCATGTCAGGTACTTTTGTGTGTCAGGTTAATAACGTAAAATTAGCGAACTTACCGGACGAACGAAATTGCCGACAAGCATTCAATTTGTAAATTGAATTTTATAAATTATAAATGAAAACAGTAAACAGATCTTTCGTTCACAAAATGCCGATAGAAATTCATGAAAAAGTAAGAAGATGTGGTACATGTATGATTGTAAATTAGGCAAAATGAAAACACTCCACTAGAGAACAAATGACACAGAAATTAACGCATAGATATCACTGCATGGCCTTTAGCAATGAGCAACCACTGCAGGGGCGGATGCAGGAATTTTCGAAAGGGGGGGTGCTAACCCAGGGCAAAGGGGGGGGGTGCAGGGGGGTGCAAAACATATGTCCCGATACAAATGCATTGATCGGCAAAAATAAAGGGGGGGGTGCGCACCCCCGGAACCCCCCCCCCTGGATCCGCCACTGCACTGAATAACACTGAAATGTAGCCGGGTTAAACTCGTATAGTAGTCGTTTGAGAGCCTCAACCCCATCATCCCCTTAACATATATATGGGACAGTGGTGTAACAGTACAACATAAAAGTTTGCACATTTTTAGAATGAAGCGCGGAAAACAAAATATATGTATTGGTCAACGATTTGACACCCCACTGCAATAAGTTTACAAAACAAGTATTCAGAATAGAGTTATAGGACTTTAATCGCACAACACTAATAGTATACAAATTTTCTTTAAAAATTTTATGAGTTAAGTTTGTATAAGATACGATTTCTTGCATCGAAATACATGATTTTTCTTACAATAGGATAAGGTCCCTCTCGATTTTAACAATCAAGTCATTGAGAGATTTTAAATTCGGGTAAGAAGGAATAAAATAAAAATCATCTTTAAGTAAAGTCTTTAAAAATACAACACACATTGATGTGGATTTTTAGAACCACTAGAACACACCCGTGATATTGCGGGTCTGTGACTGAATTAAAGTAAATAACTATGCGTACTAAGTATTTTAGTAAATATTGGTATTGTCATCTGATAAAGTTATGCCGATTATAAGATACACAGTTTTCTCTGCTTTCAAATCTTTCTGTTTGAACCCGTCGACCTGGAACTTACCAATTATTGGTAATATAAATTATTTGCAAAACAAAAGGTCCTGGAATGGAGTATTTTTTAATCAACAGCATTGTCCTATATTAGTTATAAATAAAGTTGAATTCTTTGTTTCGCTGTTTTACGTCATGCCCGCTAACAAATTGAAAACTGTACCATTATACGCCTTATTTTAAGTCCAGATTTTTAGTATTCATATTGTTATCTTAGAAAGTCTTACTGATTAAAATACTACAATAGGGAACAATTTGACAATGATTGAAGTAAGTTGTGTCAACCCTGTGATTATGACCCGTGTATATATAGCAAAATCCTAAATACATCGTTTGGTGGTGCGCCTGTCAGATGCGGAACGTACAGATAAGCTAAGGTAGGTGAATACTATCGGTATCGGTATCTATCTGTACATATCTTCTGCCAATTAAGGCACACCTCCTGGAACCCGGAGTACGGTATATAAGAAGTGTTACACTGAATATCCTCCACCAATATTTACAGTAGATCCGTAAGAACTATTTACACTGATAAAAGTTTTTTATCCACACATAAAATACTTGTGTATGATTTAAAATCTAAAATTTAATATTGTAAAATTGAATTTTAGATATTAAATTTTTTATATATTGCACAGAGGTGATTTGACAACACTATTGAAATTACTTATGTTTAATACCGCATTTTTTATTTTTCTTCTTAGTCATAATGTTCAGTAATTCATATCGCTTATGCATGTTACAATGTATGGTGCAATCTGTATATAAGATGTCTACACAGTGGTTCTAAATGAATGTTAATGTCATTAGTAAGCTCTATATGTGCCGAGGTGATACAGTAGGCATAAGCATGCCAAGAAATTGCCTCCGTTGAAATTCTGCAAACACCCCATAGAGCAAATTACATGGATGATTAATATTGACCATTTGGTATATGGCCGTGTTCTAAGCGACACGTACATGAAGGTCATAAATTAATTTCTTGAATGAAATCAAATCTTTAGCTACTAATGACTGCCGTAGGAGGTCGACCGGAATTTTTAGCGAGGATTTCTCGGCATGTTTCAGAAGAGATGTAAGAACAATAATATAAGTCAATTGCTTTTAAAAAGCAATTGTAAACGGTCTTTCCCCCTTTGAATCATGATTGATTGATATGTGTGTGTGTGTGTGTGTGTGTGTGCGTATGTCAGTCGTGTCAACTGGGGACACACACGTGTAGGAAACCCTTCAATTGGGGACACATATCAAACGGGGACGTCCCCAATTGTCAAAGTGCTGTAAATCGATTTTTTTTGCGTCCTTTTCTATCAGAAACAAATTTTCTTACAAAAACAATTTTTTAAACATTTGTCCTCAATTCAACTATTTCAACCGGACATAGTTTGTGTGACGGCTTACATGTTGGAAACTCGCAAAGCGCGGACGTGATACACTCGGTCCCCGTTTGCACCATCTTATTCATATCATGTGACCAAGCACAAAATGGCGACCGATTAACTAGCAGCGAGGTAAAGTTTATTTGTGTTGCACTATTTCATGTATTATGATGGGCGGATCAAGGATTTTAGATTAGGGGAGGGGGGACGCAAAGTTATTTTTTTTAAGGTATAATTATCGAAACATTGGAATATTCTTTTAGGAGGGTGCTATGTAGATATATCTTGCCTGCCAAGCAAAACGTGGCGAGAAATATTTTGTGGTAAATTAACACAGGCACAATGTCTCAGAAAAAAATCCTATATTGAGGTATATATAGGGGGGGGGGGGGGCGGAAATTTTGAGACAAGTGCCTTTGTAAATTAACGAGAAATAAAAGTTTCAAGCTAAAACCGCATAGATCCACCCCTGTCAATCTACAATCACCATAATTTATAACAAGAAATCTGTGAGCTTCTATTCAATGACTCACAGGAGTGGCTCACCTGACCAATATTAGATTTTGAAAACAAATATTTCTTCTTTTGCAAGCGATTTTTAATTGTCTTTTCAAAAAAAAAAAAAATTATTGTTTTTTGTTGTTTTCTGACATTGTCTGAGGTCGTGGCAAACTTTTTATATACATTTTTTATTGCAAACCTAACCACTTAAATCAGAATGAGATGCTTACAAAGATATTTTTATTTTAATGGGATCCTTTGTAATATGGAAATACGGGTTGGGGCCTTGACCTGTCAACGTATAGTTGTATATATATATTATGATACAAACTAATAAACTAACCTTTTGTTTGAACCAGTATTTCTATCTTTCATTAACATGATTAAGAAAGAATCTTACCTGAACTGTTTTCTTGGCCGTACAATGATGAAATAACCAACCCAACCGCGGTTAGGGCCTTTCGCCTAATTCATTTTACTTTGTGGGAAAGTGAGGTACATATGTTGGGGTGTTTTGGAACTTCGATTATCAAAGAAAGTGTTTATAAAATCAGCAACTACACCATGTACACTGTCACAATTGTTTTACTTTAACTGACAAAAGCCTATGATTTTTGTCATCAAACTCAGTACCGCGTTGACACCTTTCTTTGAAGTATAATATATTTATAGAACTTATAAATAAATCATAGGTCAGTTTGTTAGTAATCATGTTGATTCTGTTAAACTTACTGTTTTATATAATTCTTTGAATGTTAACAGATGTAATGCGACGACATTAATTTTACGTCATCTGTTCAAATACTTTATTGAGCTGAGGACAACCAATGCTTTGCAAATTTTATAGGGGGCGCACGCCCGCCAAGCCCCCGCCCGCAAAGCCCTCGCCTTAATCTGCCCCTGATTATCCATCTATGATGTCTTTTCTTTTCGACGATTTACACGTTACGTAAAATGCCTCATATGGAGAACAGGTCCAGGAACAGATTCATACCGTCAGTTTCCATTAAACGTCATAATTCTAATCTTTAATACTTTTATATAACATGGTAAATCAGAACTATCAGTAGATTTATCTACAGTGATTTATATAGTGTGAAGCAGGGTTTCCGCTGGCGGTCGCCATTTTCGCAATTTGCGAAAAAATAATGATTGTGGCGATTAAAATTCGTCATTGGCGAAAGAATTTGGCGAAAGAAATATATATAACGATTTATTTTCAGCCATGTTGTTTATTTACTTTTTTCGGGTTTCTCTGATTTTACCGATCAGACAATACTTGGAATTCACCTTGAACTCGTTAAGATTTTGACAGAAAATCAATAATCAGCTGATTGCATTTATAGCTATAGACATCAAAGGACTAAATAATAACCAGGTGTTGATTGTATGATATGACAAAATGATATGGTTAAATGGCTTCTGTCAAATGTCACAAAAGAGATTTATTAACCACTTCGCGACGCACGTGTTTGAAACAAAATGTTTACGCTTCCTCTCCTTCTTTTAATGATAGTCCAGAAAAGAAAACTGTTGTTATGACGAAAAATGTTCAAAAGCAAGAAAGGTCTCTGATTTAAAACTTTATCATTTAAATTTCTTATAGATAATTGATTTGAGTGGGTCCTTTAAAGTCGTTTCAGTGACCAACGTGTTTCAAGCATATAGTTTTACTTATTTACCATGTTTACGATGGTCTAGAAAAGAAAACTGTCGTGATGAAGAAATCTATTCAAAAGGTTGGCATGAGAGTAACCCTTCAATGTAATGACTACACCTTACACAATGGATCAATTTCAAGTGATAAAATGTTTTGTTTTGTTGTAAAAACTACTTCTTATTTAGGGGGGGGGGGGGGGGGGGGGGGGCTAGGAAAAAAAGGAAATTTTTAAAAGAAAAATATATCTGTGTTACTTGGCGAAAAAAATAATAAAGTGGCGAAAATTATATTTTTTTTGCGAAAGAGGTGGCGAAAAAAGTAATTGACCAAGGGGAAACCCTGGTGTGAAGGGGAAGGGACCAAGGACCTTGACAATTAGGAACAAAAGATCGTAAATGTTGGCTTTGCGGAAAATATATTATGTATATATATACAAGTTGATGCCGGGGTAAAAATTTGCGTTGCAGCTCATTAGCCATTTGCAAATAATTTCTAAGCCCTCATGTTAAAATCATGTTTTCGGGACAAATAAGTGTCCTTGGGATATTATTCAATTTTAAAATACTCTGGGAAATTATGGTACCCTTTGCTTTTCAAAGTGCTGTACTGTTAATAGATTTTTTTGAGGGGTCCTCTTCTATCAAAGACAAATTTCTTATAAAAACAATAATTTAAATAATTGTCCTCAGTTTAACTATTTTAACCGGACATAGTTTGTGTAACGGCTTCCATGTTTGAAACAAGCAAACCGTAGACAAGTCACACTCAGTCCGCATTTGCACCATCTTATACATATAATTCACTTGCCTGAACCATACATGTAATGGCGACCTGTCTGCATGAAAATAGTGGTGAGGAAAACTTAGTTTATCAGTAGTCATTTTGGGTCTCATTGGGGGTTTCTGATCCTGGATCCCGCTTACTGTTTTGACAGATTCCCGTATCCTGCTTACACTATGTACTTTAGCAATTCTCATTTTTGTCGGGCCTGCAACTTTTGTTGCAGAAAGCTCGACATAGGGATAGTGATCCGGGGCGGCGGCAGCGGCAGTGTTAGCTAACTTCTTAAAAGCTTTATATTTTAGAAGGTGGAAGACCTGGATGCTTCATACTTTGTATATAGATGCCTCATGTTACGAAGTTTCCGTCAGTCACATGTCCAATGTCCTTGACCTCATTTTCATGGTTCCGTGACCACTTGAAAAAAAAGTTCAAATTTTTTGTAAAGTTGAATTCTCTCTTATTATTAGTAATAGGATAACTATATTTTATATGTGCGTACCTTGCAAGGTCCTCATGTCTGTCAGACAGTTTTCACTTGACCTCGACCTCATTTCATGGATCAGTGAACAAGGTTAAGTTTTGGTGGTCAAGTCCATATCTCAGATACTATAAGCAATAGGGCTAATATATTCGGTGTATGGAAGGACTGTAAGGTGTACATGTCCAACTGGCAGGTGTCATCTGACCTTGACCTCATTTTCATGGTTCAGTGGTTATAGTTAAATTTTTGTGTTTTGGTCTGTTTTTCTCATACTATATGCAATAGGTCTACTATATTTGTTGTATGGAATGATTGTAAGGTGTACATGTCTAGCGGGCAGATGTCATGTGACCTTGACCTTATTTTCATGGTTCAGTGGTCAATGTTAAGTTTTTAAGTTTTGGTCTTTTTATCTAATACAATATGCTATAGGTCAACTATATTTGGTGTATGGAAATATTTTATGATCTTTATGTCAGTCGTGCAGGTTTTATTTGACCGTGACCTCATTTTTACAGTTCATTGCACTGTGTTAAGTTTTTGTGTTTTGGTCTATTTTTCTTAAACTATAAATAAGTAACAGGTCAACTATATATGTTGTATAGAAGCATTGTGAGCTGTACATGTCTGTCTGGCATGGTTCATCTGACCTTGACCTCATTTTCAAGGTTCATTGGTCTTTGTTTTATTATGTTATCTTGGTTAATGTTAAGTTTATGTGACAGTTGTTATAAAGCTTAACTTTTTACTTAGGACTATCAACATAATATCAATGATTAGTATACTAGTAGAAGGCGAGACATTTCAGCTTGTGCACTCTTGTTTGTCATTTCCCAGGGTCCCGCTAGACTCCATTTCCTGTTTAAACGGCACAATAATTCGACTTTCACGTGTCACGCTTACAAAAAATCAGCAATCCCGTGTCACGCTTTGACCCCAATGAGACCCACGTTGAGGACTTTGACCTACCATGGTTTTTCTTTAACAAATTGTGACTTGGAGAGTTGTCTCATTGGCACTCAAACCACATCTTATATCTGTATAAATATAGGAGATCTCCATGACCTGTTTTAAGATGTGTCACCACCATTGTTAAATTTTCATCTGCCACCGTCCAAAGATCACCGCCATCATTAAATTATCTTCCGCCATCCTCAAACAATGTAAAAAAAACTGCCGTTGTACATTTATAGAAAAAATGTTTTTGTTTCTTTAGCGACCCCCATTTTCTTGGTTAGCAACCTATAATCAATTAACCCTTAAGCTTTTTGTATTACAATCCAAAGGGTCTTCCTGATTACAAATTTAAAGCCCTAAGGGATATATCCAGCTAAAAATTACTAATCACTTTAACAATTAATTGCATTATCATAATTATTAGGTAATGCCTGCAAATGCTAACGAAAATTTTAAATAAAAAAGATAAAGGTTAAATCCAGTATTTTAACAGAATGACAGAGAAAAAAGTGTTACAAGTGGAACATATGATTGACTTGCGCAATCAGCATCTCCCTTTTTTAAAAGAGTACAAAATAAGACGTTAAACTGAACATAATTTTATATATACCAAAAAGCATATTAGTACAGCAATTATTGATACATGTAATATTTGATCACTCTTCAAGTTTTAAAATTAATACATCATCACTCACAAAACATGACTAAGCACCCTGTTGTTCCCTTTATAAAATCAAAGGCAATGCACTGGGTGTGGTGGTCTATATGATGTAGATGATATTTACCGGTACTAAATACAATCTCCGTACAGAATAAAAATTTACTTATAACAATGATAATTAAATTAAATTGACCGACCCATCTGCGGAGGAACTGATAATCTTAAACTAAGCATGCTAAGAAATATGGTTTCTGTTGACATGTTTGATAAAAATCGACAAAAAAATGAAAAAAGTTAAGTTGGAAACTGCTTAAAGGGAAATGATGTGAAACTGGCTTGACAGGTACATTGTATGTCATGTAAAATTGCTTTTTTTTTTTTATGGTTATCAGTTTTTCAAAAGTCAATTAAACCACATATTTACCGAAACAAAAAACAGTAATTGTTTTATTTCATTTTCTGGGAGAAATGTATACATGTATTGGCAAGTATTTACCAAAACCAATTGTACATAGAATGTTTTTTAACAAAATTATACATGTAAAAGCACCTGATGTTTTGCAAGGTGAATATGCTTATTTATTCAAAATCCCATTCATATAGAAAAACTTACTAAAATTTTATCAATATGGAATAAGAGTTTATATTTAGGATAGTAGGTATCCATTAGCATGATTAGCATGATTAGCATGATTAGCATGATTAGGGATTAATGAGAATTAGTTGGTAACCATTATGGATTAACATGATTAATGAGAACTAACTATATATAGTACGTATCCATTTAATGATTAGGGTTTAATGAGAACTAGTAAGTACCCATTAAATATTTATGATCATGAGTATTTAAGTGAATATTGCGAATGAGAATTGAATTGTCTAAAGATTTAAATGTGAATGGTAGAAATATAGATTATACAACTGCAACAGGTGTTATGATATTTCTCCACTCGAGACAGTTAAATTTTAATATTTAAAGCACGAGGCTTGCCAAGCTTTTTAAATAATTCAAGTTTAACAGTTGAGAGTGGAGAAGTATCGTAATACACTAGTTATAGTGGTGGAATCTGTTTCTCTAATGATTTTTATCCTTTCTTTTCAAATATTTGAAGAAAGTTGTGTACTTTTTATTTGATGTCATCATGCACGGTCGCCTTTTTAGCTCACCTGGCCCAAAGGGCCAAGTGAGCTTTTCCCATCACTTGGCGTCCGGCGTCGTCCGGCGTCGTCGTCGTTAACTTTTACAAAAATCTTCTCCTCTGAAACTACTGGGCCAAATTTAACCAAACTTGGCCACAATCATCATTGGAGTATCTAGTTTAAAAATTGTGTCCGGTCACCTGTCAAAATAATCAAGATGGCCGGCATGGCTAAAAATAGAACATAGGGGTAAAACATATGTTTTGGCTTATAACTCTGAAACCAAAGCATTTAGAGCAAATCTGACTGGGGTTAAATTGTTTATTAGGTCAAGATCTATCTGCCCTGAAAATTTCAGATGAATCAGACAATGGGTTGTTGGGTTGCTGCCCCTAAATTGGTAATTTTAAGGAAATTTATCCGTTATCGGTTATTATCTTGAAAATTATTATAGATAGAGATAAACTGTAACAGCAATTATGTTCAGCAAAGTATAACGTAAGATCTACAAATAAGTCAACATGATCAAAATGGTCAGTTGACCCCTTAAGGAGTTATTGCCCTTAACATGCTTAATAGTCATTTTGTACCAATTTTTCATAAATTTTTGTTATCTATTACAAAAATCTTCTCCTCTGAAACTGCTGGACCACATTTAACGAAACTTAGCCAAAATCATTATTAGGGTATCTAGTTTAAAAATTGTGTGCAGTGACCCGGCCAACCAACCAAGATAGCCGCCAGGGCTAAAAATAGAACATAGGGGTAAAATGTAGATTTTGGCTTATAACTCTGAAACCAAAGCATTTAAAGCAAATCTTGCAAGGGGTTAACTTGTTTATCTAGTAAATATCTATCTGCCCTGAAATTTTCGGATGAATTAGACAACTGGTTGTTGGGTTGCTGCCCCCCAATTTGTAATTTTTAAAGAAATTTATCCGTTTTTGGTTATTATCTTGAATACTATTATAGATAGAGACAAATTGTAAACAGCAATAATGTTCAGCAAATTAAGATCTACAAATAAGTCAACATTACCAAAATGGTCAGTTCACCCCTTAAGGAGTTATTGCCCTTTATAGTCATTTTTTAACAATTTTCATTAATTTGGTAAATTTTGGTAAGTTTTTACGAAGTGTTTTCCTCTGTAACTAAAGGGCCAAGTTCATTACAGATAAAGAAAATTGTAAGTAACAAGAATAATCAGTAAAGTTTGATCTTCAAACACATCACCATCACCAAAACACAATTTTTTTATGAATCCATCTGTTTCCTTTGTTTAATATGCACATAAACCAAGGTGAGCGACACAGGCTCTTGAGAGCCTCTAGTTTCATGAAGTCACAATAAGAAAATTCAGAACAAACCAAGAAAAGTTAACGTCACAATTAAATTTCGACCAATGATTTGCCGAGAACAGATTTTTCACTAGTAAGGAGAAATATTTTTCTCACAACGATCAAGAAATGTGAAAATACAATGAACATGATGAAGCATGTGTTCAAAATTAAACTTGGACATTTGAAGCCAAATTTATAAAACTGTTCAACTGTAATTTTCTGAAATTGATTTAATAGATATAGGAAGATGTGGTATGAGTGCCAATGAGACAACTCTCCTTCCACATAACAATTTAAAAAAGTAAACCATTATAGGTCAAGGTACGGCCTTCAACACAGAGCCTTGGTTCACACCGAACAACAAGCTTAATAATCATGATAATACATTTTGTAGTTACTCAGCCTTCATCCTTAACATTTGAGTTCACAAGCCAGAAGATAATTTTTTGTTATAATCCTATACCGAAGGACTTGTGGTTACGCATGAAGACTGGTTACTAGAACATTATAGATCCTTGACCTACATAATTACGCCTTATTTCAATAAAATTGCGAACGGAAATGGGGAATAGATCAAAGAGACAACAACACGACCAAAGAGTGCTCAGTCAACAGCCGAAGGCCACCAAAGGGTCTTTAACGCAGGGAGAAAATCTGGCACCCGGAGGTGGTCCTCAGCTGGCCCCTAAATAAAAGTGTGTACTAGTTCAGTGAAAATGGACATTATGAGGTTAGGGGGAGGGTTGGGATCCCACTAACATGTTTAACCCTGCCACATTATTTATGTATGTGCCTGTCCCAAGTCAGGAGCCTGTAATTCAGTGGTTGTCGTTTGTTTATGTGTTACATATTTGTTTTTCATTCATTTTTTTACATAGATAAGGCCGTTAGTTTTCTCGTTTGAATTGTTTTACATTGTCTTATCAGGGCCTTTTATAACTGACTATGCGGTATGGGCTTTGCTCATTGTTGAAGGCCGTATGGTGACCTATACTAGTTGTTAATGTCTGTGTCATTTTGGTCTTTTGTGGATAGTTGTTTCATTGGTAATCATACCACATCTTCTTTTTTATATATTTTTAGACATCTGCAAAGGACAGACAATTAAAAAAGTCTATAAAGGCACAAAAAAGTCCTCAGAGTTCAAGAAAAGATAGGATGACATTTTTACTTGTATACATTTGTAAGTTAAAAAACATTGAAATCTAAGGAACATAACTAAGCCTATTTTTTGTTTACCTATACAAGTCAATAGAATACACTTGTTTATGTAACTTATATAAGTATATAATATTTACTTCTTCATTGTTCTTCAAGTAAATAAAAAATACTTGTACAAGAAGGTACCCTGACTGATATACATGCCATTAAGCTTAAAACATAAATTTTATGTTTAAAAAAAAATATTAGTTGGTTTATTGTTTTGCTCTTGAAGCCATTTTGTGGTCATGTAAATGTATAGGACAACAGAGTTGGTGTACGTGGGTTCGATTCCCACCCTAGGCATTCATTTATATTGGCTGGTGCAAAGTGGGCAGTTGAGCTTAGTGGCCCTGCGCTGACTCTGTTGTTCCTATATCAAAATGTCAACTTGCCATGGGGAGGGCTTGCTTGCTTTCTTTATCCTTTATTTCAAAGTCTTAGACAACCAAATCCTGGTACATTGTTTATTTTGAAATTTTTTACATTGTATATTGTGAAATTTGTGTTTAAATTTTTTACATTGTATATTGTGAAATTTGTGTTTTGGTTATTTACATGTGCAATGATGTGTAGATTTATACTCTGGTTGCATTACAATAAGAGTCCATTGAACAGCAAAAGGTTAATGATTAGTAACAGACCGATTTTACTTTTTGCTTTGCTCTGCTCTGCTCTGCTCTACTAATTATGATGAAATTATATTGGCTTTGGAATTTGAAAATTTCCTGAAATTAACAGTTATACGGACTTCTTTTAAAATGCCTTCAGATATTCAGCTGATATTTGTTATATATCCGTCTACTATGAGACGTTTAACAGATCAAGTAATTATTATGTTTCATTCTATTCTGCTGTTTTTGTTAAAACTATGGATTTTTAACCTAATGTTATGAAAATAAGACATTTCCAGAATTTCTTTCTATATATATATTCAAATAATGGGCTGGTTTAGGTATGAGAGATAGCTATAATGAGTTACATATGTAGTATTGTTCAGTTCCACTCTGGTGATTTTTCTCAGATACATGTACATGTATAGAGTTATTTTTTTTCCTTAAATTGAAATGCCTTTTCATCATGTTTATGAAGTTGCCAGGTAAGAATTCTAGACAACTGGGAGTTCTTCATTGATAAAAATATCTGATGTTAACATTAATTTCATGATCCCAACTTTTAGGATAAGGGGCTTCAAGTTTTATTAATCATTTTGCTAATGTCTGCAGTACATCTGTACTTTACAATATTTTTACAATATATTTTCAATATAACTTTATGACATCAATCACAATTTCTGTTGGTAATTAATGGTATACTGATGATTGATAAAGGTCTCAAATTCTCCAGTCATGGGTGACAAAGATTTCATCATCATACCATGCACATGAGCATGCCATTACTTCTCTTATTCAGAATTTCCAAAAAATATTATCAACAAATATAGATAAAGATTAACAATTTCTCCACATTTCCACTAAAAATGTTCTCATTTAGTAGGACTCTATCATGTGTGTCCCCACTTGATGGTGCTTGGTCAATCATATGTGTGCACGTGTCCCTTATTGATTTTGTTACAAAATGTTAAGTTATCACCTTTACAGCTCACCTGGCATAACAGGTCATATGAGCTTGTGCTGATGTTCAACATTTAAATAATTTCATTTCAGGGGCTTTAAAGATTTATTGGTATGTCCCAATACATTTTCAATATATCACTTTATGCTGTCAATCACAGATCTTGTTGGTAGTGATGGTCTGATGATTCACAAAACTCAAATTCTCCAGTCATTGGAGAAAAAGATA
This sequence comes from Mytilus galloprovincialis, assembly GCA_037788925.1. Taxonomy (NCBI): domain Eukaryota; kingdom Metazoa; phylum Mollusca; class Bivalvia; order Mytilida; family Mytilidae; genus Mytilus; species Mytilus galloprovincialis. Next base: position 61,600,951 of record CM075332.1, read on the forward strand.
TCAGCATTATACCTTAACTTTTCTTGTCTCAAATAACCAGGGAAAAAATCATATTGGCAACAAATATAAATGAAGAATTATGATTTCAAAAAACTTCCCCTAAACAGCTCATCTGGCATTAATGTCATGCAAGCTTGTGACTCAACTTGGTGTCTGTGGTAATCCATTACTTCTCCGATTCAGAATTACCAAAAAACTATTATAAGAAAATAAAAATAAAGATTCAAGATTTCTCCAAATTTCCACTAAACATGTCATCATTTAGTATGACTCTATCATATGTGTGTCCCCACTTGATAGTACTTGGACAATTATATGTGTGTCCCATATTGAATTTGTTAGATAATGTTGTATTATCACCTTTCAGCTCACCTGGCATAAAAGGTCATATGAGCTTGGCTTATGTTCAACATTTCTTTTATTTTAGGAGCTTTAAAGATTAGTTATGTCTGTTCATCTGTCTGTCCAAATACATTTTCAATATATCACATTATGCTGATAATCACTAATCTTGTTGGTAGTGATGGTCTAATGATTCACAAAAATGTCAAATTATCCAGTCATTGGTGGAAAAGATATCATTATGCTACCTTAACTTTTCTTTCCTCAAATAACCAGAAAAAACAAATTGGCAACAAATATAAATGAAGAATAATGATTTCTCAAAGTTTCCACTAAACAGCTCATCTGGCATTAATGTCATGTAAGCTTGTGACTCAACTTGGTGTCTGTGGTAATCCATTATTTCTCCGATCAGAATTACTAAACAAACTATTATAAGAAAATAAAAATAAAGATTCAAGATTTCTCCAAATTTCCACTAAACATGTCCTCATTTAGTAGGACTCTATCATATGTGTGTCCCCACTTGATGGTACTTGGACAATCATATGTGTGTCCCATATTGAATTTGTTAGAAAATGTTGTGCTATCACCTTTCAGCTCACCTGGCATAAAAGGTCATATGAGCTTGGCTGATGTTCAACATTTCTTTTATTTCAGGAGCTTTAAAGATTAGTTATGACTGTTCATCTGTCCTTCCAAATACATTTTCAATATATCACATTATGCTGTTAATCACTAATCTTGTTGGTAGTGATGGTCTGATGATTCACAAAAGTGTCAAATTATCCAGTCATTTGTTGAAAAGATATCATTATGCTACCTTAACTTTTCTTTCCTCAAATAACCAGAAAAAAACCAAATTGGCAACAAATATAAATGAAGAATCATGATTTCTCAAAATTTACACTAAACAGCTCATCTGGCATTAATGTCATGAAAGATTGTGACTCAACTTGGTGTCTGTGGTAATCCATTACTTCTCCGATCAGAATTACCAAAAAACTATTATAAGAAAATAAAAATAAAGATTCAAGATTTCTCCAAATTTCCACTAAACATGTCCTCATTTAGTAGGACTCTATCATATGTGTGTCCCCACTTGATGGTACTTGGACAATCATATGTGTGTCCAATATTGAATTTGTTAGAAAATGTTGTGTTATCACATTTCAGCTCACCTGGCATAAAAGGTCATATGAGCTTGGCTGATGTTCAACATTTTTTTTATTTCAGGAGCTTTAAAGATTAGTTATGTCTGTTCATCTGTCCGTCCAAATACATTTTCAATATATCACATTATGCTGTCAATCACTAATCTTGTTGGTAGTGATGGTGTGATGATTCACAAAAGTGTCAAATTATCCAGTCATTGGTGGAAAAGATATCATTATGCTACCTTAACTTTTCTTTCCTCAAATAACCAGAAAAAAACAAATTGGCAACAAATATAAATGAAGAATCATGATTTCTCACAATTTCCACTAAACAGCTCATCTGGCATTAACGTCATGCAAGCTTATGTCTCAACTTGGTGTCTGTGGTAATCCAATACTTGTCCGATCAGAATTACTAAAAAAACTATTATAAGAAAATAAAAATAAAGATTAAAGATTTCTCCAAATTTCCACTAAACATGTCCTCATTTAGTAGGACTCTATCATATGTGTGTCCCCACTTGATGGTACTTGGACAATCATATGTGTGTCCAATATTGAATTTGTTAGAAAATGTTATATTATCACCTTTCAGCTCACCTGGCATAAAAGGTCATATGAGTTTGGCTGATGTTCAACATTTCTTTTATTTCAGGAGCTTTAAAGATTAGTTATGACTGTTCATCTGTCCGTCCAAATACATTTTCAATATATCACATTATGCTGTCAATCACTAATCTTGTTGGTAGTGATGGTCTGATTATTCACAATTATTATCAAAAGTACCAGGATTATAATTTAGTACGCCAGACGCGCGTTTCGTCTACATAAGACTCATCAGTGACGCTCATATCAAAATATTTATAAAGCCAAACAAGTACAAAGTTGAAGAGCATTGAGGATCCAAAATTCCAAAAAGTTGTGCCAAATACGGCTTAGGTAATCTATGCCTGGAATAAGAAAATCCTTAGTTTTACGAATAATTCAAAGTTTTGTAAACAGGAAATTTATAAAAATGACCACATTGTTGATATTCATGTCAACACCGGTGTTGACTACTGGGCTGGTGATACCCTCGGGGACGAAACGTCCACCAGCAGTGGCATCGACCCAGTGATGTAAATTGTTATCAAAAGTACCAGGATTATAATTTAGTACGCCAGACGCGCGTTTCGTCTACATAAGACTCAAAAGTGTCAAATTATCCAGTCATTGGTGAAAAAGATATCATTATGCTACCTTAACTTTTCTTTCCTCAAATAACCAGAAAAAAACAAATTTACAACAAATGTAAATGAAGAATCATGATTTCTCAAAATGTTCACTAAACAGCTCATCTGGCATTAATGTCATGAAAGATTGTGACTCAACTTGGTGTCTGTGGTAATCCATTACTTCTCCGATTCAGAATTACCAAAAAACAAGTATAAGAAAATAAAATCAAGATTCAAAATTTCTCCAAATTTTCACTAAACATGTCCTCATTTAGTAGGACTCTATCATATGTGTGTCCCCACTTGATGGTACTTGGACAATCATATGTGTGTCCCATATTGAATTTTTTTAGAAAATGTTGTGTTATCACATTTCAGCTCACCTGGCATAAAAGGTCATATGAGCTTGGCTGATGTTCAACATTTCTTTTATTTCAGGAGCTTTAAAGATTAGTTATGACTGTTCATCTGTCCGTCCAAATACATTTTCAATATATCACATTATGCTGTCAATCACTAATCTTGTTGGTAGTGATGGTTTGATGATTCACAAAAGTGTCAAATTATCCAGTCATTGGTGGAAAAGATATCATTATGCTACCTTAACTTTTCTTTCCTCAAATAATCAGAAAAAAACAAATTGGCAACAAATATAAATGAAGAATCATGATTTCTCAAAATTTCCTCTAAACAGCTCATCTGGCATTAATGTCATGAAAGATTGTGACTCAACTTGGTGTCTGTAGTAATCCATTACTGCTCCGATTCAGATTTACAAAAAAACTATAATAAGAAAATAAAAATAAAGATTCAAGATTTCTCCAAATTTCCACTAAACATGTCCTCATTTAGTAGGACTCTATCATGTGTGTCCCCACTTGATGGTACTTGGACAATCATATGTGTGTCCCATATTGAATTTTTTTAGAAAATGGTGTGTTATCACATTTCAGCTCACCTGGCATAAAAGGTCATATGAGCTTGGCTGATGTTCAACATTTCTTTTATTTCAGGAGCTTTAAAGATTAGTTATGTCTGTTCATCTGTCCGTCCAAATACATTTTCAATATATCACATTATGCTGATAATCACTAATCTTGTTGGTAGTGATGGTGTGATGATTCACAAAAGTGTCAAATTATCCAGTCATTGGTGGAAAAGATATCATTATGCTACCTTAACTTTTCTTTCCTCAAATAACCAGAAAAAAACAAATTGTCAACAAATATAAATGAAGAATCATGATTTCTCAAAATTTCCACTAAACAGCTCATCTGGTATTAATGTCATGCAAGCTTGTGACTCAACTTGGTGTCTGTGATAATCCACTACTTCTCCGATCAGAATTACTAAAAAAACTATATAAGAAAATAAAAATAAAGATTCAAGATTTCTCCAAATTTCCACTAAACATGTCCTCATTTAGTAGGACTCTATCATATGTGTGTCCCCACTTGATGGTACTTGGACAATCATATGTGTGTCCCATATTGAATTTGTTAGAAAATGTTGTTTTATCACCTTTCAGCTCACCTGGCATAAAAGGTCATATGAGCTTGACTGATGTTCAACATTTCTTTTATTTCAGGAGCTTTAAAGATAAGTTATGACTGTTCATCTGTCCGTCCAAATACATTTTCAATATATCACATTATGCTGATAATCACTAATCTTGTTGGTAGTGATGGTGTGATGATTCACAAAAGTGTCAAATTATCCAGTCATTGGTGGAAAAGATATCATTATACTACTTTAACTTTTCTTTCCTCAAATAACCAGAAAAAAACAAGTTGTCAACAAATATAAATGAAGAATCATGATTTCTCAAAATTTCCACTAAACAGCTCATCTGGCAATAATGTCATGCAAGCTTGTAACTCAACTTGGTGTCTGTGGTAATCCACTACTTCTCCGATCAGAATTACTTAAAAAAAACTATTATAAGAAAATAAAAATAAAGATTCAAGATTTCTCCAAATTTCCACTAAACATGTCCTCATTTAGTAGGACTCTATCATATGTGTGTCCCCACTTGATGGTACTTGGACAATCATATGTGTGTCCAATATTGAATTTGTTAGAAAATGTTGTATTATCACCTTTCAGTTCACCTGGCATAAAAGGTCATATGAGCTTGGCTGATGTTCAACATTTCTTTTATTTCGGGAGCTTTAAAGATTAGTTATGACTGTTCATTTGTCCGTCCAAATACATTTTCAATATATCACATTATGCTGTCAATCACTAATCTTGTTGGTAGTGATGGTGTGATGATTCACAAAAGTGTCAAATTATCCAGTCATTGGTGGAAAAGATATCATTATGCTACCTTAACTTTTCTTTCCTCAAATAACCAGAAAAAAACAAATTGTCAACAAATATAAATGAAGAATCATGATTTCTCAAAATTTCCACTAAACAGCTCATCTGGCATTAATGTCATACAAGCTTGTGACTCAACTTGGTGTCTGTGGTAATCCACTACTTGTCCGATCAGAATTACTAAAAAAACTAAATAAGAAAATAAAAATAAAGATTCAAGATTTCTCCAAATTTCCACTAAACATGTCCTCATTTAGGTGGACTCTATCATATGTGTGTCCCCACTTGATGGTACTTGGACAATCATATGTGTGTCCTATATTGAATTTGTTAGAAAATGTTGTTTTATCACCTTTCAGCTCACCTGGCATAAAAGGTCATATGAGCTTGACTGATGTTCAATATTTCTTTTATTTCAGGAGCTTTAAAGATTAGTTATGACTGTTCATCTGTCCGTCCAAATACATTTTCAATACATCACATTATGCTGTCAATCACTAATCTTGTTGGTAGTGATGGTGTGATGATTCACAAAAGTGTCAAATTATCCAGTCATTGGTGGAAAAGATATCATTATGCTACCTTAACTTTTCTTTTCTCAAATAACAAGAAAAAAACAAATTGGCAACAAATATAAATGAAGAATCATGATTTCTCAAAATTTCCACTAAACAGCTCATCTGGCATTAATGTCATGAAAGATTGTGACTCAACTTGGTGTCTGTGGTAATCCATTACTTCTCCGATTCAGATTTACCAAAAAACTATTATAAGAAAATGAAAATAAAGATTCAAGATTTCTCCAAATTTCCACTAAACATGTCCTCATTTAATAGGACTCTATAATGTGTGTCCCCACAAGATGGTACTTGGACAATCATATGTGTGTCCCATATTGAATTTGTTAGAAAATGTTGTGTTATCCGCTGTCAGCTCACCTAGCATAAAAGGTCATATGAGCTTGGCTGATGTTCAACATTTCTTTCATTTCAGGAGCTTTAAAGATTAGTTATGTCTGTTCATCTGTCCGTCCAAAAACATTTTCAATATATCACATTATGCTGATAATCACTAATCTTGTTGGTAGTGATGGTGTGATGATTCACAAAAGTGTCAAATTATCCAGTCATTGGTGGAAAAGATATCATTATGCTACCTTAACTTTTCTTTCCTCAAATAACTAGAAAAAACAAATTGTCAACAAATATAAATGAAGAATCATGATTTCTCAAAATTTCCACTAAACAGCTCATCTGGCATTAATGTCATGCAAGCTTGTGACTCAACTTAGAAGTAGTTGTAATCCACTACTTCTCCGATCAGAATTACTAAAAAAAACTATTATAAGAAAATAAAAATAAAGATTCAAGATTTCTCCAAATTTCCACTAAACATGTCCTCATTTAGTAGGAATCTATCATATATGTGTCCCCACTTGATGGTACTTGAACAATCATATGTGTGTCCAATATTGAATTTGTTAGAAAATGTTGTATTATCACCTTTCAGCTCACCTGGAATAAAAGGTTATATGAGCTTGGCTGATGTTCAACATTTCTTTTATTTCAGGAGCTTTAAAGATTAGTTATGACTGTTCATCTGTCCGTCCAAATACATTTTCAATATATCACATTATGCTGTCAATCACTAATCTTGTTGGTAGTGATGGTCTGATTATTCACAAAAGTGTCAAATTATCCAGTCATTGGTGGAAAAGATATCATTATGCTACCTTAACTTTTCTTTCCTCAAATAACCAGAAAAAAATAAATTGGCAACAAATATAAATGAAGAATCATGATTTCTCAAAATTTCCACTAAACAGCTCATCTGGCATTAAAGTCATGCAAGCTTGTGACTCAACTTGATGTCTGTGGTAATCCACTACTTCTCCGATCAGAATTACACAAAAAAACTATTATAAAAAATAAAAATAAAGATTCAAGACTTCTCCAAAATTCCAATAAACATGTCCTTCTTTAATAGGACTCTATCATATGTGTGTCCCCACTTGATAGTACTTGGCTAATCATATGTGTGTCCCATATTGAATTTGTTAGATAATGTTGTATTATCACCTTTCAGCTCACCTGGCATAAAAGGTCATATGAGCTTGGCTGATGTTCAACATTTCTTTTATTTCAGGAGCTTTAAAGATTAGTTATGATTGTTCATCTGTCCGTTGAAATACATTTTCGATATATCACGTTATGCTGTCAATCACTAATCTTGTTGGTAGTGATTGTGTGATGATTCACAAAAGTATCAAATTATCCAGTCATTGGTGGAAAAGATATCATTATGCTACCTTAACTTTTCTTTCCTCAAATAACCAGAAAAAACAAATTGTCAACAAATATAAATGAAGAATCATGATTTCTCAAAATTTCCACTAAACAGCTCATCTGGCATTAATGTCATGTTAGCTTGTGACTCAACTTAAAAGTAGTGAAAATCCACTACTTCTCCGATCAGAATTACTAAAAAAAACTATCATAAGAAAAATAAAAATAAAGATTCAAGATTTCTCCAAATTTCCACTAAACATGTCCTCATTTAGTAGGACTCTATCATATGTGTGTCCCCACTTGATGGTACTTGGACAATCATATGTGTGTCCAATATTGAATTTGTTAGAAAATGTTGTATTATCACCTTTCAGCTCACCTGGCATAAAAGGTCATATGAGCTTGGCTGATGTTCAACATTTCTTTTATTTCAGGAGCTTTAAAGATTAGTTATGACTGTTCATCTGTTCGTCCAAATACATTTTCAATATATCACATTATGCTGTCAATCACTAATCTTGTTGGTAGTGATGGTCTGATTATTCACAAAAGTGTCAAATTATCCAGTCATTGGTGGAAAAGATATCATTATGCTACCTTAACTTTTCTTTCCTCAAATAACCAGAAAAAAACAAATTGTCAACAAATATAAATGAAGAATCATGATTTCTCAAAATTTCCACTAAACAGCTCATCTGGCATTAATGTCATGAAAGATTGTGACTCAACTTGGTGTCTGTGGTAATCCATTACTTCTCCGATTCAGAATTATCAAAAAACTATTATAAGAAAATAAAAATAAAGATTAAAGATTTCTCCAAATTTCCACTAAACATGTCCTCATTTAGTAGAACTCTATCATGTGTGTCCCCACTTGTTGGTACTTAGACAATCATATGTGTGTTCCATATTGAATTTTTTAGAAAATGTTGTGTTATCACCTGTCAGCTCACCTGGAATAAAAGGTCATATGAGCTTGGCTGATGTTCAACATTTCTTTTATTTGAAGAGCTTGAAAGATTAGTTATGTCTGTTCATCTGTTAGTCCAAATACATTTTCTATATGTCACATTATGCTGATAATCACTAATCTTGTTGGTAGTGATGGTGTGATGATTCACAAAAGTGTCAAATTATCTAGTCATTGGTGGAAAAGATATCATTATGCTACCTTAACTTTTCTTTCCTCAAATAAACAGAAAAAACAAATTGTCAACAAATATAAATGAAGAATCATGATTTCTCAAAATTTCCACTAAACAGCTCATCTGGCATTAATGTCATGCAAGCTTGTGACTCAACTTAGAAGTAGTGGTAATCCACTAATTCTCCGATCAGAATTACTAAAAAAAACTATTATAAGAAAATAAAAATAAAGATTCAAGATTTCTCCAAATTTCCACTAAACATGTCCTCATTTAGTAGGACTCTATCATATGTGTGTCCCCACTTGATGGTACTTGGACAATCATATGTGTGTCCCATATTGAATTTGTTAGAAAATGTTGTATTATTACCTTTCAGCTCACCTGGCATAACAGGTCATATGAGCTTGGCTGATGTTCAACATTTCTTTTATTTCAGGAGCTTTAAAGATTAGTTATGATTGTTCATCTGTCCGTTGAAATACATTTTCGATATATCACATTATGCTGTCAATCACCAATCTTGTTAGTAGTGATGGTGTGATGATTCACAAAAGTATCAAATTATCCAGTCATTGGTGGAAAAGATATCATTATGCTACCTTAACTTTTCTTTCCTCAAATAACCAGAAAAAACAAATTGTCAACAAATATAAATGAAGAATCATGATTTCTCAAAATTTCCACTAAACAGCTCATCTGGCATTAATGTCATGTTAGCTTGTGACTCAACTTAAAAGTAGTGAAAATCCACTACTTCTCCGATCAGAATTACTAAAAAAAACTATTATAAGAAAAATAAAAATAAAGATTCAAGATTTTTCCAAATTTCCACTAAACATGTCCTCATTTAGTAGGACTCTATCATATGTGTGTCCCCACTTGATGGTACTTGGACAATCATATGTGTGTCCAATATTGAATTTGTTAGAAAATGTTGTATTATCACCTTTCAGCTCACCTGGCATAAAAGGTCATATGAGCTTGGCTGATGTTCAACATTTCTTTTATTTCAGGAGCTTTAAAGATTAGTTATGTCTGTTCATCTGTCCGTCAAAATACATTTTCAATATATCACATTATACTGATAATCACTAATCTTGTTGGTAGTGATGGTGTGATGATTCACAAAAGTGTCAAATTACCCAGTCATTGGTGGAAAAGATATCATTATGCTACCTTAACTTTTCTTTCCTCAAATAACCAGAAAAAACAAATTGTCAACAAATATAAATGAAGAATCATGATTTCTCAAAATTTCCACTAAACAGCTCATCTGGCATTAATGTCATGCAAGCTTGTGACTCAACTTAGAAGTAGTGGTAATCCACTAATTCTCCGATCAGAATTACTAAAAAAAACTATTATAAGAAAATAAAAATAAAGATTCAAGATTTCTCCAAATTTCCACTAAACATGTCCTCATTTAGTAGGACTCTATCATATGTGTGTCCCCACTTGATGGTACTTGGACAATCATATGTGTGTCCAATATTGAATTTGTTAGAAAATGTTGTATTATCACCTTTCAGCTCACCTGGCATAAAAGGTCATATGAGCTTGGCTGATGTTCAATATTTCTTTTATTTCAGGAGCTTTAAAGATTAGTTATGTCTGTTCATCTGTCCGTCCAAATACATTTTCTATATATCACATTATGCTGATAATCACTAATCTTGTTGGTAGTGATGGTGTGATGATTCACAAAAGTGTCAAATTATCCAGTCATTGGTGGAAAAGATATCATTATGCTACCTTAACTTTTCTTTCCTCAAATAACCAGAAAAAAACAAATTGTCAACAAATATAAATGAAGAATCATGATTTCTCAAAATTTCCACTAAACAGCTCATCTGGCATTAATGTCATGAAAGATTGTGACTCAACTTGGTGTCTGTGGTAATCCATTACTTCTCCGATCAGAATTACTAAAATAACTATTATAAGAAAATAAAATTAAAGATTCATGATTTCTCCAAATTTCCACTAAACATGTCCTCATTTAGTAGGACTCTATCATATGTGTGTCCCCACTTGATGGTACTTGGACAATCATATGTGTGTCCAATATTGAATTTGTTAGAAAATGTTGTATTATCACCTTTCAGCTCACCTGGCATAAAAGGTCATATGAGCTTGGCTGATGTTCAACATTTCTTTTATTTCAGGAGCTTTAAAGATTAGTTATGTCTGTTCATCTGTTCGTCAAAATACATTTTCAATATATCACATTATACTGATAATCACTAATCTTGTTGGTAGTGATGGTGTGATGATTCACAAAAGTGTCAAATTACCCAGTCATTGGTGGAAAAGATATCATTATGCTACCTTAACTTTTCTTTCCTCAAATAACCAGAAAAAACAAATTGTCAACAAATATAAATGAAGAATCATGATTTCTCAAAATTTCCACTAAACAGCTCATCTGGCATTAATGTCATGCAAGCTTGTGACTCAACTTAGAAGTAGTGGTAATCCACTAATTCTCCGATCAGAATTACTAAAAAAAACTATTATAAGAAAATAAAAATAAAGATTCAAGATTTCTCCAAATTACCACTAAACATGTCCTCATTTAGTAGGACTCTATCATATGTGTGTCCCCACTTGATGGTACTTGGACAATCATATGTGTGTCCAATATTGAATTTGTTAGAAAATGTTGTATTATCACCTTTCAGCTCACCTGGCATAAAAGGTCATATGAGCTTGGCTGATGTTCAATATTTCTTTTATTTCAGGAGCTTTAAAGATTAGTTATGTCTGTTCATCTGTCCGTCCAAATACATTTTCTATATATCACATTATGCTGATAATCACTAATCTTGTTGGTAGTGATGGTGTGATGATTCACAAAAGTGTCAAATTATCCAGTCATTGGTGGAAAAGATATCATTATGCTACCTTAACTTTTCTTTCCTCAAATAACCAGAAAAAAACAAATTATCAACAAATATAAATGAAGAATCATGATTTCTCAAAATTTCCACTAAACAGCTCATCTGGCATTAATGTCATGAAAGATTGTGACTCAAATTGGTGTCTGTGGTAATCCATTACTTCTCCGATCAGAATTACTAAAATAACTATTATAAGAAAATAAAATTAAAGATTCATGATTTCTCCAAATTTCCACTAAACATGTCCTCATTTAGTAGGACTCTATCATATGTGTGTCCCCACTTGATGGTACTTGGACAATCATATGTGTGTCCAATATTGAATTTGTTAGAAAATGTTGTATTATCACCTTTCAGCTCACCTGGCATAAAAGGTCATATGAGCTTGGCTGATGTTCAACATTTCTTTTATTTCAGGAGCTTTAAAGATTAGTTATGTCTGTTCATCTGTCCGTCAAAATACATTTTCAATATATCACATTATACTGATAATCACTAATCTTGTTGGTAGTGATGGTGTGATGATTCACAAAAGTGTCAAATTACCCAGTCATTGGTGGAAAAGATATCATTATGCTACCTTAACTTTTCTTTCCTCAAATAACCAGAAAAAACAAATTGTCAACAAATATAAATGAAGAATCATGATTTCTCAAAATTTCCACTAAACAGCTCATCTGGCATTAATGTCATGCAAGCTTGTGACTCAACTTAGAAGTAGTGGTAATCCACTAATTCTCCGATCAGAATTACTAAAAAAAACTATTATAAGAAAATAAAAATAAAGATTCAAGATTTCTCCAAATTTCCACTAAACATGTCCTCATTTAGTAGGACTCTATCATATGTGTGTCCCCACTTGATGGTATATGGACAATCATATGTGTGTCCAATATTGAATTTGTTAGAAAATGTTGTATTATCACCTTTCAGCTCACCTGGCATAAAAGGTCATATGAGCTTGGCTGATGTTCAATATTTCTTTTATTTCAGGAGCTTTAAAGATTAGTTATGTCTGTTCATCTGTCCGTCCAAATACATTTTCTATATATCACATTATGCTGATAATCACTAATCTTGTTGGTAGTGATGGTGTGATGATTCACAAAAGTGTCAAATTATCCAGTCATTGGTGGAAAAGATATCATTATGCTACCTTAACTTTTCTTTCCTCAAATAACCAGAAAAAAACAAATTGTCAACAAATATAAATGAAGAATCATGATTTCTCAAAATTTCCACTAAACAGCTCATCTGGCATTAATGTCATGAAAGATTGTGACTCAACTTGGTGTCTGTGGTAATCCATTACTTCTCCGATCAGAATTACTAAAATAACTATTATAAGAAAATAAAATTAAAGATTCATGATTTCTCCAAATTTCCACTAAACATGTCCTCATTTAGTAGGACTCTATCATATGTGTGTCCCCACTTGATGGTACTTGGACAATCATATGTGTGTCCAATATTGAATTTGTTAGAAAATGTTGTATTATCACCTTTCAGCTCACCTGGCATAAAAGGTCATATGAGCTTGGCTGATGTTCAACATTTCTTTTATTTCAGGAGCTTTAAAGATTAGTTATGTCTGTTCATCTGTCCGTCAAAATACATTTTCAATATATCACATTATACTGATAATCACTAATCTTGTTGGTAGTGATGGTGTGATAATTCACAAAAGTGTCAAATTACCCAGTCATTGGTGGAAAAGATATCATTATGCTACCTTAACTTTTCTTTCCTCAAATAACCAGAAAAAACAAATTGTCAACAAATATAAATGAAGAATCATGATTTCTCAAAATTTCCACTAAACAGCTCATCTGGCATTAATGTCATGCAAGCTTGTGACTCAACTTAGAAGTAGTGGTAATCCACTAATTCTCCGATCAGAATTACTAAAAAAAACTATTATAAGAAAATAAAAATAAAGATTCAAGATTTCTCCAAATTTCCACTAAACATGTCCTCATTTAGTAGGACTCTATCATATGTGTGTCCCCACTTGATGGTACTTGGACAATCATATGTGTGTCCAATATTGAATTTGTTAGAAAATGTTGTATTATCACCTTTCAGCTCACCTGGCATAAAAGGTCATATGAGCTTGGCTGATGTTCAATATTTCTTTTATTTCAGGAGCTTTAAAGATTAGTTATGTCTGTTCATCTGTCCGTCCAAATACATTTTCTATATATCACATTATGCTGATAATCACTAATCTTGTTGGTAGTGATGGTGTGATGATTCACAAAAGTGTCAAATTATCCAGTCATTGGTGGAAAAGATATCATTATGCTACCTTAACTTTTCTTTCCTCAAATAACCAGAAAAAAACAAATTGTCAACAAATATAAATGAAGAATCATGATTTCTCAAAATTTCCACTAAACAGCTCATCTGGCATTAATGTCATGAAAGATTGTGACTCAACTTGGTGTCTGTGGTAATCCATTACTTCTCCGATCAGAATTACTAAAATAACTATTATAAGAAAATAAAATTAAAGATTCATGATTTCTCCAAATTTCCACTAAACATGTCCTCATTTAGTAGGACTCTATCATATGTGTGTCCCCACTTGATGGTACTTGGACAATCATATGTGTGTCCAATATTGAATTTGTTAGAAAATGTTGTATTATCACCTTTCAGCTCACCTGGCATAAAAGGTCATATGAGCTTGGCTGATGTTCAACATTTCTTTTATTTCAGGAGCTTTAAAGATTAGTTATGTCTGTTCATCTGTCCGTCAAAATACATTTTCAATATATCACATTATACTGATAATCACTAATCTTGTTGGTAGTGATGGTGTGATGATTCACAAAAGTGTCAAATTACCCAGTCATTGGTGGAAAAGATATCATTATGCTACCTTAACTTTTCTTTCCTCAAATAACCAGAAAAAACAAATTGTCAACAAATATAAATGAAGAATCATGATTTCTCAAAATTTCCACTAAACAGCTCATCTGGCATTAATGTCATGCAAGCTTGTGACTCAACTTAGAAGTAGTGGTAATCCACTAATTCTCCGATCAGAATTACTAAAAAAAACTATTATAAGAAAATAAAAATAAAGATTCAAGATTTCTCCAAATTTCCACTAAACATGTCCTCATTTAGTAGGACTCTATCATATGTGTGTCCCCACTTGATGGTACTTGGACAATCATATGTGTGTCCAATATTGAATTTGTTAGAAAATGTTGTATTATCACCTTTCAGCTCACCTGGCATAAAAGGTCATATGAGCTTGGCTGATGTTCAATATTTCTTTTATTTCAGGAGCTTTAAAGATTAGTTATGTCTGTTCATCTGTCCGTCCAAATACATTTTCTATATATCACATTATGCTGATAATCACTAATCTTGTTGGTAGTGATGGTGTGATGATTCACAAAAGTGTCAAATTATCCAGTCATTGGTGGAAAAGATATCATTATGCTACCTTAACTTTTCTTTCCTCAAATAACCAGAAAAAAACAAATTGTCAACAAATATAAATGAAGAATCATGATTTCTCAAAATTTCCACTAAACAGCTCATCTGGCATTAATGTCATGAAAGATTGTGACTCAACTTGGTGTCTGTGGTAATCCATTACTTCTCCGATCAGAATTACTAAAATAACTATTATAAGAAAATAAAATTAAAGATTCATGATTTTTCCAAATTTCCACTAAACATGTCCTCATTTAGTAGGACTCTATCATATGTGTGTCCCCACTTGATGGTACTTGGACAATCATATGTGTGTCCAATATTGAATTTGTTAGAAAATGTTGTATTATTACCTTTCAGCTTACCTGGCATAAAAGGTCATATTAGCTTGGCTGATGTTCAACATTTCTTTTATTTCAGGAGCTTTAAAGATTAGTTATGATTGTTCATCTGTCCGTTGAAATACATTTTCGATATATCACATTATGCTGTCAATCACCAATCTTGTTAGTAGTGATGGTGTGATGATTCACAAAAGTATCAAATTATCCAGTCATTGGTGGAAAAGATATCATTATGCTACCTTAACTTTTCTTTCCTCAAATAACCAGAAAAAACAAATTGTCAACAAATATAAATGAAGAATCATGATTTCTCAAAATTTCCACTAAACAGCTCATCTGGCATTAATGTCATGTTAGCTTGTGACTCAACTTAAAAGTAGTGAAAATCCACTACTTCTCCGATCAGAATTACTAAAAAAAACTATTATAAGAAAAATAAAAATAAAGATTCAAGATTTCTCCAAATTTCCACTAAACATGTCCTCATTTAGTAGGACTCTATCATATGTGTGTCCCCACTTGATGGTACTTGGACAATCATATGTGTGTCCAATATTGAATTTGTTAGAAAATGTTGTATTATCACCTTTCAGCTCACCTGGCATAAAGGGTCATATGAGCTTGGCTGATGATCAACATTTCTTTTATTTCAGGAGCTTTAAAGATTAGTTATGACTGTTCATCTGTTCGTCCAAATACATTTTCAATATATCACATTATGCTGTCAATCACTAATCTTGTTGGTAGTGATGGTCTGATTATTCACAAAAGTGTCAAATTATACAGTCATTGGTGGAAAAGATATCATTATGCTACCTTAACTTTTCTTTCCTCAAATAACCAGAAAAAAATCAAATTGGTAACAAATATAAATGAAGAATCATGATTTCTCAAAATTTCCACTAAACAGCTCATCTGGCATTAATGTCATGAAAGATTGTGACTCAACTTGGTGTCTGTGGTAATCCATTACTTCTCCGATCAGAATTACTAAAATAACTATTATAAGAAAATAAAATTAAAGATTCATGATTTCTCCAAATTTCCACTAAACATGTCCTCATTTAGTAGGACTCTATCATATGTGTGTCCCCACTTGATGGTACTTGGACAATCATATGTGTGTCCAATATTGAATTTGTTAGAAAATGTTGTATTATCACCTTTCAGCTCACCTGGCATAAAAGGTCATATGAGCTTGGCTGATGTTCAACATTTCTTTTATTTCAGGAGCTTTAAAGATTAGTTATGTCTGTTCATCTGTTCGTCCAAATACATTTTCAATATATCACATTATGCTGTCAATCACTAATCTTGTTGGTAATGATGGTCTGATTATTCACAAAAGTGTCAAATTATCCAGTCATTGGTGGAAAAGATATCATTATGCTACCTTAACTTTTCTTTCCTCAAATAACCAGAAAAAACAAATTGTCAACAAATATAAATGAAGAATCATGATTTCTCAAAATTTCCACTATACAGCTCATCTGGCATTAATGTCATGAAAGATTGTGACTCAACTTGGTGTCTGTAGTAGTCCATTACTTCTCCGATTCAGAATTACCAAAAAACTATTATAAGAAAATAAAAATAAAAATTCAAGATTTCTCCAAATTTCCACTAAACATGTCCTCATTTAGTAGGACTCTATCATGTGTGTCCCCACTTGATGGTACTTGGACAATCATATGTGTGTCCCATATTGAATTTGTTAGAAAATGTTGTGTTATCACCTGTCAGCTCACCTGGCATAAAAGGTCATATGAGCTTGGCTGATGTTCAACATTTCTTTTATTTCAGGAGCTTTAAAGATTAGTTATGTCTGTTCATCTGTCCGTCGAAATACATTTTCAATATATCACATTATGCTGATAATGACTAATCTTGTTGGTAGTGATGGTGTGATGATTCACAAAAGTGTCAAATTATCCAGTCATTGGTGGAAAAGATATCATTATGCTACCTTAACTTTTCTTTCCTCAAATAACCAGAAAAAAACAATTTGTCAACAAATATAAATGAAGAATCATGATTTCTCAAAATTTCCACTAAACAGCTCATCTGGCATTAATGTCATGCAAGCTTGTGACTCAACTTAGAAGTAGTGGTAATCCACTAATTCTCCGATCAGAATTACTAAAAAAAACTATTATAAGAAAATAAAAATAAAGATTAAAGATTTCTCCAAATTTCAACTAAACATGTCCTCATTTAGTAGGACTCTATCATATGTGTGTCCCCACTTGATGGTACTTGGACAATCATATGTGTATCCCATATTGAATTTGTTAGAAAATGTTGTATTATTACCTTTCAGCTCACCTGGCATAAAAGGTCATATGAGCTTGACTGATGTTAAACATTTCTTTTATTTCAGGAGCTTTAAAGATTAGTTATGACTGTTCATCTGTTCGTCCAAATACATTTTCAATATATCACATTATGCTGTCAATCACTAATCTTGTTGGTAATGATGGTCTGATTATTCACAAAAGTGTCAAATTATCCAGTCATTGGTGGAAAAGATATCATTATGCTACCTTAACTTTTCTTTCCTCAAATAACCAGAAAAAACAAATTGTCAACAAATATAAATGAAGAATCATGATTTCTCAAAATTTCCACTATACAGCTCATCTGGCATTAATGTCATGAAAGATTGTGACTCAACTTGGTGTCTGTAGTAGTCCATTACTTCTCCGATTCAGAATTACCAAAAAACTATTATAAGAAAATAAAAATAAAAATTCAAGATTTCTCCAAATTTCCACTAAACATGTCCTCATTTAGTAGGACTCTATCATGTGTGTCCCCACTTGATGGTACTTGGACAATCATATGTGTGTCCCATATTGAATTTGTTAGAAAATGTTGTGTTATCACCTGTCAGCTCACCTGGCATAAAAGGTCATATGAGCTTGGCTGATGTTCAACATTTCTTTTATTTCAGGAGCTTTAAAGATTAGTTATGTCTGTTCATCTGTCCGTCCAAATACATTTTCAATATATCACATTATGCTGATAATGACTAATCTTGTTGGTAGTGATGGTGTGATGATTCACAAAAGTGTCAAATTATCCAGTCATTGGTGGAAAAGATATCATTATGCTACCTTAACTTTTCTTTCCTCAAATAACCAGAAAAAAACAATTTGTCAACAAATATAAATGAAGAATCATGATTTCTCAAAATTTCCACTAAACAGCTCATCTGGCATTAATATCATGCAAGCTTGTGACTCGACTTGATGTCTGTGGTAATCCACTACTTCTCCGATCAGAATTACTAAAAAAAACTATATAAGAAAATAAAAATAAAGATTCAAGATTTCTCCAAATTTCCACTAAACATGTCCTCATTTAGTAGGACTCTATCATATGTGTGTCCCCACTTGATGGTACTTGGACAATCATATGTGTGTCCCATATTGAATTTGTTAGAAAATGTTGTATTATTACCTTTCAGCTCACCTGGCATAAAAGGTCATATGAGCTTGACTGATGTTAAACATTTCTTTTATTTCAGGAGCTTTAAAGATTAGTTATGACTGTTCATCTGTTCGTCCAAATACATTTTCAATATATCACATTATGCTGTCAATCACTAATCTTGTTGGTAATGATGGTCTGATTATTCACAAAAGTGTCAAATTATCCAGTCATTGGTGGAAAAGATATCATTATGCTACCTTAACTTTTCTTTCCTCAAATAACCAGAAAAAACAAATTGGCAACAAATATAAATGAAGAATCATGATTTCTCAAAATTTCCACTATACAGCTCATCTGGCATTAATGTCATGAAAGATTGTGACTCAACTTGGTGTCTGTAGTAGTCCATTACTTCTCCGATTCAGAATTACCAAAAAACTATTATAAGAAAATAAAAATAAAAATTCAAGATTTCTCCAAATTTCCACTAAACATGTCCTCATTTAGTAGGACTCTATCATGTGTGTCCCCACTTGATGGTACTTGGACAATCATATGTGTGTCCCATATTGAATTTGTTAGAAAATGTTGTGTTATCCCCTGTCAGCTCACCTGGCATAAAAGGTCATATGAGCTTGGCTGATGTTCAACATTTCTTTTATTTCAGGAGCTTTAAAGATTAGTTATGTCTGTTCATCTGTCCGTCGAAATACATTTTCAATATATCACATTATGCTGATAATCACTAATCTTGTTGGTAGTGATGGTGTGATGATTCACAAAAGTGTCAAATTATCCAGTCATTGGTGGAAAAGATATCATTATGCTACCTTAACTTTTCTTTCCTCAAATAACCAGAAAAAAACAATTTGTCAACAAATATAAATGAAGAATCATGATTTCTCAAAATTTCCACTAAACAGCTCATCTGGCATTAATATCATGCAAGCTTGTGACTCGACTTGATGTCTGTGGTAATCCACTACTTCTCCGATCAGAATTACTAAAAAACCTATTATAAGAAAATAAAAATAAAGATTCAAGATTTCTCCAAATTTCCACTAAACATGTCCTCATTTAGTAGGACTCTATCATATGTGTGTCCCCACTTGATGGTACTTGGACAATCATATGTGTGTCCAATATTGAATTTGTTAGAAAATGTTGTATTATCACCTTTCAGCTCACCTGGCATAAAAGGTCATATGAGCTTGGCTGATGTTCAACATTTCTTTTATTTCAGGAGCTTTAAAGATTAGTTATGTCTGTTCATCTGTCCGTCCAAATACATTTTCAATATATATCACATTATGCTGATAATCACTAATCTTGTTGGTAGTGATGGTGTGATGATTCACAAAAGTGTCAAATTATCCAGTCATTGGTGGAAAAGATATCATTATGCTACCTTAACTTTTCTTTCCTCAAATAACCAGAAAAAAATCAAATTGGCAACAAATATAAATGAAGAATCATGATTTCTCAAAATTTCCACTAAACAGCTCATCTGGCATTAATGTCATACAAGCTTGTGACTGGACTTGGTGTCTGTGGTAATCCACTACTTCTCCGATCAGAATTACTAAAAAAACTATTATAAGAAAATAAAAATAAAGATTCAAGATTTCTCCAAATTTCCACTAAACATGTCCTCATTTAGTAGGACTCTATCATATGTGTGTCCCCACTTGATGGTACTTGGACAATCATATGTGTGTCCAATATTGAATTTGTTAGAAAATGTTGTATTATCACCTTTCAGCTCACCTGGCATAAAAGGTCATATGACCTTGGCTGATGTTCAACATTTCTTTTATTTCAGGAGCTTTAAAGATTAGTTATGTCTGTTCATCTGTCCGTCCAAATACATTTCCAATATATCACATTATGCTGATAATCACTAATCTTGTTGGTAGTGATGGTGTGATGATTCACAAAAGTGTCAAATTATCCAGTCATTGGTGGAAAAGATATCATTATGCTACCTTAACTTTTCTTTCCTCAAATAACCAGAAAAAAAAACAATTTGTCAACAAATATAAATGAAGAATCATGATTTCTCAAAATTTCCACTAAACAGCTCATCTGGCATTAATATCATGCAAGCTTGTGACTCGACTTGATGTCTGTGGTAATCCACTACTTCTCCGATCAGAATTACTAAAAAACCTATTATAAGAAAATAAAAATAAAGATTCAAGATTTCTCCAAATTTCCACTAAACATGTCCTCATTTAGTAGGACTCTATCATATGTGTGTCCCCACTTGATGGTACTTGGACAATCTTATGTGTGTCCAATATTGAATTTGTTAGAAAATGTTGTATTATCACCTTTCAGCTCACCTGGCATAAAAGGTCATAAATGTTTGGCTGATGTTCAACATTTCTTTTATTTCAGGAGCGTTAAAGATTAGTTATGTCTGTTCATCTGTCCGTCAAAATACATTTTCAATATATCACATTATACTGATAATCACTAATCTTGTTGGTAGTGATGGTGTGATGATTCACAAAAGTGTCAAATTACTCAGTCACTGGTGGAAAAGATATCATTATGCTACCTTAACTTTTCTTTCCTCAAATAACTGGAAAAAAACAATTTGTCAACAAATATAAATGAAGAATCATGATTTCTCAAAATTTCCACTAAACAGCTCATCTGGCATTAATGTCATACAAGCTTGTGACTCGACTTGGTGTCTGTGGTAATCCATTACTTCTCCGATCAGAATTACTAAAATAACTATTATAAGAAAATAAAATTAAAGATTCATGATTTTTCCAAATTTCCACTAAACATGTCCTCATTTAGTAGGACTCTATCATATGTGTGTCCCCACTTGATGGTACTTGGACAATCATATGTGTGTCCAATATTGAATTTGTTAGAAAATGTTGTATTATCACCTTTCAGCTCACCTGGCATAAAGGGTCATATGAGCTTGGCTGATGATCAACATTTCTTTTATTTCAGGAGATTTAAAGATTAGTTATGACTGTTCATCTGTTCGTCCAAATACATTTTCTATATATCACATTATGCTGTCAATCACTAATCTTGTTGGTAGTGATGGTCTGATTATTCACAAAAGTGTCAAATTATACAGTCATTGGTGGAAAAGATATCATTATGCTACCTTAACTTTTCTTTCCTCAAATAACTGGAAAAAAATCAAATTGGTAACAAATATAAATGAAGAATCATGATTTCTCAAAATTTCCACTAAACAGCTCATCTGGCATTAATGTCATGAAAGATTGTGACTCAACTTGGTGTCTGTGGTAATCCATTACTTGTCCGATTCAGATTTACCAAAAAGCTATTATCAGAAAATAAAAATAAAGATTCAAGATTTCTCCAAATTTCCACTAAACATGTCCTCATTTAATAAGACTCTATCATGTGTGTCCCCACAAGATGGTACTTGGACAATCATATGTGTATCCCATATTGAATTTGTTAGAAAATGTTGTGTTATCCCCTGTCAGCTCACCTAGCATAAAAGGTCATATGAGCTTGGCTGATGTTCAACATTTCTTTAATTTCAGGAGCTTTAAAGATTAGTTATGTCTGTTCATCTGTCCGGACAAATACATTTTCAATATATCACATTATGCTGATAATCACTAATCTTGTTGGTAGTGATGGTGTGATGATTCACAAAAGTGTCAAATTACCCAGTCATTGGTGGAAAAGATATCATTATGCTACCTTAACTTTTCTTTCCTCAAATAACTAGAAACAAAATTTGTCAACAAATATAAATGAAGAATCATGATTTCTCAAAATTTCCACTAAACAGCTCATCTGGCATTAATGTCATGCAAGCTTGTGACTCAACTTAGAAGTAGTGGTAATCCACTAATTCTCCGATCAGAATTACTAAAAAAAACTATTATAAGAAAATAAAAATAAAGATTAAAGATTTCTCCAAATTTCCACTAAACATGTCCTCATTTAGTAGGACTCTATCATATGTGTGTCCCCACTTGATGGTACTTGGACAATCATATGTGTGTCCAATATTGAATTTGTTAGAAAATGTTGTATTATCACCTTTCAGCTCACCTGGCATAAAAGGTCATATGAGCTTGGCTGATGTTCAACATTTCTTTTATTTCAGGAGCTTTAAAGATTAGTTATGACTGTTCATCTGTCCGTCCAAATACATTTTCAATATATCACATTATGCTGTCAATCACTAATCTTGTTGGTAGTGATGGTCTGATTATTCACAAAAGTGTCAAATTATCCAGTCATTGGTGGAAAAGATATCATTATGCTACCTGAACTTTTTTGCTCAAATAATCAGAAAAAAACAATTTGTCAACAAATATAAATGAAGAATCATGATTTCTCAAAATTTCCACTAAACAGCTCATCTGGCATTAATGTCATGCAAGCTTGTGACTCAACTTAGAAGTAGTGGTAATCCACTAATTCTCCGATCAGAATTACTAAAAAAAACTATATTTGAAAATAAAAATAAAGATTCAAGATTTCTCGAAATTTCCACTAAACATGTCCTCATTTAGTAGGACTCTATCATATGTGTGTCCCCACTTGATGGTACTTGGACAATCATATGTGTGTCCCATATTGAATTTGTTAGAAAATGTTGTATTATTACCTTTCAGCTCACCTGGCATAAAAGGTCATATGAGCTTGACTGATGTTAAACATTTCTTTTATTTCAGGAGCTTTAAAGATTAGTTATGACTGTTCATCTGTTCGTCCAAATACATTTTCAATATAACACATTATGCTGTCAATCACTAATCTTGTTGGTAATGATGGTCTGATTATTCACAAAAGTGTCAAATTATCCAGTCATTGGTGGAAAAGATATCATTATGCTACCTTAACTTTTCTTTCCTCAAATAACCAGAAAAAACAAATTGGCAACAAATATAAATGAAGAATCATGATTTCTCAAAATTTCCACTATACAGCTCATCTGGCATTAATGTCATGAAAGATTGTGACTCAACTTGGTGTCTGTAGTAGTCCATTACTTCTCCGATTCAGAATTACCAAAAAACTATTATAAGAAAATAAAAATAAAAATTCAAGATTTCTCCAAATTTCCACTAAACATGTCCTCATTTAGTAGGACTCTATCATGTGTGTCCCCACTTGATGGTACTTGGACAATCATATATGTGTCCCATATTGAATTTGTTAGAAAATGTTGTGTTATCACCTGTCAGCTCACCTGGCATAAAAGGTCATATGAGCTTGGCTGATGTTCAACATTTCTTTTATTTCAGGAGCTTTAAAGATTAGTTATGTCTGTTCATCTGTCCGTCGAAATACATTTTCAATATATCACATTATGCTGATAATCACTAATCTTGTTGGTAGTGATGGTGTGATGATTCACAAAAGTGTCAAATTATCCAGTCATTGGTGGAAAAGATATCATTATGCTACCTTAACTTTTCTTTCCTCAAATAACCAGAAAAAAACAATTTGTCAACAAATATAAATGAAGAATCATGATTTCTCAAAATTTCCACTAAATAGCTCATCTGGCATTAATATCATGCAAGCTTGTGACTCGACTTGATGTCTGTGGTAATCCACTACTTCTCCGATCAGAATTACTAAAAAAAACTATATAAGAAAATAAAAATAAAGATTCAAGATTTCTCCAAATTTCCACTAAACATGTCCTCATTTAGTAGGACTCTATCATATGTGTGTCCCCACTTGATGGTACTTGGACAATCATATGTGTGTCCCATATTGAATTTGTTAGAAAATGTTGTATTATTACCTTTCAGCTCACCTGGCATAAAAGGTCATATGAGCTTGACTGTTGTTAAACATTTCTTTTATTTCAGGAGCTTTAAAGATTAGTTATGACTGTTCATCTGTTCGTCCAAATACATTTTCAATATATCACATTATGCTGTCAATCACTAATCTTGTTGGTAATGATGGTCTGATTATTCACAAAAGTGTCAAATTATCCAGTCATTGGTGGAAAAGATATCATTATCATTATGCTACCTTAACTTTTCTTTCCTCAAATAACCAGAAAAAACAAATTGGCAACAAATATAAATGAAGAATCATGATTTCTCAAAATTTCAACTATACAGCTCATCTGGCATTAATGTCATGAAAGATTGTGACTCAACTTGGTGTCTGTAGTAGTCCATTACTTCTCCGATTCAGAATTACCAAAAAACTATTATAAGAAAATAAAAATAAAAATTCAAGATTTCTCCAAATTTCCACTAAACATGTCCTCATTTAGTAGGACTCTATCATGTGTGTCCCCACTTGATGGTACTTGGACAATCATATGTGTGTCCCATATTGAATTTGTTAGAAAATGTTGTGTTATCCCCTGTCAGCTCACCTGGCATAAAAGGTCATATGAGCTTGGCTGATGTTCAACATTTCTTTTATTTCAGGAGCTTTAAAGATTAGTTATGTCTGTTCATCTGTCCGTCGAAATACATTTTCAATATATCACATTATGCTGATAATCACTAATCTTGTTGGTAGTGATGGTGTGATGATTCACAAAAGTGTCAAATTATCCAGTCATTGGTGGAAAAGATATCATTATGCTACCTTAACTTTTCTTTCCTCAAATAACCAGAAAAAAACAATTTGTCAACAAATATAAATGAAGAATCATGATTTCTCAAAATTTCCACTAAACAGCTCATCTGGCATTAATATCATGCAAGCTTGTGACTCGACTTGATGTCTGTGGTAATCCACTACTTCTCCGATCAGAATTACTAAAAAACCTATTATAAGAAAATAAAAATAAAGATTCAAGATTTCTCCAAATTTCCACTAAACATGTCCTCATTTAGTAGGACTCTATCATATGTGTGTCCCCACTTGATGGTACTTGGACAATCATATGTGTGTCCAATATTGAATTTGTTAGAAAATGTTGTATTATCACCTTTCAGCTCACCTGGCATAAAAGGTCATATGAGCTTGGCTGATGTTCAACATTTCTTTTATTTCAGGAGCTTTAAAGATTAGTTATGTCTGTTCATCTGTCCGTCCAAATACATTTTCAATATATATCACATTATGCTGATAATCACAAATCTTGTTGGTAGTGATGGTGTGATGATTCACAAAAGTGTCAAATTATCCAGTCATTGGTGGAAAAGATATCATTATGCTACCTTAACTTTTTTTTCCTCAAATAACCAGAAAAAAATCAAATTGGCAACAAATATAAATGAAGAATCATGATTTCTCAAAATTTCCACTAAACAGCTCATCTGGCATTAATGTCATACAAGCTTGTGACTGGACCTGGTGTCTGTGGTAATCCACTACTTCTCCGATCAGAATTACTAAAAAAACTATTATAAGAAAATAAAAATAAAGATTCAAGATTTCTCCAAATTTCCACTAAACATGTCCTCATTTAGTAGGACTCTATCATATGTGTGTCCCCACTTGATGGTACTTGGACAATCATATGTGTGTCCAATATTGAATTTGTTAGAAAATGTTGTATTATCACCTTTCAGCTCACCTGGCATAAAAGGTCATATGAGCTTGGCTGATGTTCAACATTTCTTTTATTTCAGGAGCTTTAAAGATTAGTTATGACTGTTCATCTGTTCGTCCAAATACATTTTCAATATATCACATTATGCTGTCAATCACTAATCTTGTTGGTAGTGATGGTCTGATTATTCACAAAAGTGTCAAATTACCCAGTCATTGGTGGAAAAGATATCATTATGCTACCTTAACTTTTCTTTCCTCAAATAACTGGGAAAAAAACAATTTGTCAACAAATATAAATGAAGAATCATGATTTCTCAAAATTTCCACTAAACAGCTCATCTGGCATTAATGTCATACAAGCTTGTGACTCGACTTGGTGTCTGTGGTAATCCACTACTTCTCCGATCAGAAGTACTAAAAAAACTATTATTAGAAAATAAAAATAAAGATTCAAGATTTCTCGAAATTTCCACTAAACATGTCCTCATTTAGTAGGACTCTATCATATGTGTGTCCCCACTTGATGGTACTTGGACAATCATATGTGTGTCCAATATTGAATTTGTTAGAAAATGTTGTATTATCACCTTTCAGCTCACCTGGCATAAAAGGTCATATGAGCTTGGCTGATGTTCAACATTTCTTTTATTTCAGGGGCTTTAAAGATTAGTTATGTCTGTTCATCTGTCCATCAAAATACATTTTCAATATATCACATTATGCTGATAATCACTAATCTTGTTGGTAGTGATGGTGTGATGATTCACAAAAGTGTCAAATTATCCAGTCATTGGTGGAAAAGATATCATTATGCTACCTTAACTTTTCTTTCCTCAAATAACCAGAAAAAAAAACAATTTGTCAACAAATATAAATGAAGAATCATGATTTCTCAAAATTTCCACTAAACAGCTCATCTGACATTAATGTCATGCAAGCTTGTGACTCGACTTGGTGTCTGTGGTAATCCACTACTGCTCCGATCAGTATTACTAAAAAAACTATTATAAGAAAATAAAAATAAAGATTCAAGATTTCTCCAAATTTCCACTAAACATGTCCTCATTTAGTAGGACTCTATCATATGTGTGTCCCCACTTGATGGTACTTGGACAATCTTATGTGTGTCCAATATTGAATTTGTTAGAAAATGTTGTATTATCACCTTTCAGCTCACCTGGCATAAAAGGTCATAAATGTTTGGCTGATGTTCAACATTTCTTTTATTTCAGGAGCGTTAAAGATTAGTTATGTCTGTTCATCTGTCCGTCAAAATACATTTTCAATATATCACATTATACTGATAATCACTAATCTTGTTGGTAGTGATGGTGTGATGATTCACAAAAGTGTCAAATTACCCAGTCACTGGTGGAAAAGATATCATTATGCTACCTTAACTTTTCTTTCCTCAAATAACTGGAAAAAAAAACAATTTGTCAACAAATATAAATGAAGAATCATGATTTCTCAAAATTTCCACTAAACAGCTCATCTGGCATTAATGTCATACAAGCTTGTGACTCGACTTGGTGTCTGTGGTAATCCACTACTTCTCCGATCAGAAGTACTAAAAAAACTATTATTAGAAAATAAAAATAAAGATTCAAGATTTCTCGAAATTTCCACTAAACATGTCCTCATTTAGTAGGACTCTATCATATGTGTGTCCCCACTTGATGGTACTTGGACAATCATATGTGTGTCCAATATTGAATTTGTTAGAAAATGTTGTATTATCACCTTTCAGCTCACCTGGCATAAAAGGTCATATGAGCTTGGCTGATGTTCAACATTTCTTTTATTTCAGGGGCTTTAAAGATTAGTTATGTCTGTTCATCTGTCCATCAAAATACATTTTCAATATATCACATTATGCTGATAATCACTAATCTTGTTGGTAGTGATGGTGTGATGATTCACAAAAGTGTCAAATTATCCAGTCATTGGTGGAAAAGATATCATTATGCTACCTTAACTTTTCTTTCCTCAAATAACCAGAAAAAAAAAACAATTTGTCAACAAATATAAATGAAGAATCATGATTTCTCAAAATTTCCACTAAACAGCTCATCTGACATTAATGTCATGCAAGCTTGTGACTCGACTTGGTGTCTGTGGTAATCCACTACTGCTCCGATCAGTATTACTAAAAAAACTATTATAAGAAAATAAAAATAAAGATTCAAGATTTCTCCAAATTTCCACTAAACATGTCCTCATTTAGTAGGACTCTATCATATGTGTGTCCCCACTTGATGGTACTTGGACAATCTTATGTGTGTCCAATATTGAATTTGTTAGAAAATGTTGTATTATCACCTTTCAGCTCACCTGGCATAAAAGGTCATAAATGTTTGGCTGATGTTCAACATTTCTTTTATTTCAGGAGCGTTAAAGATTAGTTATGTCTGTTCATCTGTCCGTCAAAATACATTTTCAATATATCACATTATACTGATAATCACTAATCTTGTTGGTAGTGATGGTGTGATGATTCACAAAAGTGTCAAATTACCCAGTCACTGGTGGAAAAGATATCATTATGCTACCTTAACTTTTCTTTCCTCAAATAACTGGAAAAAAAAACGATTTGTCAACAAATATAAATGAAGAATCATGATTTCTCAAAATTTCCATTAAACAGCTCATCTGGCATTAATGTCATACAAGCTTGTGACTCGACTTGGTGTCTGTGGTAATCCACTACTTCTCCGATCAGAATTACTAAAAAAACTATTATTAGAAAATAAAAATAAAGATTCAAGATTTCTCGAAATTTCCACTAAACATGTCCTCATTTAGTAGGACTCTATCATATGTGTGTCCCCACTTGATGGTACTTGGACAATCATATGTGTGTCCAATATTGAATTTGTTAGAAAATGTTGTATTATCGCCTTTCAGCTCATCTGGCATAAAAGGTCATATGAGCTTGGCTGATGTTCAACATTTCTTTTATTTCAGGAGCTTTACAGATTAATTATGTCTGTTCATCTGTCCGTCAAAATACATTTTCAATCTATCACATTATGCTGATAATCACTAATCTTGTTGGTAATGATGGTGTGATGATTCACAAAAGTGTCAAATTATCCAGTCATTGGTGGAAAAGATATCATTATGCTACCTTAACTTTTCCTTCCTCAAATAACTGGAAAAAAACAATTTGTCAACAAATATAAATGAAGAATCATGATTTCTCAAAATTTCCACTAAACAGCTCATCTGGCATTAATGTCATGCAAGCTTGTGACTCGACTTGGTGTATGTGGTAATCCATTACTTCTCCGATCAGAATTACTAAAAAAACTATTATAAGAAAATAAAAAAAAAGATTCAAGATTTCTCCAAATTTCCACTAAACATGTCCTCATTTAGTAGGACTCTATCATATGTGTGTCCCCACTTGATGGTACTTGGACAATCTTATGTATATCCAATATTGAATTTGTTAGAAAATGTTGTATTATCACCTTTCAGCTCATCTGGCATAAAAGGTCATATGAGCTTGGCTGATGTTCAACATTTCTTTTATTTCAGGAGCTTTAAAGATTAGTTATGTCTGTTCATCTGTCCGTCAAAATACTTTTTCAATATATCACATTATGCTGATAATCACTAATCTTGTTGGTAGTGATGGTGTGATGATTCACAAAAGTGTCAAATTACCCAGTCATTGGTGGAAAAGATATCATTATGCTACCATAACTTTTCTTTCCTCAAATAACTGGAAAAAAACAATTTGTCAACAAATATAAATGAAGAATCATGATTTCTCAAAATTTCCACTAAACAGCTAATCTGGCATTAATGTCATGCAAGCTTGTGACTCAACTTGGTGTCTGTGGTAATCCATTACTTCTCCGATCAGAATTACTAAAAAAACTATATAAGAAAATAAAAATAAAGATTCAAGATTTCTCCAAATTTCCACTAAACATGTCCTCATTTAGTAGGACTCTATCATATGTGTGTCCCCACTTGATGGTTCTCGGACAATCATATGTGTGTACCATATTGAATTTGTTAGAAAATGTTGTATTATCACCTTTCAGCTCACCTGGCATAAAAGGTCATATGAGCTTGACTGATGTTCAACATTTCTTTTATTTCAGGAGCTTTAAAGATTAGTTATGACTGTTCATCTGTCCGTCCAAATATATTTTCAATATATCACATTATGCTGTCAATCACTAATCTTGTTGGTAGAGATGGTCTGATTATTCACAAAAGTGTTAAATTATCCAGTCATTGGTGGAAAAGATATCATTATGCTACCTTAACTTTTCTTTCCTCAAATAACCAGAAAAAAACAAATTGGCAACAAATATAAATGAAGAATCATGATTTCTCAAAATTTCCACTAAACACCTCATCTGGCATTAATGTCATGAAAGATTGTGACTCAACTTGATGTCTGTGGTAATCCATTACTTCTCCGATTCAGATTTACCAAAAAACTATTATAAGAAAATAAAAATAAAGATTCAAGATTTTTCCAAATTTCCACTAAACATGTCCTCATTTAGTAGGACTCTATCATATGTGTGTCCCCACTTGATGGTACTTGGACAATCATATGTGTGTCTCATATTGAATTTGTTAGAAAATGTTGTATTATCACTATTATCACCTTTCAGCTCACCTGGCATAAAAGGTCATATGAGCTTGGCTGATGTTCAACATTTCTTTTATTTCAGGAGCTTTAAAGATTAGTTATGTCTGTTCATCTGTCCGTCCAAATACATTTTCAATCTATCACATTATGCTGATAATCACTAATCTTGTTGGTAATGATGGTGTGATGATTCACAAAAGTGTCAAATTATCCAGTCATTGGTGGAAAAGATATCATTATGCTACCTTAACTTTTCCTTCCTCAAATAACTGGAAAAAAAACAATTTGTCAACAAATATAAATGAAGAATCATGATTTCTCAAAATTTCCACTGAACAGCTCATCTGGCATTAATGTCATACAAGCTTGTGACTCGACTTGGTGTCTGTGGTAATCCACTACTTCTCCGATCAGAATTACTAAAAAAAACTATTATTAGAAAATAAAAATAAAGATTCAAGATTTCTCGAAATTTCCACTAAACATGTCCTCATTTAGTAGGACTCTATCATATGTGTGTCCCCACTTGATGGTACTTGGACAATCATATGTGTGTCCAATATTGAATTTGTTAGAAAATGTTGTATTATCACCTTTCAGTTCACCTGGCATAAAAGGTTATATGAAAACAATCCTATAACACAGGTTCTTTCTTTCATAAGGGATATAAACCATAGATAACATTCCTATAACACAGGTTCTTTGTTTCATAAGGGATTTGAACACTATATAACATTCCTATTACGCGGATCCTGTTTATAACAAGGTATACCAACCCTAGATAACATTCCTATTACGCGGATCCTGTTTATAACAAGGTAAACCAACCCTAGATAACATTCCTATAACACATGTCCTGTGTTTGACAAGTGATATGAACCCTAGATAACATTCCTATAACACATGCCCTGTGTTTTACAAGGGATATGAACCGTAGATAACATTCCTATAACACATGCCCTGTGTTTTACAAGGGATATGAACCCTAGACAACATTCCTATAACATATGTCCTGTGTTTGACAAGAGATATGAACCCTAGATAACATTCCTATAACATATGTCCTGTGTTTGACAAGAGATATGTACCCTAGATACCATTTCTAAAACACAGATCCAGTGTTTTACAAGGGATATGAACCCTAGATAACATTCCTATAACACAGGTCCAGTGTTTTACAAGGGATATAAACCCTAGAAAACATTCCTATAACACATGTCATGTGTTTTACAAGGGATCTGAACCCTAGATAACATTCCTATAACACATGTCCTCTGTTTGACAAGGTATATGAACGCTAGATAATATTCCTATAACACAGGTTATGTGTTTGACAAGGGATATGAACCCTAGATAATATTCCTATAACACATGTTATGTGTTTTACAAGGGATTTGTACCTTGGATAGCATTCCTATAACATAGGTTCTGTGTTTCGCCAGCGATATGAACCCTAGATAAAGTTCCTATAACACAGGTCCTGTGTTTCACAAGCGATATGAACCCTAGATAACGTTCATATAACACAAGTCCTGTGTTTTAAACGGGATATGAACCTAGAAAACAATCCTAGAACACAGGTTCTTTCTTTTATAAGGGATATGAACCCTACATAACATTCCTATAACACAGGTTATGTGTTTAACAAGGGATATGAACCATATATAACATTCCTATAACACATGTCCTGTGTTTGACAAGGGATATGAACCCTAGATAACATTCGTATAACACATGCCTTGTGTTTTACAAGGGATATGAACCCTAGATAACATTCCTATAACACATGTCCTGTGTTTTACAAGGGATATGAACCCTAGATAACATTCCTATAACACGTGTCATGTTTTTCACAAGAGATATGAACCCTAAATAGCATTCCTATAACACATGTCCTGTATTTTACAACAGATATGAACCCTAGATAACATTCCTATAACACATGGCCTGTATTTTACAAGGGATATGAACCCACGAAAACATTCCTATAACACATGTTCTGTGTTTGACAATGGATATGAACCCTAGATAACATTCCTATAACACAGGTTATGTGTTTTACAAGGGATATGTATTTTGAATAGCATTCCTATAACATAGGTTCTGTGTTTCACAAGCGATATGAACACTAGATAAAGTTCCTATAACACAGGTCTTGTGTTTTAAACGGGATATGAACCATAGATAACATTCCTATCACACAGGTAATGTGTTTTACAAGGGATATGAACCCTACATAACATTCCCATAACACAGGTCCTTTGTATGACAAGGGATAAAACCCTAGATAACATGTCTATAACACAGGTTATGTATTTTACAAAAGAAATGGACCATAGATAACATTGCTAAAACCCAGGTCCTATGTTTTCCAAGGTTGTGAACCCTATAACATAGGTTCTGTGTTTCACAAGCGATATGAACACTAGATAAAGTTCCTATAAAACAGGTCCTGTGTTTTAAACGGGATATGAACCATAGATAACATTCCTATCACACAGGTAATGTGTTTTACAAGGGATATGAACCCTAAATAACAATCCTATAACACAGTTCCTGTGATTAACAAGGGATATGAACCCTAGATAACATTCTTATAACACAGGTCATGTGATTTACAAGGGATATGAGCCCTACATAGCATTTTTAAACACAGGTCCTGTGAACCCTAGATAACATTCTGATAACACAGGTCCCGTGTTTTACAAGAGATATGAACCATAGATAACATTCCTATAACACAGGTCCTTTGTTTTACAAGGGATATGAACCCTAGATAACATTCATATAACACAGGTCCAGTGATTTACAAGGGATATGATCCTTAGATAGAATTTCGAAGTACAGGTCCTGCGTTTTACAAGAGATATGAACCCTAGATAACATTCCTATAACACAGGTCCCGTGTTTTACAAACGAAATGAACCCTAGATAACATACCTATAACCAAGGTCCTGCGTTTTACAAGGGATAATAACATTAGATAACATTCTTATAACACAGGTCATGTTATTTACAAGGGATATGATCCCTAGATAACAGTCTTATAACACAGGTCATGCGATTTACAAGGGATATGAACCCTAGATAGCATTTCTAAACACAGGTCCTGTGTTTAACAAGAGATATGAAACCTAGATAACATTCCTATAACACAAGTTTTGTGTTTAACAAGAGATATGAACCCTAGATATTTCTATAACACAGGTCCAGTGTTTTACAAGAGATATGAACCCTCGATAACATTCCTATAACATGGGTCCAGTGTTTTACAAGGGATTTGAACCCAAGATAACATTCCAAAAACACAGGTCCTTTGTTTTACAAGGGAAATGAACCCTAGATAACATTCTTATAACACAGTTCATGTGTTTTACAAGAGATATGAACCCTAGATAACATTCCTATAACACAGGGACCGTGTTTTACAAACGAAATGAACCCTAAATAACATTCCTATAACCAAAGTCCTATGTTTTACAAGGGATATGAACCCTAGATAACATTCTTATAACACAGGTCATGTGATTTACAAGGGATATGAACCCTAGATAACATTCTGATAACACAGGTCATGTGATTCACAAGGGATATGAACCCTAGATAGAATTTCTAAACACAGGTCCTGTGTTTTACAAGAGATATGAACCCTAGATAACATGTCTATAACACAGGTTATAAGTTTTATAAGAGATATGAACCCTAGATAACATTCCTGTAACACATGTTTTGTGTTTGACAAGTTATAAAACCCTAGATAATATGTCTATAACACAGGTTATGTGTTTTACAAAAGAAATGGACAATAGATAACATTTCTAAAACCCAAGTCCTATGTTTTCCAAGGGATATGAACCCTTGATAACATTCTTATAATACAGGTCATGTGATTTACAAGGGATATGAACCCTAGATAAAATTTCTAAACACAGGTCCTGTGTTTTACAAAAGATTTGAACCCTAAATAACATTTCTATAACACAGGTCCTATGTTTTACAAGCGATATAAACCCTAGATAACATTCCTAAAACTCAGGTCCTATGTTTTACAAGAGAAATGAACCCTACATAACATTCTTATAACACAGTTCATGTGATTTACAAGGGATATGAGCCCTAGACAGAATTTCTAAGCACAGGTCCTGTGTTTTACAAGAGATATGAACCCTAGATAACATTCCTATAACACAAGTCCCGTGTTTTACAAACGAAATGAACCCTAGATAACATACCTATAACCAAGGTCCTATGTTTTACAAGGGATATGAACCCTAGATAACATTCCTATCACACAGGTTATGTGTTTTACAAGAGATATGAACCCTAAATAACATTCCTATAACATAGGTCCAGTATTTTACAAGGGATATGAACCCTAGATAACATTCCTATCACACAGGTCCTGTGTTTTAAACGGGATATGAACCATAGATAACATTCCTATCACACAGGTAATGTGTTTTACAAGGGATATGAACCCTAAATAACATTCCTATAACATAGGTCCAGTATTTTACAAGTGATATGAACCCTAGATAACATTCCTATCACACAGGTAATGTGTTTTACAAGGGATATGAACCCTACATAACATTCCTATAACACAGGTACTTTGTTTGACAAGGGATAAAACCCTAGATAACATGTCTATAACACAGGTTATGTATTTTACAAAAGAAATGGACCATAGATAACATTCCTAAAACCCAGGTCATATGTTTTCCAAGGTTATGAACCCTAAATAACATTCTTATAACACAGGTCATGTGATTAACAAGGGATATGAACCCTAGATAACATTCTTATAACACAGGTCATGTGATTTACAAGGGATATGAGCCCTAGATAGCATTTTTAAACACAGGTCCTGTGAACCCTAGATAACATTCCTTTAACACAGGTACCGGGTTTTACAAGAGATATGAACCATAGAAAACATTCCTATAACACATGTTCTGTGTTGGACAAGGGATATGAACCCTAGATAACATTTCTATAACACAGGTTATGTGTTTTACAAGAGAAATGAACCATAGATAACATTCCTAAAACCAAGGTGCTATGTTCAACAAGGGATATGAACACTAGATACTATTCCTATAACACATGTCCTCTGTTTTAAAAGAGATATGAAGCCTAGATAACATTTTTATAACACAGTTTCTGTGTTTTACAAGGGATATGTACCCTAGATAACATTCCTATCATATATTTCCTGTGTTTTACAAGGGATAAAACCCTATATAACATGTCTATGACACAGGTTAAGTCTTTTATAAGAGAAATGAACCACAGATAACATTCCTAAAACCCAGGTCCTATGTTTTACAAGGGAAATGAACCCTAGATAATATTCCTATAACACAGGTCATGTGATGTACGAGTGATATGTACCCTAGATAACATTCCTATAACACAGATCCTATGTTTTACAAGGGATATGAACCCTAAATAATATTCATATAACACAGGTCATGTGATGTACGAGGGATATGAACCCTAGATAACATTCGTATAAAACATCTCCTGTGTTTGACAAGGGATATGAACCCTAGATAACATTCCTATAGCACAGGTCCTTTGTTTTACAAGGTTATGAACCCTAAATAACATTCTTATAACACAGGTCATGTGATTAACAAGGGATATGAACCCTAGATAACATTCTTATAACACAGGTCATGTGATTTACAAGGGATATGAGCCCTAGATAGCATTTTTAAACACAGGTCCTGTGAACCCTAGATAACATTCCTTTAACACAGAAACCGGGTTTTAAAAGAGATATACACCATAGATAACATTCCTATAACACATGTCCTGTGTTGGACAAGGTATATGAACCCTAGATAACATTTCTATAACACAGGTTATGTGTTTTACAAGAGAAATGCACCATAGATAACATTCCTAAAACCCAGGTGCTATGTTTAACAAGGGATATGAACACTAGATACTATTCCTATAACACATGTCCTCTGTTTTAAAAGAGATATGAACCCTAGATAACATTTTTATAACACAGTTTCTGTGTTTTACAAGGGATATGTACCCGAGATAACATTCCTAAAACCCAGGTCCTATGTTTTACAAGGGAAATGAACCCTAGATAATATTCCTATAACACAGGTCATGTGATGTACGAGTGACATGAATCCTAGATAACATTCCTATAACACAGATCCTATGTTTTACAAAGGATATGAACCCTAGATAATATTCCTATAACACAGGTCATGTGATGTACGAGGGATATGAACCCTAGATAACATTCCTATAAAACATGTCCTGTGTTTGACAAGGGATAAGAACCCTAGATAACATTCCTATAGCACAGGTCCTTTGTTTTACAAGAGATATGAACCCTCGATAACATTCCTATAACACATGTCCAGTGTTTTACAAGAGAAATGAACTCTAGATAACATTCCTAGAACACAGGTTCTTTATTTTACCAGAGATATGAACCCTCGATAACATTCCTATAACACATATCCTGTGTTTTTCAAGATATGAACACTAGATAACATTCCTATAATATAGGTCCAGTGTTTTACAAGGGATTTGAACCCTACATAACATTCCTAAAACACAGGTCCTTTGTTTTACAAGGGAAATGAACCTGAGATAACATTTTTATAACACAGTTCATGTGATTTACAAGGGATATGAACAATAGATAACATTCTTATAACACAGGTCATGTGTTTTACAAGGGATAAGAACCATAGATAACATTCCTAAAACCCAGGTCCTATGTTTTACAAGGGATATGAACCCTAGATAATATTCCTATAACACAGGTCATGTGATGTACGAGGGATATGAACCCTAGATAACATTGCTATAGCACAGGTCCTTTGTTTTACAAGAGATATGAATCCTAGATAACAATCCTATAACACAGGGACCGTGTTTCACAAACGAAATGAACCCTAGATAACATTCCTATAACCAAGGTCCTATGTTTTACAAGAGATATGAACCCTAGATAACATTCTTATAACACAGGTCATGTGATTTACAAGGGATATTAACCCTAGATAACATTCTTATAACACAGGTCATGTGATTTACAACGGATATGAACCCTAGATAGCATTTCTAAACACAGGTCCCGAGTTTTACAAGAGATATGAACCCTAGATAACATTCCGTCATCGTATAACACAGGTTATGTGTTTCACAAGGGATATGAACCCTAGATAACATTCCTATAAAACATGTCCTGTGTTTGACAAGGGATAAGAACCCTAGATAACATTCCTATAGCTCAGGTCCTTTGTTTTACAAGAGATATGAACCCTCGATAACATTCCTATAACACATGTCCAGTGTTTTACAAGAGAAATGAACTCTAGATAACATTCCTAGAACACAGGTTCTTTATTTTACCAGAGATATGAACCCTCGATAACATTCCTATAACACATATCCTGTGTTTTTCAAGATATAAACACTAGATAACATTACTATAACATAGGTCCAGTGTTTTACAAGGGATTTGAACCCTACATAACATTCCTAAAACACAGGTCCTTTGTTTTACAAGGGAAATGAACCTGAGATAACATTCTTATAACACAGTTCATGTGATTTACAAGGGATATGAACAATAGATAACATTCTTATAACACAGGTCATGTGTTTTACAAGGGATAAGAACCCTAGATAACATTCCTATAACACATGTCCTGTGTTGGATAAGGGATATGAACCCTAGATAACATTTCTATAACACAGGTTATGTGTTTTACAAGAGAAATGAACCATAGATAACATTCCTAAAACCCAGGTCCTATGTTTTACAAGGGATATGAACCCTAGATAATATTCATATAACACAGGTCATGTGATGTACGAGGGATATGTACCCTAGATAACATTCCTATCACAAAGATCCTATGTTTTACAAGGGATATGAACCCTAGATAATATTCCTATAACACAGGTCATGTGATGTACGAGGGATATGAACCCTAGATAACATTGCTATAGCACAGGTCCTTTGTTTTACAAGAGATATGAATCCTAGATAACAATCCTATAACACAGGGACCGTGTTTCACAAACGAAATGAGCCCTAGATAACATTCCTATAACCAACGTCCTATGTTTTAGAAGAGATATGAACCCTAGATAACATTCTTATAACACAGGTCATGTGATTTACAAGGGATATTAACCCTAGATAACATTCTTATAACACAGGTCATGTGATTTACAACGGATATGAACCCTAGATAGCATTTCTAAACACAGGTCCCGAGTTTTACAAGAGATATGAACCCTAGATAACATTCCGACATCGTATAACACAGGTTATGTGTTTTACAAGGGATATGAACCCTAGATAACATTCCTATAACACATGTCCTGTGTTTGACAAGGGATAAAACCCTAGATAACATGTCTATAACACAGGTTATGTGTTTTACAAGAGAAATGGACAATAGATAACATTCCTTAAACCCAGGTCCTGTGTTTTACAAGGGATATGAACCCTAGATAACATTCTGATAACACAGGTCATGTGATTTACAAGGGATATGAGCCCTAGATAGAATTTTTAGACACAGGTCTTGTTTTTTACAAGAGATATGACCCCTAGATAACATTCCTATAACACAGGTCCCGTGTTTTACAAGAGATATGAACCATAGATAACATTCCTATAACACAGGTCCTTTGTTTTACAAGGGATATGAACCCTAGATAATATTCCTATAACACAGGTCATGTGATGTACGAGGGATATGAACCCTAGATAACATTGCTATAGCACATATCCTGTGTTTTTCTAGATATGAACACTAGATAACATTCCTATAACATAGGTCCAGTGTTTTACAAGGGATTTGAACCCTACATAACATTCCTAAAACACAGGTCCTTTGTTTTACAAGGGAAATGAACCTGAGATAACATTCTTATAACACAGTTCATGTGATTTACAAGGGATATGAACAATAGATAACATTCTTATAACACAGGTCATGTGTTTTACAAGGGATAAGAACCCTAGATAACATTCCTATAACACATGTCCTGTGTTGGATAAGGGATATGAACCCTAGATAACATTTCTATAACACAGGTTATGTGTTTTACAAGAGAAATGAACCATAGATAACATTCCTAAAACCCAGGTCCCATGTTTTACAAGGGATATGAACCCTAGATAATATTCATATAACACAGGTCATGTGATGTACGAGGGATATGAACCCTAGATAAGATTCCTATCACAAAGATCCTATGTTTTACAAGGGATATGAACCCTAGATAATATTCCTATAACACAGGTCATGTGATGTACGAGGGATATGAACCCTAGATAACATTGCTATAGCACAGGTCCTTTGTTTTACAAGAGATATGAATCCTAGATAACAATCCTATAACACAGGGACCGTGTTTCACAACCGAAATGAGCCCTAGATAACATTCCTATAACCAAGGTCCTATGTTTTACAAGAGATATGAACCCTAGATAACATTCTTATAACACAGGTCATGTGATTTACAAGGGATATGAACCCTAGATAACATTCTTATAACACAGGTCATGTGATTTACAACGGATATGAACCCTAGATAGCATTTCTAAACACAGGTCCCGAGTTTTACAAGAGATATGAACCCTAGATAACATTCCGACATCGTATAACACAGGTTATGTGTTTTACAAGGGATATGAACCCTAGATAACATTCCTATAACACATGTCCTGTGTTTGACAAGGGATAAAACCCTAGATAACATGTCTATAACACAGG
The DNA here is from genome assembly GCA_037788925.1 of Mytilus galloprovincialis. Classification (NCBI taxonomy): domain Eukaryota; kingdom Metazoa; phylum Mollusca; class Bivalvia; order Mytilida; family Mytilidae; genus Mytilus; species Mytilus galloprovincialis. The sequence continues at coordinate 61,641,460 of CM075332.1, forward strand.
TTATGTGTTTTACAAGAGAAATGGACAATAGATAACATTCCTTAAACCCAGGTCCTGTGTTTTACAAGGGATATGAACCCTAGATAACATTCTGATAACACAGGTCATGTGATTTACAAGGGATATGAGCCCTAGATAGAATTTTTAGACACAGGTCTTGTTTTTTACAAGAGATATGACCCCTAGATAACATTCCTATAACACAGGTCCCGTGTTTTACAAGAGATATGAACCATAGATAACATTCCTATAACACAGGTCCTTTGTTTTACAAGGGATATGAACCCTAGATAATATTCCTATAACACAGGTCATGTGATGTACGAGGGATATGAACCCTAGATAACATTGCTATAGCACATATCCTGTGTTTTTCTAGATATGAACACTAGATAACATTCCTATAACATAGGTCCAGTGTTTTACAAGGGATTTGAACCCTACATAACATTCCTAAAACACAGGTCCTTTGTTTTACAAGGGAAATGAACCTGAGATAACATTCTTATAACACAGTTCATGTGATTTACAAGGGATATGAACAATAGATAACATTCTTATAACACAGGTCATGTGTTTTACAAGGGATAAGAACCCTAGATAACATTCCTATAACACATGTCCTGTGTTGGATAAGGGATATGAACCCTAGATAACATTTCTATAACACAGGTTATGTGTTTTACAAGAGAAATGAACCATAGATAACATTCCTAAAACCCAGGTCCCATGTTTTACAAGGGATATGAACCCTAGATAATATTCATATAACACAGGTCATGTGATGTACGAGGGATATGAACCCTAGATAAGATTCCTATCACAAAGATCCTATGTTTTACAAGGGATATGAACCCTAGATAATATTCCTATAACACAGGTCATGTGATGTACGAGGGATATGAACCCTAGATAACATTGCTATAGCACAGGTCCTTTGTTTTACAAGAGATATGAATCCTAGATAACAATCCTATAACACAGGGACCGTGTTTCACAACCGAAATGAGCCCTAGATAACATTCCTATAACCAAGGTCCTATGTTTTACAAGAGATATGAACCCTAGATAACATTCTTATAACACAGGTCATGTGATTTACAAGGGATATGAACCCTAGATAACATTCTTATAACACAGGTCATGTGATTTACAACGGATATGAACCCTAGATAGCATTTCTAAACACAGGTCCCGAGTTTTACAAGAGATATGAACCCTAGATAACATTCCGACATCGTATAACACAGGTTATGTGTTTTACAAGGGATATGAACCCTAGATAACATTCCTATAACACATGTCCTGTGTTTGACAAGGGATAAAACCCTAGATAACATGTCTATAACACAGGTTATGTGTTTTACAAGAGAAATGGACAATAGATAACATTCCTTAAACCCAGGTCCTGTGTTTTACAAGGGATATGAACCCTAGATAACATTCTGATAACACAGGTCATGTGATTTACAAGGGATATGAGCCCTAGATAGAATTTTTAGACACAGGTCTTGTTTTTTACAAGAGATATGACCCCTAGATAACATTCCTATAACACAGGTCCCGTGTTTTACAAGAGATATGAACCATAGATAACATTCCTATAACACAGGTCCTTTGTTTTACAAGGGATATGAACCCTAGATAATATTCCTATAACACAGGTCATGTGATGTACGAGGGATATGAACCCTAGATAACATTGCTATAGCACATATCCTGTGTTTTTCTAGATATGAACACTAGATAACATTCCTATAACATAGGTCCAGTGTTTTACAAGGGATTTGAACCCTACATAACATTCCTAAAACACAGGTCCTTTGTTTTACAAGGGAAATGAACCTGAGATAACATTCTTATAACACAGTTCATGTGATTTACAAGGGATATGAACAATAGATAACATTCTTATAACACAGGTCATGTGTTTTACAAGGGATAAGAACCCTAGATAACATTCCTATAACACATGTCCTGTGTTGGATAAGGGATATGAACCCTAGATAACATTTCTATAACACAGGTTATGTGTTTTACAAGAGAAATGAACCATAGATAACATTCCTAAAACCCAGGTCCCATGTTTTACAAGGGATATGAACCCTAGATAATATTCATATAACACAGGTCATGTGATGTACGAGGGATATGAACCCTAGATAAGATTCCTATCACAAAGATCCTATGTTTTACAAGGGATATGAACCCTAGATAATATTCCTATAACACAGGTCATGTGATGTACGAGGGATATGAACCCTAGATAACATTGCTATAGCACAGGTCCTTTGTTTTACAAGAGATATGAATCCTAGATAACAATCCTATAACACAGGGACCGTGTTTCACAACCGAAATGAGCCCTAGATAACATTCCTATAACCAAGGTCCTATGTTTTACAAGATATATGAACCCTAGATAACATTCTTATAACACAGGTCATGTGATTTACAAGGGATATGAACCCTAGATAACATTCTGATAACACAGGTCATGTGATTTACAACGGATATGAACCCTAGATAGAATTTTTAGACACAGGTCTTGTTTTTTACAAGAGATATGACCCCTAGATAACATTCCTATAACACAGGTCCCGTGTTTTACAAGAGATATGAACCATAGATAACATTCCTATAACACAGGTCCTTTGTTTTACAAGGGATATGAACCCTAGATAATATTCCTATAACACAGGTCATGTGATGTACGAGGGATATGAACCCTAGATAACATTGCTATAGCACATATCCTGTGTTTTTCTAGATATGAACACTAGATAACATTCCTATAACATAGGTCCAGTGTTTTACAAGGGATTTGAACCCTACATAACATTCCTAAAACACAGGTCCTTTGTTTTACAAGGGAAATGAACCTGAGATAACATTCTTATAACACAGTTCATGTGATTTACAAGGGATATGAACAATAGATAACATTCTTATAACACAGGTCATGTGTTTTACAAGGGATAAGAACCCTAGATAACATTCCTATAACACATGTCCTGTGTTGGATAAGGGATATGAACCCTAGATAACATTTCTATAACACAGGTTATGTGTTTTACAAGAGAAATGAACCATAGATAACATTCCTAAAACCCAGGTCCCATGTTTTACAAGGGATATGAACCCTAGATAATATTCATATAACACAGGTCATGTGATGTACGAGGGATATGAACCCTAGATAAGATTCCTATCACAAAGATCCTATGTTTTACAAGGGATATGAACCCTAGATAATATTCCTATAACACAGGTCATGTGATGTACGAGGGATATGAACCCTAGATAACATTGCTATAGCACAGGTCCTTTGTTTTACAAGAGATATGAATCCTAGATAACAATCCTATAACACAGGGACCGTGTTTCACAACCGAAATGAGCCCTAGATAACATTCCTATAACCAAGGTCCTATGTTTTACAAGATATATGAACCCTAGATAACATTCTTATAACACAGGTCATGTGATTTACAAGGGATATGAACCCTAGATAACATTCTTATAACATAGGTCATGTGATTTACAACGGATATGAACCCTAGATAGCATTTCTAAACACAGGTCCCGAGTTTTACAAGAGATATGAACCCTAGATAACATTCCGACATCGTATAACGCAGGTTATGTGTTTTACAAGGGATATGAACCCTAGATAACATTCCTATAACACATGTCCTGTGTTTGACAAGGGATAAAACCCTAGATAACATGTCTATAACACAGGTTATGTGTTTTACAAGAGAAATGGACAATAGATAACATTCCTTAAACCCAGGTCCTGTGTTTTACAAGGGATATGAACCCTAGATAACATTCTGATAACACAGGTCATGTGATTTACAAGGGATATGAGCCCTAGATAGAATTTTTAGACACAGGTCTTGTTTTTTACAAGAGATATGACCCCTAGATAACATTCCTATAACACAGGTCCCGTGTTTTACAAGAGATATGAACCATAGATAACATTCCTATAACACAGGTCCTTTGTTTTACAAGGGATATGAACCCTAGATAATATTCCTATAACACAGGTCATGTGATGTACGAGGGATATGAACCCTAGATAACATTGCTATAGCACAGGTCCTTTGTTTTACAAGAGATATGAATCCTAGATAACAATCCTATAACACAGGGACCGTGTTTCACAAACGAAATGAACCCTAGATAACATTCCTATAACCAAGGTCCTATGTTTTACAAGAGATATGAACCCTAGATAACATTCTTATAACACAGGTCATGTGATTTACAAGGGATATCAACCCTAGATAACATTCTTATAACACAGGTCATGTGATTTACAACGGATATGAACCCTAGATAGCATTTCTAAACACAGGTCCCGAGTTTTACAAGAGATATGAACCCTAGATAACATTCCGACATCGTACAACACAGGTTATGTGTTTTACAAGGGATATGAACCCTAGATAACATTCCTATAACACATGTCCTGTGTTTGACAAGGGATAAAACCCTAGATAACATGTCTATAACACAGGTTATGTGTTTTACAAGAGAAATGGACCATAGATAACATTCCTTAAACCCAGGTCCTGTGTTTTACAAGGGATATGAACCCTAGATAACATTCTGATAACACAGGTCATGTGATTTACAAGGGATATGAGCCCTAGATAGAATTTTTAGACACAGGTCTTGTTTTTTACAAGAGGTATGACCCCTAGATAACATTCCTATAACACAGGTCCCGTGTTTTACAAGAGATATGACCAATAGATAACATTCCTATAACACAGGTCCTTTGTTTTACAAGGGATATGAACCCTAGATAATATTCCTATAACACAGGTCATGTGATGTACGAGGGATATGAACCCTAGATAACATTGCTATAGCACAGGTCCTTTGTTTTACAAGAGATATGAATCCTAGATAACAATCCTATAACACAGGGACCGTGTTTCACAAACGATATGAACCCTAGATAACATTCCTATAACACAGGTCCAGTGATTTACAAGGCATATGATCCCTAGATAGAATTTCTAAGCACAGGTCCTGTGTTTTACAAGAGTTTTGAACCCTAGATAACATTCCTATAACACAAGTCCCGTGTTTTACAAACGAAATGAACCATAGATAACATACCTATAACCAAGGTCCTATCTTTTACAAGGGATAATAACACTAGATAGCATTTCTAAACACAGGTCCTGTGTTTAACAAGAGATATGAACCCTAGATAACATTGCTATAACACAGGTTTTGTGTTTAACAAGAGATATGAACCCTATATATTATTCCTATAACACAGGTCCAGTGTTTTACAAGAGATATGAACCCTCGATAACATTCCTATAACACATGTCCTGTGTTTTTCAAAAGATATGAACACTAGATAACATTCCTATAACATAGGTCTAGTGTTTTACAAGGGATTTGAACCCTAGATAACATTCCAAAAACACAGGTCCTTTGTTTTACAAGGGAAATGAACCCTAGATAACATTCTTATAACACAGTTCATGTGTTTTACAAGAGATATGAACCCCAGATAACATTCCTATAACACAGGGACCGTGTTTTACAAACGAAATGAACCCTAGATAACATTCCTATAATCAAAGTCCTATGTTTTACAAGGGATATGAACCCTAGATAACATTCTGATAACACAGGTCATGTGATTTACAAGGGATATGAACCCTAGATAACATTCCAAAAACACAGGTCCTTTGTTTTACAAGGGAAATGAACCCTAGATAACATTCTTATAACACAGTTCATGTGTTTTACAAGAGATATGAACCCCAGATAACATTCCTATAACACAGGGACCGTGTTTTACAAACGAAATGAACCCTAGATAACATTCCTATAATCAAAGTCCTATGTTTTACAAGGGATATGAACCCTAGATAACATTCTGATAACACAGGTCATGTGATTTACAAGGGATATGAACCCTAGATAGAATTTCTAAACACAGGTCCTGTGTTTTACAAGAGATATGAACCCTAGATAACATGTCTATAACACAGGTTATATGTTTTATAAGGGATATGAACCCTAGATAACATTCCTATAACACATGTCCTGTGTTTGACAAGGGATAAAACCCTAGATAACATGTCTATAACACAGGTTATGTGTTTTACAAAAGAAATGGACCATAGATAACATTTCTAAAACCCAAGTCCTATGTTTTCCAAGGGATATGAACCCTTGATAACATTCTTATAACACAGGTCATGTGATTTACAAGGGATATGAACCCTAGATAGAATTTCTAAACACAGGTCCTGTGTTTTACAAGAGATCTGAACCCTAAATAACATTTCTATAACACAGGTCCTATGTTTTACAAGCGATATAAACCCTAGATAACATTCCTAAAACTCAGGTCCTATGTTTTACAAGGGAAATGAACCCTAGATAACATTCTTATAACACAGTTCATGTGATTTACAAGGGATATGAGCCCTAGATAGAATTTCTAAGCACAGGTCCTGTGTTTTACAAGAGATATGAACCCTAGATAACATTCCTATAACACAAGTCCCGTGTTTTACAAACGAAATGAACCCTAGATAACATACCTATAACCACGGTCCTATGTTTTACAAGGGATATGAACCCTAGATAATATTCTTATAACACAGGTCATGTGAGGTACGAGGGATTTGAACCCTAGATACCATTCCTATAACACAGGTCCTGTGTTTTACAAGGGAAATGAACCCTAGATAACATTCCTATAACACAGGTCCTGTGTTTTACAAGAGAAATGAACCCTAGATAATATTGCTATAACCAAGGTCCTATGTTTTGCAAGGGATTTGAACCCTAGATAACTTTCTAATAGCACAGATCATGTGTTTTACAAGGGATATGAATCCTAGATAGCATTTTTAAAACACAGGTCCTGTGTTTTACAAGAGATATGAACCCTAGACAACATTCCTATAACACGGGTCCTGTGTGTTACACGGGTTACGAACCCTAGATAACATTCCTTTGACACAGGTCATGTGTTTCACAGGCGATATGAACCCTAGATAACATTCATATAACACAAGTTCTATCTTTTACAAGAGATATAAACCCTAGATAACATTCCTATAACACGGTTCCTGTTTTTTACAAGGAATATGAACCCTAGATACCATTCCTATAACACAGGTAATGTGTTTCACAAGAGATATGAACCCTAGATAACATTCCTATAACACAGGTTCTATCTTTTACAAGATATATTAACCCTAGATAACATTCCTATAACACAGGTTCTATGTTTTACAAGAGATATGAACCCTAGATAACATTCCTATGACACGGGTCCTGTGTTTTACAAGGGATATGAACCCTAGATAACATTCCTATAACACAGGTTCTATGTTTTACAAGAGATATGAACCCTAGATAACATTCCTATAACACAGGTAATGTGTTTGAAAAGGCATATAAACCCAAGATAACATTCCTATAACACAGGTTTTGTGTTCAACTAGAGATATGAACACTAGATAACATTCATATAACACAGGTCCTATGTTTGACAAGGGATATAAACCCAAGATAACAATCCTATAACACAGGTTCTGTGTTTAAAAAGGGATATGAACCCTGGATAACATTCCTATAACACAGGTCCCGTGTTTTTCAAGCGATATGAACCCTAGATGACATTCCTATACCACAGATAATGTGTTTGACAAGGGATATCAACCCTATATAACGTTAATTTAACACAAGTCATGTGTTTAACAAGGGATATGAACTTAGAAAACATTACTATAACAGAGTTCTTTTTTTAATAAGCGATATCAACCCTTGATAACATTCCTATAACACAGCTCCTGTGTTTTACAAGCGCAATGAACCCTAGATAACATTCCTATAACACAGGTCCTGTGTTTAACAAGGGATATGAACGCTAGATAACGTTCTTATAACACATGTCATGTGTTTCACAAGAGATATGAACCATAGATAACATTCGTATAATAAATAACATTCCTAAAACACAGGTCCTTTGTTTTACAAGAGATATGAACCATAGATAACATTACTATAACACAGGTCCTTTGTTTTACAAGGGATATGAACCCTAGATACCATTCCTAAAACACAGGTAATGTGTTTTACAAGAGATATAAACCCTAGATAACATTCCTATAACACAGGTCCTTTGGTTTACAAGAGATATTAACCCTAGATAACATTGCTATAACATAGGTAATGTTTTTCACAAGAGATAATTACCCTAGATAACATTCCTATAACACAGGTCCTATGTTTTACAAGTGATATGAACACTAGATAACATTTCTATAACATAGGTAATGTGTTTTACAAGAGATATGAACCCTAGATAACATTCCTATAACACAGATCCTTTGTTTTACCAGAGATATTATCCCTGGACAACATTCCTATAACATAGGTAATGTTTTTTACAAAAGATATGAACCGTAGATAACATAAGTATAACTCAGCTCCTTTGGTTTACAAGAGATATGAACCCTCGATAACATTCCTTTAACACATGTCCTGTGTTTTACAAAAGATATGAACCCTAGATAACATGTCTATAACACAGGTCCTATGTTTTACAAGATATATGAACCCTAGATAACATTCCTATAACACAGGTTCTATGTTTTTCAAGAGATATGAACCCTAGATAACATTCCTATAACACAGGTGATGTGTTTTAAAAGGAATATGAACTATAGATAACATTCCTATACCATTTGTCCCGTGTTATACAAGCGATATGAACCCTAGATAACATTCCTATAACACATGTCCTGTGTTTAACTAGGGATATAAACCCTAGATAACGTTCCTATAACACATGTTATGTGTTTCACAAGAGATATGAACCATAGATAACATTCGCATAACACAGGTCCAGTGTTTTACAAGGGATATGAACCCTAGAAAACATTCCTATAACAAAGGTTCTTTGTTTCATAAGGGATATGAACCCTAGATAACATTCCTAGAACATAGGTTCTGTGTTTCACAAGCGATATGAACCCTAGATAAAGTTCTTATAACACAAGTCCTGTGTTTTACAAGGGATATGAACCCTAGAAAACATTCATATAATATAGGTTCTTTGTTTCATAAGGGGTATGGACCCTAGATAACATTCCTATAACACAGGTTCTTTGTTTCATTAGGGATGTGAACCCTATATAACATTCCTATAACACTGGTTCTTTGTTTTACAAAGGATATGAACCCTAGATAATTTTCCGATTACACAGGTTCTTTGTTTCATAAGGGATATGAACCCTAAAAAAACATTCATATAAAACAGGTTCTTTGTTTCACAAGGCATCTGAACCCAAGATAACATTCCTATAACACAGGTAATGTTTTTTACAAGAAATATGAACTCTAAATAACATTCCTAAAACACAGGTCATTTGTTTTACAAGAGATCTGAACCCTAGATAACATTAATATAACACAGGTCCTTTGTTTTACAAGAGATAGAAACCCTAGATAACATTCCTATAACATAGGTAATGTGTTTTACAAGAAATATGAACCCTAAATAACATTCCTAAAACACAGGTCCTCTGTTTTACCAGAGATATGAACCCTAAATAACATTCCTATAACACAGGTCCTTTGTTTTACAAGGGATATGAACCCTAAATACCATTTCTAAAACACAGGTAATGTGTTTTACAAGAGATATGAACCCTAGATAACATTCCTATATCACAGGTCCTTTGGTTTACAAGAGATATGAACCCTAGATAACATTCCTATAACATAGGTAATGTGTTTTACAAGAGATAAGAACCCTAGATAACATACCTATAACACAGGTCCTTTGTTTTACAAGAGATATGAACACTAGATTACATTCCTATAACGTAGGTAGTGTGTTTTACAAAACATATGAACCCTAGATAACATTCCTATAACACAGGTCCTTTGTTTTACAAGAGAATTGATCCCTGGATAACATTCCTATAACATAGGTAGTGTGTTTTACAAAAGATATGAACCATAGATAACATTAGTATAACTCAGGTCCTTTGGTTTACAAGATATATGAACCCTCGACAACATTCCTATAACACATGTCCTGTGTTTTACAAGAGAAATGAACCCTAGATAACATGTCTATAACACAAGTCCTATGTTTTACAAGAGATATGAACCCTAGATAACATTCCTATAACACAGGTCCTTTGGTTTACAAGAGATATGAACCCTTGATAACATTCCTATAACACATGTCCTGTGTTTAACAACAGATATGAACCCTAGATAACATTCCTATAACACAGGTAATGTGTTTTAAAAGGAATATGAACTATAGATAACATTCCTATACCATTGGTCCCGTGTTTTACAAGCGATATGAACCTCAGATAACATTCCTATAACACAGATCCTGTGTTTTAAAAGAGAAATGAAGCCTAGATATCATTCCTATAACACAATAGCTGTCTTTTACAAGAAAAATGAACCCTAAATAACATTCTTATAACCCAGGTCCTGTGTTGTATTAGGATATGAATCTTAGATAACATTCATATTATACAGGTCCCGTGTTTTACAAGAGATATGAACCCTAGATAACATTCCTATAACACAGGTGCTGTGTATAACAACAGATATGATCATGAACGCTAGATAACATTCCTCTAACACAGATCCTGTGTTTTACAAGAAATATGAACCTTAGATAACATTCATATAACACAGGTCATGTGCTTTACACGAGATATGAACCCTAGATAACTTTCATATAACATTGGTCATGAGTATTTCAAGAGATATGAAGCCTAGATAACATTCCTATTACACAGGTCCCGTGTTTTACAAGCGATATGCACCCTAGATAACATTCCTATAACACAGGTCCTTTATTTTACAAGCGATATCAACCCTAAATAACATTTCTATAACACAGATCCTTTGTTTTACAAGAGATATGAACCATAGATAACTTTCATATAACATTGGTCATGAGTTTGACAAAGGATATGAAACCTAGATAACTTTCATATAACATTGGTCATGAGTTTTACACGAGATATGAACCCTAGATAACTTTCATATAACATTGGTGATGAGTTTTTCAAGAGATATGCACCCTAGATAACATTTCCATAACACAGATCTTTTGTTTTACAAGAGATATGAACCCTAGATAACATTCATATAACTTTGGTCCTGTGTTTTACACGAGATATGAACCCTAGATAACTTTCATATAACATTAGTCATGAGTTTTTAAAGGGATATGCACCGTAGATATCATTCATATAACATTGGTCATGAGTTTTTCAAGAGATATGAAGCCTAGATAACATTCATATAGCATTGGTCATGAGTTTTTCAAGGGATATGCACCCTAGATAACTTTCATATAACATTGGTTATGAGTTTTTCAAGGGATATGCACCCTATATAACATTCATATAACATTGGTCATAAGTTTTTCAAGAGATATGAAGCCTAGATAACATTCATATAACATTGGTCATGAGTTTTTCAAGGGATATGCACCCTAGATAACTTTCATATAACATTGGTTATGAGTTTTTCAAGGGATATGCGCCCTAGATAACATTCATATAACATTGGTCATAAGTTTTTCAAGAGATATGAAGCCTAGATAACATTCATATAACATTGGTCATGAATTTTGCAAGGGATATGCACCCTACATAACTTTCATATAACATTGGTCATGAGTTTTTCAAGGGATATGAAGCCTAGATAACATTCATATAACATTGGTCATGATTTTTTCAAGGGATATGAAGCCTTTATAATTTTCATATAACATTGGTCATGTGTTTTTCAAGAGATATGAAGCCTAGATAACTTTCATATAACATTGGTCATGAGTATTGCAAGGGATATGAAGCCTAGATAACATTCATATAACATTGGTCATGTGTTTTTCAAGGGATATGAAGCCTAGATAACATTCATATAACATTGGTCATGAGTTTTTCAAGGGATATGAAGCCTAGATAACATTCATATAACATTGGTTATGACATTTTTTAAGGGATATAAAGCCTAGATAACTTTCATATAACATTGGTCATGAGTTTTTCAAGGGAAATGAAGCCTAGATAACATTCATATAACATTGGTCATGAGTTTTTCAAGGGATATGAAGCCTAGATAACATTCATACAACATTGCTCATGAGTTTTTCAAGGGATATGAAGCCTAGATAACATTCATATAACATTGGTCATGAGTTTTTCAAGGGATATGAAGCCTAGATAACGTGCATTAAGCACTGTTACTAGTACATATTTTTAAGAAGTATGTTGTTTGGATTATGTTTGTATAAGACTTGAATTGACTTTTATTTCAGGGCTATACCTATAAATGAATTAAAACTAAGACTACGATTTCTCAAAATTTCAACAAAAAATGTCCCCATTTAGTAAGAATCTATCATGTGTGTCCCCACTTAATTTTACTTTGACAAGCATACGTGTCCCTACTTGATGTTATTTGGGCATTCATATTTGTGTCCCCTAGCTTACGTTTATACAACACTAGTACAGAGTTATTCGAGGTGTATAAACACTGTTGCTCAGTTTTTCCAGGGATGCGTTAACGTTTTTAAACACTGGCACTGAGTAAATCGAGTGGTATGACCACTAGATAGCGTTCCTATAACACTGGTTCTGTGCTTTTCAAGTGATATGGACCCTAGACAACGGTATATAACACTGATACTAAGTCTTCAAAGGGATATGAACCCTATAAAACTTTCATATAACACCGATACTAAGATATTCTAGGTGAATGACCACTGACAGCAAATATTTCCACATCACTGACAATGAGTTGTTCCAGGTTTTTATCTGTAGAGAATGTTCTGAAACACTCTTACTGAGATGTTTGAAGTTTATAACCCTAGATAACTTTCATATAACACTGATTCTGAGATGTTCTAGGTAAATGACACCTAGAACACAGGTCCGTATACATAATTTCATCTTCATCAGTTGGTTCATTTGAATAGAGACCGCTGCCAATGGTTTACAATAATGTCCCCACTTAGATATCTTTGATAAGACGAAAAGTCCTCATTTAGAAATCTCATATCATACTGTGTGTCCCCAATTAATTCACGAAATAAATGCCATTAATAGTCCCCATTTAGAAAGCTGATACCATAGATGTGTGTATAATTTGTGTGTCCCCATTTAGTTCACTTAATTTATGTCATTCAAATGACGTTTCTAAGCTACCAACTGTTACATGCGATTATAATAAGTTCTTTTGTAAGCAAATCTGATATTAAATTAAACACAAGACCTACACGAAAGAAGTCCCCATTTGATCGTGTTGTAGCAGGTGTCCCCACTTGACACCTTAGACATGTATTGGTGTGTGTGTGTGTGTGTGTGTGTTTCTGTAAGGGGTCTATAGTATTGTGTTACCGGAGAAGTTTCATGTTTTGTTTGGAAAGTTTTTATTTTTATTACAGGTCCCGTGCGCGACTCGCGTGCCAGATTGATGAGACATCACGTGACGCGGGTTTATAATAACGAAAACTTAGTATTTTTATTCCTTTTTAGGTGGGGATGTTGAACAGACAACATGTATAGAGACGGAATGTACACAATGTAATTTCTTTTGTCATTGTAGGAGGAAATTGACATTTTTGATCACAGTTCACCAGCAGTGCATGCTTTGGATTTAATTGATCCGATGTAACGTTAAAACACATTGATTATTTTCTTATAATGTACATTTTTCAGCACCTGTTTATAACACAGATTAGTATTTCAATCTAGGAGCGGACATTTTATTGTAGGATTTCACTGAGATTTAAGGACCTAGCATGCAATTTTTACGGCATTGCAATTTCTTTTCTCTGGGAAAATTCTTGAGAGGTAGCTGCACAACGTTGTTCTATCAACTTTTAGTACATGTATACCCTGCGGACTGCAAATTTTGAGGTCAACTGGACTTGTAGTTTCAGAGTATAGCTGATAACAAAGATGTGGATTTTTTCGGAGTAACACATAGAAAACTCAGGGTTAGAATTCATAGAACAGAAAAGGGGCAGTGGCAAATATTTCATGTATATTTTGAACACAGAGAGAATTTACCGGCACCCTTTGCCAAAAAAAAACCCTTTCTTTTTCTTATTTGTGCCTTCGGACTTTATGTTTTGAATTGTAGTTTCACTTTCCATATTCGGTATTTATTCAAATGTAAGCTCCACGTGGTAAAAATCAAGTGATGCAGGAATATAGTATCTTGGAGTTGTGGAAGTAGAGCAAAGTGGCTATTTCTTTCTTTTCGGGCGGGGACTCCAAGCAAACAACATGCATGTGTATAACGGCACTGTAGATTTTCGTATTAAATAAAGAAAGTTGTCGGTCTGGTACATGAATAGATTGGTTAGAAAGCAAGGTTTTAATTTTAATAAGATTCGAAAGCTTAATTGGAGGGTTTAAAATAGAGAGCACAAATAAAAGGGGGGAGGTGTCCACAGGGAATATTTGTATGTTATGAACTCTATATTTGAAAGGTTATTTTTTTTTTTTTATTTAATTAAAAAAGAGAAAAACAAATGTAAGACACATTGTGAATGGTCTTTCTTCCTTTCTCCCATGCCAAGAAATTGCCTCCGTTGAAATTCTGCAAACACCCCATAGAGCAAATTACATGGATGATTAATATTGACCATTTGGTATATGGCCGAGTTCTAAGCGACACGTACATGAAGGTCATAAATTAATTTCTTGAATGAAATCAAATCTTTAGCTACTAATGACTGCCGTAAGAGGTCGACCGGAATTTTTAGCGAGGATTTCTCGGCATGGATTCACTACGACAGTGATTTTCAAGATTTTATTCATAACCTCAGACACACAATTGTGTACAAGAGGATATATATATATATATAAACAAACATATTAAGATAATACATAGCGAGACAGGACAAACGAAACACAAATACATAGTATATTTTAAAAAACAATTGGTATAATTAGATTAAATATTTTATGATTTTCTTCACGAAAATTGATAATTTCCTTTGAACTTGTACATTACATATAGACAACAAGCCAGTGAATTTGTTCTTGCTTGGATTCATTACATAGTAATTTGGTATAAACTTTGATCTAAGAGCAGAAACATCAGCATTTTTACAGGTAAACAATATATGAAACTCATCCCCTATTCCCTCATTACATAATGTACATATTCTATTTTCCCTCGCGATCCCCGCCCATCTACCCGTCTCAATAGGTAACTTCAAATTCGAGCACCGAAGTTTAGATATGTAATATCTGTCCTTGGGTAATAATCGCAATAGATACGGTTCCAAACCAAATTTGATTTTGAATAAAGAATAGAATTCACCCCTAGATGCATTATGTATCTGCGAGAACCAATGCTGATAGTACTGATCTGTTAATCGCTGTTTAACCATACTTTTTAACCAATCAATATTTACAACTAATTGATCGTTCCATATAAAACTAAGACCTGTATCATCAAATATAGATTTTACATAGTGAGAAGATCTATTTCTACAGACAGATTATATTTAGCAAATAGCAAGCTACAGGTGTTGGTGATCTTTTCAAAAATATCTCTACGTATATATTCAAACCGTGTACAGCCTAGCAGAAAATGAGCAAGTGTCTCTTCACTACATTTGCATAGCATACAGACAACATCTATTTTGTTTTGATTAAAGGCGGCTCTATTTGTTTGGAGAATGTATGTGCCAGTTGCAATTTTTAATCGAACTGGTATCTTTGCAATATCTCTGATGTTTGCATCTACAGTTCTTGCTATAGGATGACATTGTCCTATCTTATAACTCATTTCCAGATATGATAATGTTTGATATAGTTTAGATTTATCGTTAATACGTGTTTCCCAATAGCTATTAATCTTTGTTGATATTAATTTTTCCACAAGAATTTGGATAATGGAGTAATAAGGAAACTGTAAGGATCATCAATGTCATATTTCAGGCATAGCTTTTTTATCTCAATGAACCAACTATTACTTTTCATATTTTTAATACTGAACTGTCTCTCTGCAATTCTCCATTCCATTGATGTATTCCCTGATCTACATATATTGCCAAACAAAGTGAATGCCCTTTTTTGAATTTCAGCCTCTGCTGGTAGCTGACCTGAGATGATATATACAGCAGGATCTTCTACATTTGTAGTCAAAGATAATATTTGCTTCAGCATCTTTTTGTATTGCTTATTGATTAGATCTAGATTTTTCCCATTAGGAAGTAAAGTCTCCAATCCGTATAGCATAACCAGTGATAACTGGAATGATATATGTTTTAACTAAACTGATTGCCGTAACCGGATCTAATCCATTTTCGCCATGTAGGCCAGATGTCATTAAGCTATATAGAGATCTCCTTGCTTTTTTAAGTTTTTTCTCAATCGTGGCAGCTGCAGAATCTTTAAATGCTCTCTGAATGCCAATATGTGGGGTTTTGTCAACTACTGGCATCAGCTCACCATTTAAATCGAGATCCATATCGTCAAATAATCTGTTTGATGTTTTAACAGGGAGGATGACACTCTTTGTTGGTTGTAAATTGTACCCTTCACGCTTGCTGTAATCTGATGCTATATTGACCATTTCTTGTAGGTTGTACGGATTATCGCTTACTAAGGCTATATCGTCGGCACAGGTGGGGGCACAGCATGATATAGACCTAATTTTTCCGCCAAGGTTAGAATCTTCAAGAAGGTTTAGTAGTTGGTTTATATATATCTTATATAAGTCGCGCCTTGTTCAATATTGAAAGATTCTGATACATTTTGTAGCTGTCCATTCCATTTAATTTTGGTAGTTGCATTTGTAAAAAGACTGTCTATAAATAGTACTGATTGTTCTGATAGTCCGAGATGGTACAATTTCCGTATCATGTTGGAGTGACGAACCACATCAAAGGCAGACTTTGCATCAAGCATTCCTAGGATAGTTGTTTTCTTTAGATCCTTGTTCTCTCTTTCGAATTCATCTATAACAAGCATAGCAATAAGTGGTGCAGAGTTTTCAGTGAATCCTCGTTGAAGTGGGTTTTGTTTATCTAAAATTTGAGAATAATACGGAATTTTAATATGGTTTCAATAATTTTAGATATGGTTGGAGTGATGGTTATTCCTCTATAGTTTTTAACGTCTAATATATTTCCTTTATTTTTGAATATAGGGGATAGCGTTCCAACTTTAAGAATGTCTGGTATAATACAGGTTTTAAATGCTGCATATATAATTTGAAGTAAGGAACTATTTAATTTAAATCCACCATATAAAATACTTTCCACAGTAACACCAAAAATATCTGCCGATTCGACCAGGAACTTGTTATCAATTATGTGGAAAACAAAGGGGTCTGGAGTGGTGTAATTTTTAATCGACACCATTGTCCTATATAAGCTATATATATATAAAAGTTTTTTTACCCCATGACGGCTGACAAATTGGTATTATAAATGGGTGAGAATTTACTGTCATGAAATTTTTGTTACATCCAAAACTGTCTTTTCAGAAAATTTGAAACTGCTCAGAAAATGAAAAGACCACTGAAAATTAAACCTAGGGATCAAGGCATTTCCATTTCTGTATGCAAAAAGATAACTTGTTCATGAAACATGATATTAGTGGCATTTTTTCATTTCATTGAATGATGTAACACAGACTCCAAAACTTCTTTTTCATACAGGTTTTCAGAAATTCTATGATCAATTAGACATCTGTGTAGGGTAAAGTCTGTTCATTATCTCTTTACAGATTAAATACTAGCAATATTCTGTCTAATTTTGACCCATATTCAAGAAATTTCACTTTTAAACTCATGGATGTAACAGGACACAATTTCGGTTTTCTTTTCATGTTCCTGATTATATCACAATCAATTTTTGGTGAAAGGTTACAGAATATAAGAAATGCATGGTGCAAATAAAAAAAAAAGTTGACTAAATCCAATTGGGTCCTCATACTTTTTTTTATTATAAACTATTTTTCAAATTTGTTGTCTTTGTTACATCAAAAATTGATTTAGTTTCAGTGTTACATCATGTTCTGCAGTATCTCTTTTAGCTTAGCCCTTCATGAACCTCTCCTGTATTAAACTTGTGGTGCAATGTGAACTAATTTTCATGTGTAAATTGGGTTACTTTTATTGATGAATTTTTCATTAGCCTAAATTTAGACAAAAAAGTCAAGGGTGTAACAATATTATTGCATTGAAATGGTTGTGCCATTCTTTATCTATCAGAAGTCTGTTTACATCAAACTTAGCTGTACCAAATTTGTCAGGTTAACAATCTAGATGATATCAGATTTAGAAATAACTAAACTAATCACAGTAATCCTTCATTACATGTATATTTATGTGGTAAATATAACTGAAATATTTTATGTACATGATGTAACAAATCTCTGGTTTGCACTTCCTTCAATTTTGCAACCTTGTTTTCTTCATTGAAAGTTGAAAAGACTGCATGTGTTGAATATGGTTGTACAATAGTATGACGTAATGTAATAAATATTTCAAAACTTCAATTGAACTTTGCTATTATGTTAATTGGTTCTCTTTTATTTAATTTATTAGTGTTGTATATAAGATGTAACAAATTGACACCATTTTCATGAATGTCAATCACTTACTTGTGTATTTGAAAATCTTCTACGAAAAACCGTCCATGCACAACATTATACCCAAATATTGGAACAGTTTATCTCCGTGTAAATCTGCATGTTTTGGACAGGGAACATCTCAAAGCTGTTTTAAGTAACATTTTTCGGATGTAACATTTATGACACCAAATGTTACATCTTCAACTTCTGCAAATATAACCTATTTTCTCGTTTTAATATAACATATATACCCTTTTAAGCACCATGAAATAGTTATCTAACATCTCTTGTTGATATTAATATTCACATAGCAAAGAGTATTTGAAAGATACATTCAACTGAGACATGTTTTTAACAACAAGATTTTTAAGGACACGATAAATTCAACAAAATGTCCACCAAAAGTCACATTGAAATTTAGTATAAGAAACACTTGCATCAGAAAAAGTGGAATTCTATTGGGGTTATTTATATCATCATCATGCAAGTTTTCTCCCATTCTATGTTTTATTCATTCAGAATCTTAATTTGCCATACATTTTAAGAAATTGTCAGATGTAACACAAATTCCATGACAGTAAATTCTGACCCAAATACAAGGCTATAAAAAAAAAAAAAAAAAAAAAAAAAATATCCTTGTTTGCCCTAACCCTACTTATAAAGAAAATAGCTCACTTCTCAAAATCTTTTACTCTATCTTGATGTGAACATGTAAACATGAAGACTAAAAATAATATCCGACATTTTAATTTCTCTTTGCGAGGATAAAAAGAAAAGACAATGCCTACCTACCTACCTACATGTACCAATACAGGCAAATTACACTCGCATCAATATCAACGCGAATTTAAATTTGTGTGCATCTCAAACAAGGTTAAACGTAAAACTCACGTGAAATCAGTTTATGCGAGTTTCAAATCAATCTTTATATGTGAAATTCATGTGAATTTCTCGTGAAAATCACATGATATTATTTTTTTTCTTGCGGAATTCACATGATTTATTGATCAAAATAAAATTATTTCAATAACATAATAATAAATTTTTAAATTCAATTAAAATCATGAAAAATACCATTAGATTTATTTTTTGTAAACTTCACCTGAAATTAACGCGAAAAAAAATCAAGTGATTTTTAAAAATAAAATTATTCCAATAACATATTTTTTCAAATTCAATTAAAACTTGCCTGTGTTCCTATTGTCTCTACCCTATCTAATTAATTTAAATCTCCGCGTTCGCTCATTTTTTATGCTTGGTCGCTGCGTGGCTCATTTTTTATGCTTGGTCGCTGCGTGGGACAGCGACCGATCATAAAAAATGAGCGAGTGCGGAGATTTAATTTTAATTAGATTGGTCTCTACCTAACCATTAGGTAGGATTTTGCAAACCAAAATAATTGTGGCCTTATACTCATCATTTTCTGAATTTTATCCGGATCCTTGAAAACAAAAATTCGAGTTATTGTGAGACAAACGCA
The DNA here is from genome assembly GCA_037788925.1 of Mytilus galloprovincialis. Taxonomy (NCBI): domain Eukaryota; kingdom Metazoa; phylum Mollusca; class Bivalvia; order Mytilida; family Mytilidae; genus Mytilus; species Mytilus galloprovincialis. The sequence goes on from CM075332.1 coordinate 61,661,593, forward strand.
TGGACAATGTATATTCGAAAAAAGGTACGGAACTTATATTTATAAAATCTACCATGATGTACACATTTGGTATGACTTTGGTAGAGCGAAACTGATTGAGTGGATGAAGAGAAAAACATCAGACGGACAACGGTATACCATTAAAGGTTTTAAAAATTCCTATTTACATGTATATGGAAGACATGGACCTTAGCTTTTCAGTGATTTGTTACTGTCGTAATTTTATAAAGTGAATAATTGTATTTCAAGAAACAGAATGGAACAGAAAATAAACTTTCTGGTATGTTTTGCTGTTTCGTTTAAACTTTTGTGGTGTCAGTTTCGTGTCTAACTAGTGTAATTAGTGTACAAGTATAATGTATGACTTGTTTTAAGCTTCAGTAATTCTTATCAGTTCTTAAAAAAATACGTTTATATCTCAACGTATTATTACCAAATATGTCTGCAAGTATCATTACTGTATGTTGCAACTGTTGTTAATAACTACGCAAGATACAACATGTACAACAAACATTAATAAGAGGCTCTCAAGAGCCTGAATCGCTCACCTTAAATTTTTTGCTTAAATCTTCCATGAATGATTATTTTGGGTTTTCAATTTATATAAATGGTTCTTCGATTCTGTCATATCTTCTTCAAAAGCAAAAACAAGAGTGGACACATTGAAATGTCTCGTTTGTCTCGTGTTCATAATATAATTTATGATGAAAGTATAAAAAAACATTGTATACCCCAAGCATTACATTATTGCTGTTTACAGTTTATCTACATCTATAATAATATTCAAGATAATAACCAAAAACAGCAAAATTTCCTTAAAATTACCAATTCAGGGGCGGCAACCCAACAACGGGTGTCCGATTCATCTGAAAATTTCAGGGCAGATAGATCTTGACCTGATAGACAATTTTAACCCATGTCAGATTTGCTCTAAATGCTTTGGTTTGTGAGTTATAAGCTAAAAACTGCATTTTACCCCTATGTTCTATTTTTAGCCATGGCGGCCATCTTGGTTGGTTAGCCGGGTTACCGGACACAATTTTTAAACTAGATACCCTAATAATGATTTTGGCCATGTTTGGTTAAATTTGGCCCAGTAGTTTCAGAGGAGAAGATTTTTGTAAAAGATAACTAAGATTTACGGAAAATGGTTAAAAATTGACTATAAAGGGCCATAACTCCTAAAGGGGTCAACTGACCATTTCGGTTATGTTGACTTATTTGTAAATCTTACTTTGCTGAACATTTTTGCTGTTTACAGTTTATTTCTATCTATAATAATATTCATGATAATAACCAAAAACAGCAAAATTTCCTTAAAATAACCAATTCAGAGGCAGCAACCTAACAATCGGTTGTCTGATTCATCTGAAAATTTCAGGGCAGATAGATCTTGACCTGATAAACCATTTAACCTCTGTCAGATTTGCTCTAAATGCTTTGGTTTTTGAGTTATAAGCTAAAAACTGCATTTTAGCCCTATGTTCTATTTTTAGCCATGGCGGCCATGTTTTTTGATGAAATGGGAATTAAAACACAAACTTTATTCTAGATACCCTAGGAATCAATCAGATGAAGTTTGGTTTGAATTGGTTCAGTAGTTTCAGAGAAGAAGATCTTTGAAATAGTTTACGACGACGACGACGACGGACGGACGGACGGACGGACAGACGACGACGGACGCCAAGTGATGGCAAAAGCTCACATTTCCTTTTGGAAAGGTGAGCTAAAAAGGGTTGTCGATTGTAAATGCGTGTGTTTGATATATTCTAATCCCGACCCAAACCCCTATGGAACATGGATACGTCCAATTGTCGAATCGAAAAATACAACTCTCTAAGATCGCTTGACATAAAGTTTTCTAGCTCTGTAGTCCTAGTATTCTCTTGACAATGTATATCGCCAGTTTGATGGGACAATTCTTACGGGAGTTGTAGGACTTCTTTTACAGGAGTTAAGCTTAAGGTGTTTTAATTGTTTTTTAAAGAGTATTTTGATAACGTATGAGTAGCTGACCATATTATATCGTCATTGGTGGTGTAGTTCATTTTAAATCGTTTTGCTTAATCCTAGTTTAAGGCACACAGTTTTACATGAATGAAAAATAAGGGTGAGAGCGTAATATCAAAGAGATATGCAAATATTTTTTACTTAGAACCCCAGTTTCATGGCGTCCTTCAACAATGTCTATAAAGATCATTCAAGGTGGGTCCAGTTTTGAAATGGGCGGGGTATAATTCTAGAACACAAATTATTTTCTGCCTCGCAAATATTTTTTGAGAATTGTTGCTGAAAAAATGTATAAATCCGGTTCACCGTCGCACGTTTTATCTGGGTTTTCCCCAACCAAAAATGAGCGGTCTACGCCTTGTGAATATTTGTATTGGTGGATTGCTGCCACATTGACAATAGTTATAATAACTTAAAGAATCTTAAAGTGTTTTATATTGGAGAATCCCACAAAACAGGACCGGCTATAAAACAACCGAACAATAATTGCTAGAGAAAGAGAGAGGGAATGTCTCTCTGGATACTTATATGTATTAAACTCTTATCTCCAAGACTTTCAACATACATTCCATTATGACCAGTAAATCATACGAGACATCACTATGAGTGCAGTCTTCACGCGTGACCACAAGTCATACAGCCATGGCTTGTAAAATTGTTGTAGGACTTGTGAAATTCTTCTTTACAAGCCAACAAAATCCAACTAAAAATTTAAAAAAATGGTAAAATTGATTTTCAGGCTTGTGGATTCAAATGTTTATCGTGAAGACTGAGTGGGTACTCTTTCCATGCAGAGGTCTGACAGTGTAATAGATTCTTACACAATACCAACATCTGTATAAAATGAAGTTTTTAAGATCTTCCTTGTATCTAGTATATTAAACGGAACGACCATTACACTTCAAAAAGGGTGGGGGTTATTTTTTTTTCTAAAAAAAAATATTGTGATCCCCAATTTGATGAAATAAAATATTCTGGTCAAGCAAATGACATTTTTTTTTATTCTGAATTCAGATTTTCCCCATACCGTATTTATCATTAAAGTGTTAAATTTATGAAATAATAAAATTGTGCGCGAAAAAATATTCTGACTAAGACAACAAAAAAAAAAAAAAAATACCCCTCCCCTTTTTTGAAGTTTAATAGTTGCTCCCTATGTTTCATCACATACCTATTTTTCATGCGAAAAAAAAAACAAATTTCATTTCTGAAACTGTTCGACATTATCAATACCACTAGAACACACCCGCGAAATCGCGGGCATTCAGAGCGTGGTTGAAAGTATGTATTTAGTGTTGTAGGAAGAATTTTGTAAAATATTTAATGACTTGAGAATTTTAGGAAAAGTATCAAAAGTAATAGGTACTTGGGGACAGGAAAAAGTTTTTTGTATCCCTCCTCCTATTTCCAAAATTCCCAATTTTTGGTTTTCTATTTATTTCATTATGAACATACATTTAGTATATGATGAACATTCAAGGCAGGAGCCTGTAATTCTGTGGTTGTCGTTTGTTTATGTGTTATATATTTGTTTTTTGTACACACATAAGGCCGTTAGTTTTCTCATTTGAATTGTTTTACATTGTCATTTCGTGGCCTTTTATCTGACTATGGGTATTGACTTTGCTCATTGTTGAAGGCCGTATGGTGACCTATAGTTGTTAATTTCGGTCTCTTATGGAGAGCTGTCTCATTGGCAATCATACCACATCTTTTTTTTTGTAATCAATGAATTTATGTAAAGGATTTAAAGACTGGAGAATTTCAGAAAAGGTATCAAAAGTCATAGGTACTTTGGGACAGGACAATTGTTTTTCTAGCCCGGCTCCTCCTTTTCCCCCAAAAAAATGTTCTCTATTAATTTTAATAACACATGAATAAATTAGCGCTTAACTGTATATTATGAACATTCATAAAGGGGGTGGTGGTGTCGTAGGGTTCCTGATCCCGATATCCCGGGCTTACATGTACAAACATGAAATCCCGAGGTCCCGAATTTAATAAGAATTAAATATCCCGTCATCCCGAAATTCCGATCTTGAAAGCACCCGATCCCGACGTCCCGAAAAGGTCCCCCCCCCCCTTTTCTCATTCATTACTATAAAGTGTATTTTGTTTTTACTTTTAATTCTCAATTTAATAATCGATCCACGGCGGTCATTGATATATTATACAGACCATCTCTATCTAATAAACTCTGTGACCGCCGTGGATAGTTAACTTGAAAATGATATCAGACAGAATATACTCTTTATTCGTAGTATATGTATGTTCAGGGTATACAGAAAAACGCAAACCGGAAGTCTAATATGACTTAAAATTTCGTCCAATGACGGAAACATATCCGGACGCCTTTTTTCTCGTTTTTCTCCCAAAATAACTCAATCTGAATAACCATATGAATGGATGACAAATATGACTATCCACTGTACCTATAGGACATAGATGCATGATGATTGATTTATTGTGGAAGGAAGAGAAGCGACACCCAAAATGAGGTCTTCTCGTTTAATAGTATAGATACTGTATATTAAAGGCTCAGCTATCCATCCATCAGATGATTCTAAGGTCACCGTGGAAGAACAACCACAGAATCAGTATGGATTCAGCCGACAACCTGGACAGCCACTTAGTTTGATTCCTGCAACAGTACTTATCACACCGGAACATTTTAAACCTTACAGGATCACGTGCCCTCATTGTCAAGAGGAGATAACTACCGAAACATCTTTTTACATGGGATCCGCTGCTAGATCTTGTGTTTTCGGTTCACTTTTCTTTTGGTAAGTATTTAATACTGTCAGAACAAAATTGTTACAGCTGATCAGCTTCGAAGAACTGTTTGCAGATGTTTAATTGGTATGAATTAGTTAGAGACAATAGTTTTCGAACTTATATTCTGTCACGTCATGATAACTTGTAGTCTTCGATAACTGATTTAAAAGCAACTAAACATGTTATAATGATCAGTGAACGGAACGCTTTTCCAGTAACACCTTCACATTTTTCAGTGTGTTTTCATTGTGGCATGGTTCAACTCCTATTTATTTTTAAAATGTCACCAAAAGTTTATGGTTAGTACCATTATAAAATTCACAATTCTTTAAAAAGTATAAAATACAAGAGTTTATAAAGTACAGTTTTGGATATTATCCATAGTATACGTAAGGGAAACTAGCCTGTCAAAACTAAAGTTCCGAATTCGACTAAAATCTTAATTGACTTCTTGAGATTGATAGTGCCCATAGAGAATCACCGGCCGACCTTCGGTAGGAAACTATCAATCCTAAGTAGTCAATTAAGATTTTACTAAAATATAAATCGGATCTGGGGTACCTGTTCAAAGAAGCACGTGACGCGTTCAAACTTGTTTAGAAGATTGTTATATATATCAATTGAAGAATCATTGGCTATTCAGAAACAGTTGATTATTAGGGAGCTACCATTTGATTTGTATGGGGGGAGGGGGGGGGGGTAGGCTAGGATGAAAAATTGTGTCCTGCCTTTTTTTTTACTTGTAATCTCTGTCCTGCCTTTTTATTTTTTAGTCTATTCGGTCCTGCCTTTTTTTTTTTTAGCTTATCCCGACATTTTTTTCACAACAATTGTCATTCTTTTTTTTTTTGCCAAGTTACTCATCCTGCCTTTTTTTTTACTCAAAATCCTGTCCTGCCTTTTTTTTTAAATTTCATCCTATTCCCCCCCCCCCCCCCCCCCAATAAAAATCAAATGGTAGCTCCCTCCCTTATATTTCAGTAAAAGACGTTTCTTTCCTTTTCAGTATATGGTTTGGATTGTTTTGTGTTGCGTTTTGGCCATGTTACACAAATAAGTTTAAAGATGTAAAACACACTTGTCCATACTGTCATAAGGTAGCAGCTAGGTACGAAAGAAGAAAAATAGCAACATGGCATCAATCACCATGGTTACGGGAAAGAAGAGGTAAATAATTATAGTACAGACTATAGATACATGTATGTATTATTTGAATGAAAATAAGAATAGTCCATAACGTGACACTATTTAACAACATTCAGAGATCTAGAACTGGTTTCGGATAGTCACAATTTACAGTGCAAAATTAAATTGCATAAAATTATCTACGATCGACGAGTATACGTACTTTCTAAACATTTAATTTATTATCATATTCTATATTTTACCAAATAAATCTCAGATTCTATATTTTACCAAATAAATCTTAGATCCTACATTTTACCAAATAAATCTTAGATCCTACATTTTACCAAATAAAGCTCAGATTCTATATTTTACCAAATAAATCTTAGATTCTATATTTTACCAAATAAATCTCAGATTCTATATTTTACCAAATAAATCTTAGATCCTACATTTTACCAAATAAATCTTAGATTCTATATTTTACCAAATAAATCTCAGATTCTATCTTTTACCAAATAAATCTTAGATCGTACATTTTACCAAATAAATCTTAGATTCTATATTTTACCAAATAAATCTCAGATTCTATATTTTACCAAATAAATCTTAGATCCTACATTTTACCAAATAAATCTTAGATTCTATATTTTACCAAATAAATCTCAGATTCTATATTTTACCAAATAAATCTTAGATCCTACATTTTACCAAATAAATCTTAGATTCTATATTTTACCAAATAAATCTTAGATTCTATATTTTACCAAATAAATCTCAGATTCTATATTTTACCAAATAAATCTTAGATCCTACATTTTACCAAATAAATCTTAGATCCTACATTTTACCAAATAAAGCTCAGATTCTATATTTTACCAAATAAATCTCAGCTCCTACATTTTACCAAATAAATCTTAGATTCTATATTTTACCAAATAAATCTTAGACCCATTATTTTACTAAATAAATCTTAGATCCTATATTATAACATATAAATCTTAGATCCTATATTTTACCATATAAATCTCAGATCCTATATTTTTCCAAATAAATCTTAGATCCTATATTTTACCAAATAAATCTTAGATCCTATATTTTTCCAAATAAATCTCAGATCCTATATTTTACCAAATAAATCTTAGATTCTATATTTCACCAAATAAATCTTAGATTCTATATTTTACCAAATAAATCTTAGATTCTTTATTTTACCAAATGAATCTTAGACCCGTTATTTTACTAAATAAATCTTAGATCCTATATTTTGCCAAATAAATCTTAGATCCTATATTTTGCCAAATAAATCTTAGATTCTATATTTTACCAAATAAATCTTAGATCCTATATTTTACCAAATAAATTTTAGATTCTATATTAAACCAAATAAAGCTTAGATCCTATATTTTACCAAATAAATCTTAGATTCTATATTTTACCAAATAATTCTTAGATTCTATATTTTACCAAATAAATCTTAGATTCTATATTTTACCAAATAAATCTTAGATCCTACATTTTACCAAATAAATCTTAGATCCTACATTTTACCAAATAAAGCTCAGATTCTATATTTTACCAAATAAATCTCAGATTCTATATTTTACCAAATAAATCTTAGATCCTACATTTTACCAAATAAATCTTAGATTCTATATTTTACCAAATAAATCTCAGATTCTATATTTTACCAAATAAATCTTAGATCCTACATTTTACCAAATAAATCTTAGATTCTATATTTTACCAAATAAATCTTAGATTCTATATTTTACCAAATAAATCTTATATATATAGATTCTATATTTTATCAAATAAATCTTAGACCCATTATTTTACTAAATAAATCTTAGATCCTATATTATAACATATAAATCTTAGATCCTATATTTTACCATATAAATCTCAGATCCTACATTTTACCAAATAAATCTTAGATCCTACATTTTACCAAATAAAGCTCAGATTCTATATTTTACCAAATAAATCTCAGATCCTACATTTTACCAAATAAATCTTAGATTCTATATTTTACCAAATAAATCTTAGACCCATTATTTTACTAAATAAATCTTAGATCCTATATTATAACATATAAATCTTAGATCCTATATTTTACCATATAAATCTCAGATCCTATATTTTTCCAAATAAATCTTAGATCCTATATTTTACCAAATAAATCTTAGATCCTATATTTTTCCAAATAAATCTCAGATCCTATATTTTACCAAATAAATCTTAGATTCTATATTTCACCAAATAAATCTTAGATTCTATATTTTACCAAATAAATCTTAGATTCTTTATTTTACCAAATGAATCTTAGACCCGTTATTTTACTAAATAAATCTTAGATCCTATATTTTGCCAAATAAATCTTAGATCCTATATTTTGCCAAATAAATCTTAGATTCTATATTTTACCAAATAAATCTTAGATCCTATATTTTACCAAATAAATTTTAGATTCTATATTAAACCAAATAAAGCTTAGATCCTATATTTTACCAAATAAATCTTAGATTCTATATTTTACCAAATAATTCTTAGATTCTATATTTTACCAAATAAATCTTAGATTCTATATTTTACCAAATAAATCTTAGATCCTACATTTTACCAAATAAATCTTAGATCCTACATTTTACCAAATAAAGCTCAGATTCTATATTTTACCAAATAAATCTCAGATTCTATATTTTACCAAATAAATCTTAGATCCTACATTTTACCAAATAAATCTTAGATTCTATATTTTACCAAATAAATCTCAGATTCTATATTTTACCAAATAAATCTTAGATCCTACATTTTACCAAATAAATCTTAGATTCTATATTTTACCAAATAAATCTTAGATTCTATATTTTACCAAATAAATCTTATATATATAGATTCTATATTTTATCAAATAAATCTTAGACCCATTATTTTACTAAATAAATCTTAGATCCTATATTATAACATATAAATCTTAGATCCTATATTTTACCATATAAATCTCAGATCCTATATTTTTCCAAATAAATCTTAGATCCTATATTTTACCAAATAAATCTTAGATCCTATATTTTACCAAATAAATCTTAGATCCTATATTTTACCAAATAAATTTTAGATTCTATATTAAACCAAATAAAGCTTAGATCCTATATTTTACCAAATAAATCTTTGATTCTATATTTTACCAAATAATTCTTAGATTCTATATTTTACCAAATAAATCTTAGATTCTATATTTTACCAAATAAATCTTAAATTCTATATTATACCAAATAAATCTTAAATTCTATATTTTACCAAATAAATCAAGGCTGCGGCTCACAGGCAGTCGTCTCAGAAAATAAATTCGTATATATCCCTTTTAAATAACAAAAGGTACTTAATAAATTGACTCGCGATTTGTCAGCCGGTAGCTATTATATTCCGTTATATGCTGATTTCTCGGCAGTCAATCCCACTAAAACTTGATGTGTCGTAAATCTAAATTGATTTATATTCACAATGGTGTATAACACGCCTACTTTTGTTATATAAAGGAATAAAACAAAAGTGAACTGTATATGGGAAACACACTAAAATAAGCACTATCGATGTTGTTGACATTTAACTAAAGATAACAATTTTATCGAACGGGCGAGACCGTCATAGGTAGTGACAGTCGTTAAACACCTCCTAGTTTTGTACCCAGAAGACCACGAACAATTAACAAACCCGAAGTACAGATCAGTACTAGCATGATTATTCAAACTATCTATGCATTATCAATTTAAGGTTGGAATGCAGCAGCACTTCATCTTCAGCCAAGATATGGGATCAAGCAGCAAGTAGAACAGGCAGAAGCACCACCCGGTGTTTTGATAGTACAACCTACGCGCATGCCTACACCAGAACATTTCAAACCGTACGATACCATATGTCCACACTGTAACGAACATGTAACAACTGAAGCTTCCTATAAAATGGGTGATAAGGCGTACCACACTATATTCAGATTATTACTTGTACTGTAAGAAAATATAAATTTTATATGATATGAGGGTCTGGATTTGGAGTCCTTGATTTCTATATTCTTTAATGTTAAGTTCATTTTACTCTATTCTTTATTTTTTGTTTGCCCATTAGGGAGCTACCATTTGATTTTTATGGGGGGGCTAGGATGAAATTTGAAAAAAATAGGCAGGACAGGAGTTTTGAGTAAAAAAAAAAGGCAGGATGAGACACTTGCAAAAAAAAAAAGTCAGGACGACAATTTAGGTAAAAAAAAGTCAGGATAAACTAAAAAAAAAAAAAGGCAGGACTGAACAGAGTGAAAAATAAAAAGGCAGGACAGAGATTACAGCTAAAAAAAAATGCAGGACAAAATTTTTCATCCTAGCCCCCCCATAAAAATCAAATGGTAGCTCCCTTATCAATACTTTTTTTATATTTCAGCATCCAATTATCTCTTTTCTTTCCTTTTATGTTTGTCCTTGGTTTTTCTCTTTTCTGTATTTTTTGGGAATACATGTATATATTCTTCTTTTTTTCCCCCACATTTCTCTTTACTGTAAACCCCATCCGGAACCTCAGTCATATCTTTACTCTTGTTGCAACAGTATGTGTACCTATCTCCACTATGCATACTATTAGCTCTGATTCCTTCCTCTGGGGCGGTGTCAACGAAGCTGTCTTAGGAGTAGGACATGTCTTAGGATGGTCTTAGGACACGTCTAAGTTCTAAGTCGGGTTAACGAAGGTGTCCTTAAATAAGATATGTCCTAATTTTGGTCCTAAAGTTAGGATATATAAATAGGTGTCTTAGGATAGTCCTAAAAGTAACGATGTCCTAAAACGAAACAAAAACAACTAATATGGCATAAATTCATTAAAAAGAATACTAATACAATACTTAACTAGTATAATATTATAAAAAATACACGAATTAAACAAAAATTTTCAATATTTGTTAAAGATTCAATTATGTTACATTATTTTCAATTTGTATACAAATTTGATATTTAAAATGTATACGTCCAGGTATAAAAAAAAAAGCGTTCATAGTATTTTGAAGTTTAAATTTTGGAATAATAACCATATTACAAGACATTTGTGTGGGTGTGCTAGAACTTACTTGATGTACATATCTAAATACATTGAGATATTGTCATTCGGTGAAATACTTTAATATACACTATATTGCTTTTCTGTACACAAATCTATATGAAATGTACATCAGTAGTAAATCTTCTAAAAGTGTGTTTGACGATGTCATATCGTTACGCTCGTACATGTACATTTATATAGAATAAATGGGGCTGTCCTTTTTGCTTAAACAATGCTATCATTCATGAGTAACATTTGTTTTGCACCTCTTACGGTACAATTTTAATTTAAATGTGGGAAAAAATGACCTCCTTTTACTTAATCCTTATTCAATACACGCAATGTAATCGAGTGGACCAAAAGACATACATTGTTTTCCATAAAAGAGTCATCCTAGTTTCTTCCATTACACATGTAGTGAAATACAATAAGATAGATGTCATTGAATTGCATACATAATTTTTTTTCAATTAAATAAATCTGTTAGGATGGTCATAGGACCATCGTAGTTATGACTGTCCTAAGATAGCTTTGTATTACATTGTACATCCTAAGACATGTCTCAGACACTTCCTACGACCATCCTAAATAATGTCCTAAGACCTACATGTATCTTAGGACATATCCTAGGATGCTTTCATTGACACGACCCCAGGGTTAGACCTTTAATTGGTATTTTGTGGTTTTATCAATTCTGAAAATTTAAAAAGGTTTTAGACTTAATTTTTTTCGACCTTCACTGAAGAGATATCTTTGTCTAAATTCTCATCTGGTGCAGTAAAATCGGCACTTTTAATATTGTGTATATATGAAACTCGTTTTATACCTTTAATGTTTAAAAATGGTTTGATAATGTTCATGATGTTAAACTTTGTGTGACTATCGATTTATGGTTGATGTTCTAGGCTAACATTATGCGTAAAGGGAACAATCATTTAAATTCAAGGGGGTGGGAGTTATGGCTTTTTCCGTAAAAAAAATAAATATTCTAATCCCAAATTTGAGGGAAAAAAATCTGTTCAAAGAAAGGACAAAACAAAAATATTTTGAATCCAGAATTTCCCTTTACCTTAAAGTGATATATTTTGAAATTGAATTTTATTGATAGCGTTGAGGAAGAAAAATCTGACTCGGACAAAAAAACATACCGCTCCACCTTTTTTGTAGATAAATGGTTGCTCCCTAACGTAATTACTTTGTATTCTTTAAGTGGAGATACTGACTTAATTGTTTTTGAACAAATCAGTTCGACACTAGATTAGACATATTCGATGGAAAACTACTTTCCTGTTAAGTTTCCTTAATAGTTTGTTAATAATGGACGCGTGGTTTGTCCAGAATTAAGTATATTCTTCTTTGCATTAACGTTATTCGTTACTTTTCAACTGCCAAATGCATTATGTTTTTCGGTCTGTGCGTTTGTCTGGTCATCCGTTCGTCCGTCTAACCTGCTTAAGGTTAAAGCTTTTGGTTTAGGTATTATTTAATGAAGGTGAAGCTCCAATCAACTTGACATTCAGTACAAATATTCCATATGATATAATCTTTCTAATTTTCATCCAAACTTAAAGTGTTTTACTCCAATTTCACGGTCCACAGAACATATAGAAAATAATAGTGCAAGTGGGGAATCCGTGTACTATGAACATGCACATTCTTGTTTCTTTTCTCCTTTTAATTTACTCTAAATAGCTACATGTACGTAACAATTCGACTTTTTTTTCAAAATTATTGTAAAAGTTTACTGAATAGTCCAAAATATGATTGCTGTAGCCGAAAATATTCAGAATCGGTGGCAATATTCTTTAAGATACATTTGTGTTCATCAGCTTTTTTTTAAAACTCTTGCACATTCTTCATGTTGCGTGAATTATAATTAAACGCTATGACCATAACATTTTCGGCCTTTTTCACTATACATGTCAAGTACAATTTACTCAACATGATACATTTATCCGATAGTTTGATTACCAAAACTGTCAATACAATACATTCATTATTATACATACACGTACAATGTATTATAGTTACACTGGTCCAGTGGCAAATATAAAAAAGAAGATGTGATATGATTGCCATTGAGACAACTCTCCACACGTGAAAAACAAACCCTTATTTTTAAATATTCAAGACGATACATTTTTAAGTAGAGATCAAAATCAATGTAAATGTTGGTCCCCCTATAATTCTGCATTCAGAAGTTGGAAAAAACATACTTAAAATGTTATGTATATGTTTTATTGTATATCATATAATTTGTAATACTAACTTAAGTGTTGAAAACAATTTACAAAATCCTTTAATAAAAGAAAATTCAAATGTATATATAATAAGCATGTTATTATAACTATGGTTTAGTTAAAGACGATCTCCTTAAAACATACTAACATATTTAAATAGATTGATATAAAAGAGAGTTGAAAGATGCCAGAGGGACATTCAACTCATAAATCGAAAATAAACTGACAACGCCATGGCTTGAAAAGAATAGTACACAAAACATAACACAGAAAATAAAAGACTAAGCAACACGAACCCAAACAAAAAACTGGGGATGCTCTCATGGGTTCCGGAAGGAATATTTGATCCTGCTCCACGATGTGTCACCCGTCGTGATATTGCCGAAGAAAATGTTATGAACACAATTCTAAATGGCAAAACTATTAATTATCAATCAGGTTTATAAAGAAACTGAAGCTTAGATTGAAAAGGTAAACAATAACACCATTCAAATATCTTCATTTAGTTGTACATACGTCAAGCTGTTGATATCTATCATCAAGGACAATAATTATTGATGAATTAAAAAAATCTTTTGAAACCCAGTAACTATCATAAGTAGCAAGCATCATGCATTGTATATCAGGTTCGAAAAAATCTTCTATGAGGTACGAAATGGTATACATGTTAATATGCCATGAGGTACGAAATGGTCAAGGTACGAAATGGTTTTTTCCAGGGTATGGAATGGGGTGTACGAAATGACTATGATAATACAAGTTTAACATTTGTCACAATTTGGATGATTCCGTTACTCTGAAAAGAGAATCGGAGTGAGCCGAGGTAGGCCAATTAATGGTTAAACATCGAAACAGCTCGAAAGAAAAAAGATTTCAAACTCACTCTCTTTTTTGAAAACGAAACACATTTGAAGGAAATAGAGATTTGAATAGATGTTAAAGCATTTTGTAAGTAATTGTACAAATTCATACTAAGATTAATTTGTTTTTTACAGATGCTGTATTGGGTTACCGATATTTAGCTTAGTGCCTTGCTGCATAAACAGATTCAAAGATGTAACCCATACATGTCCACGCTGCCACCAAATTGTCGCAGAATATAAAAGACACGAAATGAATTATTTTTAATAATTTCAGCATTCATCATGTTGTTTCTTTAAAAATGCTGAGTTCATAATGGAGGCTAAGCGTTTAAATGTTGATTAAACGATTGAATGTCTCAGTTGTCATTGTGTTTTGTTTATTTGTTTTTATGTCTTTGCATTTTAAGTCATATGCAACTTTAAATTATGCTACATGTAAATATTTCCCTTAAGGCTTATGGTATGATAGAACAACTAATTCGGCCCGTTTGGAAAGAACGAACGACATTGATATGCCCACTACGGGTACACAATCGAAATGTGACAACGTGATTGGCGATAAAAATGTGTCTTTTCCGTAATGTTTACGTATAACATATGAGCATGTCCAATTTGGTTATCTGAATGTATGAAGATAGATAGAAAAACAAAGTAAAACATATTCCACAAACATTTTTGGGAGCTCCTAAGGTTACACCTACCTCATATTATATACCCGTATAGCATTGCCTTTTCTTATGACATTACTCTTCATATTCTTTAGCGATCAGTTTGATTGCACATCGCTGAGTGTGTAAAAGCTATCTACAATAATTGTACATTGTACATATAAATTTCAATGTTGTCGAATTGACTGTACATATATTTTTCAATGTTGCCGAATTGACTGTACATACAAATTTCATATTGCCAAATTGACTGTACATATACATTTCAATGTTGCCGAATTGACTGTACATAGAAATTTCAATGTTGCCGAATTGACTGTACATATACATTTCAATGTTGCCGAATTGACTGTACATGTAAATTTCAATGTTGCCAAATTGACTGTACACATTCTTTCAATGTAACCGAATTGACTGTACATATAAATTTCAATGTTGCCAAATTGACGAAAGGGGTTGAATGAAAGCTAACGTCCGTTTATCGTATGCAGACTACATGTATGTGACTATACGTTTGATGTGATCTGATGTTGGAAAAAGTCATAGAAAAAACATACAATTGTTGAATGCAATGGTTTGCAATGTTTCTTCCAGACTATAAGTCTGGAAACGAAGTTGTTGTCTGTTTCAGTAAAAAATGTTGAACAACAAATTGCATGAACAGATTAAGTGTCCTCCTTTTTTTTAAATCCGTGGCTTTAATCAAAGTGATGTGACTGATTGATTGTTGATGTTTTAACGCCATAGAAAACGACGAGACACGTGTTGAATGTTGGGCATGTAGGGGTTTGCAGTGTTTCTTTCAGACTGGAAGTCAGGAAACGGAGTCGTTGTGCGCGTGTTGTCTGTTTCAGTAATAAAAAATATGTTTTATTTTGAACATGTTCAATTCAAATTATATGAACTGATGAAATTACTTCCTTTTTAAATCAATGGCTTTAAACACACGAAGCTGAAAGTGATGTGGCTTACATTCAAATGACCATGCTGTTACATGATGTACAACTTATAAATATTGAGTATAAAGATGAGAAGGTATCACGTCAATTAGACAGCAACCAAAAAAAAAAATTAAATAATAGAAATCCAAAGAGCAACTAGTCCGAGATTATTCTGACGTCTGATGACCAGTTTCAATCTCGAAATCTTAATAGATCCATTTTTAGTAATGATATTACGATTTCGAGACATGGCGTAGATAAATCAAACGCCATTCGATTTCTTTTTCATTTATTGAATAAATGAATACCTTTTATTTTTGAAGAAAAGAGTAAACAAAAGCAGTCCACTCACTGCAACACACACACATACACCAACAATCAAAAGGTACATGTCTATATGATACTGAAAATGTTTAACAATATACAGCTGAGAATAACACATTTCTATGTCAGAAAAAAAAAACCCAAAAACAATGCCGCCTCAAAAGATTCATTGAAAGAAATGTGGTCGCTGCTAAATCAAAAAAAAAGTTGTTTTTGTGTTGACCGATTTATTTTAACTACCGGGCCCGGGGGGTTCAATTATCATGATTATAGTGCAGAGCCTAATTACTTTATTAATACTTATAAACCCTTGGTGTTTTTAATAATAGTTTGTTAGCTGCAAAATCCTTTCTACCGTCTTGATGTGGTTAAAAGCTTTTAATGTAATATGTAATTTTCTTAAATATCGAACTACATAAATGTAAAACTCCCGTGGTTGGCCTCATAGTACTAGATTTTACCCCGACAATGTCTTACAACTAGGTTTTATTTTTAAATACCACATACAATTCAATATGATAATGGATCGATATTAATACTAACAACAGCAGTGTGAATATATAGGTTGTTGATATACTTCACCATTTAGCTCGTTGTTTACAGGTAAGCAATATATATATATATACATCTGAAACAAAATAAGTAATACAAAATTTATGATGAAAGATGATTAGAAATAATTGTAAACACTATATAAAAAAAATCGTACTCGCAGATACACCCTGATGTTATTTATAAAACGATTCGGACTAAAAGACTCTACATGTGCAGTGTTTTGAACAGCAGTCGCGGATATAGAACTTTTTATAAAAAAAAGGGGGGGGGGCTGATTGGCATAAGAGGGGGCTGCTACAGTAATGCTTCAGTGAATCCGAATATAATCTAGCACAATTTTCCCATGGGGTAGGGCCCCCTGAATCCGTCTATGAACAGATACATGTCCAAAATGTATATGGGTCAATTATGTGTGCCACTTGTACACACGTATTTGTGTTGATACTTGATGTTCAGATGCTGGCTTAGACTACCTGCTAATATTCATGGAAGAGCCCTATTTCAAGGCAATTGTCCCTCAAATATGTTTTTGGACTCAATCCGCAGAGAATATTTCATGTTGTGCAATATTTCCGCAAAATACCTTGATAAGAGTTTTGCATGTTAAGTGTTGGCCTGTTTAAAAGAAGGGGGGAGGGGGTCACATTAAAAAAAAAATACCTGTATGAGGGGATCAAATAAAGATAGTGAAATATTATGGGGGGGGGGGGTATTGAGACATTTTATATAAGTTCATTTCAAAATTACCAGCCCCCTCCCAGGTAAAAATGATAAGTCCCTTATTATAAACTAAAGATAAGAGAAACATATAACTAAAAGAAAAACAGTAAATTAAATGCAATGTAGATTATCATAATTCCCAAATAACAATTATTTTTTACCAATTAATCTTGCATTCAAAACACGTTGGAAACGAGTTTTATCCTTTCATATTCTAATGTATAATATTTTTGCTTTCATACTATCCCGCTGTAGTTATAAGTAGGGTATTTAGGTCAAATTGAAAGAGAAACCAGTGTGTTATTTTGCTGAATTTTCTCAACCATTGTCAAATTAAACATATTTTCAATGTTAGTATTCAGTGTAAAATGTAATGTGAATTAATGTTATGGATGGCTTATGCCGTTTCTGAGTTTTGTGTTTTTGAGTACCTTACATGCAATTATAACAGAAATCACAACAATTTGAGGTCATTTGTACATTAACATATATTAACTAATCCACTCTGGTCGAGTATTTGTAAACACCTATTTTTGATAAGCAGTGGAAAAGATTTATTCGTTTGTGATGTAGATTAAATAACATGGGCTCAAATCGGTTAAATGCAAAAGTTCACAAGTGGGCTGATAGTATGAGTATTAAGCATACAGTCCGATATGCGGTTTAAATAGAACAAAAGAATTCGACCTCTTGTGTTTAGAAGGTAGAAAAGTGTAATGAACTTTGTATACGGTTGTCAAGATGTCACAAAAGTTACTTTCCGTAAAGTCATTATAAATATTTGCATTCACGTTGTTTAATTTTCATATTGTACAATTGTTCACAATGCAACTTGCAAACAATCGTTTTTAAAACGACCATAAGTCAAGCTGTTACGTCATTTAGGGGGTATCCTTATAAACTGCTACTTTTTTTTGCTCGACATAGAAAAAATCTGGGGAAAATTACAAAAATTGAAAAATTTATTGTCAATCGTTTAAGACCATTCCCAAAGTGGCACACCTTAATTTGACATTTGGACGCAACTTCAAAGTTGGATGTTATATGACGGGGTTTTGTTAATTAATTTACGCATCGAACACACCCGTCCTATATATGTAACATCACATGACTTTTAAGTGATTAAAACTATTTTTTTTAAAATAATATTTGCATGCTTGACATGTTTTTTTCTTAAACAATTACAATTACACCGACAGTCATAATTTCTGTATTATTTAAAACAGTTTTGTTACACATTTTGTTACACCTTAGTTATACAGTAACCCAGATTGGTTGACCATTGTGAAGTTGAGTTTTTGGGGTAGCATAATTTTATATCGTTGTATTCCTTTTGTTTGTGTCACAGTATTTTTTTAAACGACCCAGAGAAAATACCCAATTTTACTATCCATACTTTGTTTCTTAGTATGGATAGTAAAATTGGGTATTTTCTCTGGGTCGTTTAAATCACTCGAAACTAGGTGAGACATGCACAGAAGTGATAGATATGTATTATAAATATAGAAAATTGAATATTTTAATAAAAAAAATATTAAAAAAAAATTCTGTATCATAGACCCAAGCGCCTGTGGTTTGTGTTAACCAATTGTCGTTCGGAATTATTTTTATACATCATTTATTGATCTTGCAATTCTTGTAATGTAGTTTGCGTCTTATTTCTTGAGTCATATTTTGGCTATGTTTGTGTTCGATCAGACACTATAATAAGTCGGTAGTTGCCCGCGAATGGATTTTTTTTTTAATTTCTTGTGACTCTTTGCGTCTTATTTACTGATTGCAGTTGGTTTTTTGTTTTGTGTCATATGGATATATGGTGTTATTTTGTTTTTCTTTTGATGTGTTTGCATCTTAAATTGGGATTGCACTGAGTTATTTTATGATTTCTTTTGTGCTATATTTTCAATACATTTTTATGCCCCACCTACGATAGTAGAGGGGCATTATGTTTTCTGGTCTGTGCGTCCGTTCGTCCGTCCGTTCGTTCGTCCGTTCGTTCGTCCGTTCGTCCGTCTGTCCCGCTTCAGGTTAAAGTTTTTGGTCGAGGTAGTTTTTGATGAAGTTGAAGTCCAATCGACTTCAAACTTGGTACACATGTTCCCTATGATATGATCTTTCTAATTTTAATGCCAAATTAGAGATTTTACCCCAATTTCACGGTCCACTGAACATAGAAAATGAAAGTGCATGTTTCAGGTTAAAGTTTTTCAGGTTAAAGTTTTTGGTCAAGGTAGTTTTTGATGAAGTTGAAGTCCAATCAACTTGAAACTTAGTACACATGTTCCTTATGATATGATCTTTCTAATTTTAAAGCCAAATTAAACTTTTGACCCCAATTTCACGGTCCACTGAACATAGAAAATGAAAGTGCATGTTTCAGGTTAAAGTTTTTCAGGTTAAAGTTTTTGGTCAAGGTAGTTTTTGATGAAGTTGAAGTCCAATCAACTTGAAACTTAGTACACATGTTCCTTATGATATGATCTTTCTAATTTTAAAGCCAAATTAAACTTTTGACCCCAATTTCACGGTCCACTGAACATAGAAAATGAAAGTGCATGTTTCAGGTTAAAGTTTTTCAGGTTAAAGTTTTTGGTCAAGGTAGTTTTTGATGAAGTTGAAGTCCAATCAACTTGAAACTTAGTACACATGTTCCTTATGATATGATCTTTCTAATTTTAAAGCCAAATTAAACTTTTGACCCCAATTTCACGGTCCACTGAACATAGAAAATGAAAGTGCATGTTTCAGGTTAAAGTTTTTCAGGTTAAAGTTTTTGGTCAAGGTAGTTTTTGATGAAGTTGAAGTCCAATCAACTTGAAACTTAGTACACATGTTCCTTATGATATGATCTTTCTAATTTTAAAGCCAAATTAAACTTTTGACCCCAATTTCACGGTCCACTGAACATAGAAAATGAAAGTGCATGTTTCAGGTTAAAGTTTTTCAGGTTAAAGTTTTTGGTCAAGGTAGTTTTTGATGAAGTTGAAGTCCAATCAACTTGAAACTTAGTACACATGTTCCTTATGATATGATCTTTCTAATTTTAAAGCCAAATTAAACTTTTGACCCCAATTTCACGGTCCACTGAACATAGAAAATGAAAGTGCATGTTTCAGGTTAAAGTTTTTCAGGTTAAAGTTTTTGGTCAAGGTAGTTTTTGATGAAGTTGAAGTCCAATCAACTTGAAACTTAGTACACATGTTCCTTATGATATGATCTTTCTAATTTTAAAGCCAAATTAAACTTTTGACCCCAATTTCACGGTCCACTGAACATAGAAAATGAAAGTGCATGTTTCAGGTTAAAGTTTTTCAGGTTAAAGTTTTTGGTCAAGGTAGTTTTTGATGAAGTTGAAGTCCAATCAACTTGAAACTTAGTACACATGTTCCTTATGATATGATCTTTCTAATTTTAAAGCCAAATTAAACTTTTGACCCCAATTTCACGGTCCACTGAACATAGAAAATGAAAGTGCATGTTTCAGGTTAAAGTTTTTGGTCAAGGTAGTTTTTGATGAAGTTGAAGTCCAATCAACTTGAAACTTAGTACACATGTTCCCTATGATATTATCTTTCTAATTTTAATGCCTAATTATATTTTTTATCCAATTTCATGCTCCATTGAACATGGAAAATGATAGTGTGAGTGGGGCATCTGTGTACTTTGGACACATTCTTGTTAGTCTATCCTATAGCATCTAGAAATTGTGCGACGACATAATGTGATACTTTTTTTGTTCACCAATATTATTCATACGATTCATACGATTTGAATTTACTATTTATATCTTATTTTTTTCTTTATAGTCTACCTACAGTCGAAAATTTGCAAGACATTAAGAGTCTTTACTTATTTAACAGTTTTACATTAGACTCAATTTTATTGTAATTTTATTGAATAACCGTCCCACTGTTAGTTGTATAACAGTTCTTCACAACTCAGAAACAGATTCAAGGATATCAAAGTTCCCTTATATGAATTTTTACCGTATACGAAAGCTCACTCTATTTGTCTCATACATGCTCACTATTACAGGTCACAGAGACGTTTTTTTTTGCCCCCCCCCCCTTTTCAGAAAAAAAATTTGGTTGGTTATATAGGGAATTACTGAAGCGTGACGGAATCCCCCCATTTTAAGGCAGTCGGTGGGCCCCTTCTTATGAAAATTTCTAGATCCGCCACTTTTCTTGTTTGAGCGAAAACATTTATTGTCCGCCTCCATCAATCAATTTTTTTTCTTTCAAAACTTGACACTCTAAGGTTTTAGAAGATCAGAATTCATAATATTTAGACGATATTTTTTTAATGAATCTTACCCCTCACTCTTTTTCACAATTTGAAGTTAAATTTTCGTTCCCGTGTGTAAATAACCAGCACAAAGACTTTCATTATTATTATTTTTTTTTTTTTATTCATTTGAAGACTTCCATCGCACTGTTAAAACCAATATTCAGTGGCGGATCCAGAATTTTACATTAGGAGGGGGTAGGCGCTGACTGAGCTTAGAAGAGCTCGCTCCAGTCATGCTTAAGTGAATCCCGTATGTTTAAGCTAACACATTTTCCCGACTAAAGCCCCCCCCCCCCCCCCCCCCCCCCCCCCCCGCTCGAAACTGCCTATATTCTTGAAAACGTTGTTCCTGTACATACATTTTGTACTTACCTCCATGTCATTGTCTCAAGTCTACAGTCTCTGCACCGAACACTTACAATCGACCAAGCCGTTGGTTGATAAGACGGTGCTTAAAAGAGCAGGGGCTTGGGTTAAAATTGTACTTACTAGACAGTCTTTGATAATCTGTTACAGTTTTGTGCAAGAGTTAGTCCTTTGAATTTTTTAATTATAACACGGAACTGTTATGATGTTATGAAAAATATCGAGTTTGCTTGATATTGACAAATCAAAAACTCAAGTCACATGGTAATGTTTGGGATGCTTAAACCTTTGACATATTCTGTAAGTTTAAAAATGAATATACTAAAGACCTTTTTGGGATGTTAACATTTACGGTTGACTGGCATATTTTATGTAGAATGTACAACCTGTTTCATTTAAAAAAAAATGATGATTCTAAAAAATAACGAAAATTAAGCATATATATGCTCTTTTAACTGTTCTTGAATAGGGCTCCAATTTTTTAAAAAAAAGTTCAGATTATCAAGTTCTTTGAAGAAGGAGAAAGGGACAACCAATGGCACTGCCATATCATCTCAGAAATTATATATATTTACCATCAGTATTGCAAAGCTGTATAAAGGATGCATTTACATCTCTTCTGTTATGGATACGTTTGACAAATTCTGTATATAAAAAAAACAAGTTCCTTTTGTGGCATAACTTTATTCATATAGATTATTTCTCCTACATAATGTAGGAGAAATAGTCATATCTTTATATATTGCTTTCTTTAGTTCAAATTGGAATTTCAGATAAGCATCGGGTACTTTAAAACCTCTCCTCTCTGTTCCATGTCTCTGGTCGACATGTGTACTTCAGAATAATTCCTGGCTGTCAGATGTTTAGCAGAACTTTCACATAACTTCTTGATAAAACTGCTCTCTTACTCCCTTTTCGACACTGCAAACAAAAAAATCGAACAGGCAATTAAAGAGGGGTTGCAACCACATGTTCCCCGTACAAACGGATCGGAACTAAGAGCTCTTTCCCGGATCTGGCACTGGATTTATACATCAGATGCGTCACAAAATATAAACATGTTATTAAATATACTAGAATAAGAAATAAAGAAAAATATAAATAGAAAATGTTGAAATTATCATTTATGTCTACGAAACCACAAGATCCTACTTAATTGGCCATGTTTTCAAATCATATCAAATGTTTTCATTGGCCTTCACTTGTTAGAAAAATGTACTGAAGTTATTGTTAGCTAAATTATCAATGTTAAGTTATTGCATATTCTTCAGAGCTGTATCTTGAACTAATGATGAATTGAAAAAGAGGGGATGGGTATACGTACTAAACATTTGTCTGTATTTAATTTCAACATGTCTAACAATTATGTGAGAAACATTAGTTTAAGAATACGAAATATTTCTCATTCTGTAAACAGATATTAGTTTTCTCGTTTTAATTGTTTTACATTGTCTTATCGTGGCCTTTTATAGCTGACTATGCGGTATGGGCTTTGCTCATTGTTGAAGGCCGTACGGTGACCTAGAGTTGTTAATGTCTGTGTCATTTTGGTATCTTGTTGACAGTTGTCTCATTGGCATACCACATCTTCTTTTTTATATTGTAGGATTGTTAAGGTATTTTGGTGTTTTTAACCCCCCCCCCCCCTTTTTTTTGTGTAATATACACCACAAAAAACATTTAGTTAGGATAAAGAACTAATAATCGATAGTCCAATAATGGAAGGCTTCAGAGTTTCATATCATTTACATTCAACATGTTTATCCGATTTATTTTTACTATCAATATTGAACCATTAATTTAATTTTTATCGGATTTTTTTAACTACCAATGTTGAACAGTTCAACATTGAAAGTAAACATTCGATAAAAAATGTTGAATATAAATGATAGGAACCTCCGGTCTTATATTAAAGGACAATATATAAGACTTCTGAGGTTCATATCATTTACATTCAACGGTTTTATTGGATTTTTTTTTACTTTGAACCGTTCAACATCAATAGTAAAAAAAATCCGATATAAAAACGTTGAATATAAGTGATATAAACCTCCGAAGTCTTATACATGTAATAGCACTACGGTAAATAGAATAATTGAAATTCAGTTAATTGAGCGTAGGAGGCTATTTTAATCCACTTTATAAGTGTGTATTATATAATGTTACAATGTAACAAACCTATCAAACACACCGTGAAAAATAACATTATCTCCCCTGGAAATGCTTAACAACAAGACACAAAAAACTGCTACCTGTTTTTGCTCTATATCACATAATTATAAAAACACATTATATAGATAGGGAATACTGTGCTTGTGTACACGTTTGAATGTGTAGGTGGCACACTCAGAACGATCGTCTCTAGATTTTTTTTTTAAACTCGTCCCGGCCTTTCCGGGTTCACGTAGCAACCACAGGCGCTTGGGTCTATGATACAGATTTTTTTTAATTTTTTTTTTTTTTTATTAAAATATTCAATTTTCTATATTTATAATACATATCTATCACTTCTGTGCATGTCTCACCTAGTTTCGAGTGATTTAAACGACCCAGAGAAAATACCCAATTTTACTATCCATACTAGATTTAAACGACCCAGAGAAAATTCCCAATTTTACTATCCATACTAAGAAGTATGGATAGTAAAATTGGGTAAGAAGTATGGATAGTAAAATTGGGTATTTTCTCTGGGTACCCAATTTTACTATCCATACTAAGAAGTATGGATAGTAAAATTGGGTATTTTCTCTGGGTCGTTTAAATCACTCGAAACTAGGTGAGACATGCACAGAAGTGATAGATATGTATTATAAATATAGAAAATTGAATATTTTAATAAAAAAAATATTAAAAAAAAATTCTGTATCATAGACACAAGCGCCTGTGGTAGCAACACGTTTCTTTTCTTCCCAGCTATTCCTGATTATGAATTAATCCAAAACATGCATTTATCCCAATGCAACAACTATTAAACAACTCACCTATACCAATGGTGATCGTCTAATTCCTAGGTGATTCTTTTAATCGTACCTTTCTTGACGACACCCATCGTTGTAGCGTCTACCATTGGAGGTAGCGAAATTACATGATTTGACCGGAGATCGAAATAAATAAGGGGAGCAATTTTATCGAACCGCATTCCGGACTGCATAAGTGTGTTAAAAACTGGATTTTTTTTAGTAAAGAAAACCTTCTGTGAACTAAATTTAAGTAATTTATCGTGTCCTGAAAATATGGACACTAACTATGTTATAAAATTTTTTATGTCAAAATTACACGAAAAACATGTCGATAATTGGCATGCTGTTTTACATTCTGATAAATCTATATCGGGCAGAGGTGGCAATAAGCTACGAACTTACAGACTGTTTAACGAAAATGTTGAACCGGAGGAATACTGCAAAATAGCTTTACCCTTAAGTCACAGAAGTGCTTTCGCCAAATTTAGATGTAATGTTGCTCCCCTAAGAATTGAAACAGGGAGATATGAAAATATTGTTTTAGAAAATAGAGTGTGCCATATATGTGACGTTTTTATTGAAGATGAAGCACATGTTTTATTAAGATGTCCTCTTTATGACGATTTTAGAAACCATTTATATTATTATACCCCACGCAACGAAGTTGCGGAGGGTATAATGTTTTTGACCCGTCCGTCCGTCCGTCAGTCCGTCCGTCCGTCAGTCCGTCCGTCCGTCCGTCCGTCAGTCCGTCAGTCCTGTTTCTTGTCATCGCAACTCCTCTCAAACCACACAACAGAATTTCACGAAACCTTTTCAGATAATAAGGACATACTATGTAGTTGTGCATATCGACGGGAAATTGCGTTTCAATTTTTTTTCTAGGAGTTACGCCCCTTTGAACTTATTTACTTTAATGTACTACTGCAACAGTTTGTCATCGCAACTCCTTTCAAACCACACAACAGAATTTCAGGAAACCTTTTCAGATAATAAGGACATACTATGTAGTTGTGCATATCAACGGGAAATTGCGATTCAATTTTTTTTCTAGGAGTTACGCCCCTTTGAACTTATTTACTTTAATGTACTACTGCAACAGTTTGTCATCGCAACTCCTCTCAAACCACACAACAGAATTTCACGAAACCTTTTCAGATAATAAGGACATACTATGTAGTTGTGCATATCGACGGGAAATTGAGTTTCAATTTTTTTTCTAGGAGTTACGCCCCTTTGAACTTATTTACTTTAATGTACTACTGCAACAGTTTGTCATCGCAACTCCTCTCAAACCACACAACAGAATTTCACGAAACCTTTTCAGATAATAAGGACATACTATGTAGTTGTGCATATCGACGGGAAATTGCGATTCAATTTTTTTTCTAGGAGTTACGCCCCTTTGAAATTATTTACTTTAATGTACTACTGCAACAGTTTGTCATCGCAACTCCTCTCAAACCACACAACAGAATTTCATGAAACTTTGTAGATAATAAGGACATACTATGTTGTTGTGCATATCGACGGGAAATTGCGATTCAATTTTTTTCTAGGAGTTACACCCTTTTGAACTTATTTACTTTAATGTACTACTGCAACAGTTTGTCATCGCAGCTCCTCTCAAACCACACAACAGAATTTCACGAAACCTTTTCAGATAATAAGGACATACTATGTAGTTGTGCATATCGACGGGAAATTGCGATTCAATTTTTTTTCTAGGAGTTACGCCCCTTTGAACTTATTTACTTTAATGTACTACTGCAACAGTTTGTCATCGCAACTTCTCTCAAACCACACAACAGAATTTCATGAAACTTTGTAGATAATAAGGACATACTATGTAGATGTGCATATCAACAGGAAATTACGGTTCAATTTTTTTTCTATGAGTTATGCCCTTTGAACTTATTTGCTTCAATGTACTTCTGCAACAGTTTGTCATCTCAACTCCTCTGAAAACACACAACAGAATTTCATGAAATTTTATAGATAATAAGGACATACTATGTATATTGACAGGAAATTATTATTCAATATTTTTTCTTATACAATTTTTTTTTCTTATACTTATTTAATTTCTCCAATGACAATGTGGGGACGTGGGGTATGTGAGCGTGCTCACTAAGGTTCTTTAATGTTGCTGAAACTTTTAATGATAATTTTAATACTTTAGATGATAATCAAAAGTTAGTGTTTTTATTCTCAGATGTAAATATGATACGTGTGTGTGCCAAAACCTGTCAATTGATTTTAAAAAGACGTAGAATTTTTATATATTGTAAATAGTATTTTATTTCATATTGTGTATTATATCTATGCATTTTAATAGTCTCTTATAATTCTGTATAGAATGGCTCTCATTTTACCTAGTGTTATTTTACAATGTATAAAGATTGATTGTACTTGTTGAGAGATGAGCAGTGGCGTAGCTAAGCCATTTCTACGTGTACGCCCGAAACTCTACAGGAGTCTGAGGGCCTCTTAGTAGTGGGTTTGATTGGGCGAAGCCCCGAGGAATAAAACAAGTTATTGAGAATGATAGATTATTTCTGTCATTAAGAACTCAATAGCAACATATATATATGTAAGACTCAGATCGACGTCCGGTCTCTAATCGACGTCCGTTCCTCAAATCGACGTCCAAATCTGACGTCACAATGAAATAACATTCCAAATCGACGGCCAATTTTATGTCTATCTAATCGACGTCTTTTTTTTTGGCATTCTCTAATCGACGTCCGATCTTGAGCTTCTCTAATCAACGTCTGTTTTGGACACAAACTTAAAAACAGAAGTGAACCGATGGCAGCTGAAACATTTAAACCTTTAAACATATTAATTATGGGAGACAAATAAAATCTATTTAAAAAGAAATGTGTGTTGTGTTTTTTCTTCCAAATTAATATACATACTAGACTAAGGATGTAAAAAGGTTGTGATATCAATTTTTATATAAATTTTAGAGATTGGTATGATTTGCAGAGAGAATTTCGAAACTATACACAAGATTTCAAATAAAATGAAAGTGAGCAATTATTAACCATATGGCTTTCAACAATGATAAAAACCCATACAACAAAGGCTATTAAAGGCCACGAAATAAATAATGTAAACAATTCAAAATAGAAAATTAACGGTCTTCTATATATAAAAAAATCCGAAAAACAAATATGACAGACATAAACCATCGAAAAACCAATGCACTGCAGGCCCATACAGAATATGTCGGGGTTAAACATGTGAGTGAGCACCGCATTTAATCTAACACAGTGGTGTAACAGCAAAACATAATGCCAATTTCTTGCGTTTACGTTTCATTCCCCGTGTAAATTTCAAGAAATCTGTTTGAAAAAAATCTTACAGAGTCCGAATTATAATATTCTCAAAACAATTGGCTGTGCATCTTAACAATTTCTTGTCTATTGTTGAAGACTGAATAAAGATTCTAGATTTCGTTTGGTTTTCTTTGTCGTTGGGTTGCTTACTAATTGCCATACATTCACATGCATGTAATTTATTATTATGAATAGGAATCACACACTATAATGTGGATCAATTGTATTAACTTTTTATCAAGATAAACATTAATGTAGTTATAGGAAGATGAGGTATCAGTGACAATGAGAAAACTCGTCATCCAAATAACAATTTATAAAAGTAAACCATTATGGTTCAAGGTTACGCCTTCATCAAGGGAGCATGTATGTTCTCAGGTAACAGTTTGAAGAAATGTATATGGAAAGTATGTATAAATGTTTGAAAACTTAGTTGTCATAAGAACCCTACAAAACATGTATAAGTATAAGTGTAAATTAAGTCCAGTATTTTATTATTTATTGATATTGAACATGAATTAAAGACGACTACAATCAATCGGACGACGTTTAGGCAATACATTACGTCTGATTAGAGTATAAAAATATTGGACGTCGATTTGAGAATGTGACGTCAGATTTGGACGTCGATGTAAGGAACGGACGTCGATTTGAGGAATGGACGTCGATTAGAGGCCGGACGTCGATCTGAGTCTTACATATATACTTTATATATATGTTTATCGGAATACTTTATATATATGATTATCGGAATTCCAATGGGGACTAACTGTGCACCACTTATTGCGTACCTGTTTTTGTATTGCTATGAGTTACAATTTATGACAAAAATAAGCAAAGACCCATCGAAACAACATCTGATAAACAAATTTAATAATACTTTTAGATATTTGGATGATATTTTGGCTCTCAATAATGACGACTTCAGTATGTATATTAAAGAAATTTATCCTATTGAACTTACTTTAAATAAAGCTAATACCAACAATGACCACTGCCCTTTCCTCGATCTTGATATCTATATCACTAACGGAAAGCTGAATACAAAAATTTATGATAAAAGAGATGATTTTTCATTTCCTATCGTTAATTATCCATTTTTAGATGGTGACGTTCCCTTGTCACCATCTTACGGTGTTTATATATCTCAACTTGTACGATTCGCTCGTGTATGTAACAATGTTTTAGATTTTAACGAGAGACATTTACAAAAAAATGTATGTATTACCAAAAAATTATTACAACAGGGTTTTCGATATCACAAACTAGTCAAAACATTTACTAAATTTTATCATCGGTATAAGGACATCATTCGTAAATATAGCTCAACATGCAGACTTCTTATACGTTCAGGTATTTCACATCCAATTTTTTATGGAAATATTCTTTATAAAGCACAAAGGTGTCAGTATTCACCTCAAAAACTAACAAAACCTTTGAATAGACTTATTAAGAAGGGATATAGTTACAATACTGTTGTCAGGTCATTAAAGATTGCATGTTTTGGCGTTAATATTGATTCACTTATAGGGTCTTTGCATCGGAACTAAACACATTTATTCAAAAACCAGTTGTTGGCATGACACGGGCTATGTTCTTCTCATATATATTATGATGGTATGATACTAAACCCCTAACGGGAAGGATTGTGCCTGATGTTCATATGATGAAATCATAATCTTTCAGTCAGTATAATTGAAGTCTGGAGCTGGCATGTCAGTTAACTGCTAGTAGTCTATTGTTATTTATGTATTATTGTCATTTTGTTTATTTTCTTTGGTTACATCTTCTGACATCAGACTCGATCGGACTTCTCTTGAACTGAATTTTAATGTGCGTATTTTTATGCGTTTACTTTTCTACATTGGCTAGAGGTATAGGGGGAGGGTTGAGATCTCACAAACATGTTTAACCCCGCCGCTTTTTTGCGCCTGTCCCAAGTCAGGAGCCTCTGGCCTTTGTTAGTCTTGTATTGTTTTAATTTTAGTTTCTTGTGTACAATTTGGAAATTAGTATGGCGTTCATTATCACTGAACTAGTATATATTTGTTTAGGGGCCAGCTAAAGGACGCCTCCGGGTGCGGGAATTTCTCGCTACATTGAAGACCTGTTGGTGACCTTCTGCTGTTGTTTTTTTTTTCTATTGTCGGGTTGTTGTCTCTTTGGCACATTCCCCATTTCCATTCTCAATTTTACTTAACAGTCTAATTCATGAAGAGTTCCGTAGGACCCTAAGTTTCGCCCGTAATTGCTGCTTTCAGTGTAAAAGTGTAATCGTTGACTGCATAAAGTGAATCCCATTTATCAATCAAATACAGTATAAAAATAATCAAAAGTTTTCTTTAGATCTTTTTTTTTTATCTTGAATATTAGCGCTACTGTCAAAATTTCATGACAACTGTGAAAGTTTATAAATTTATCATATAAAAAAAATATAATCCCAGACCGTCTGTTAATTGTAATTGAAAATAAGGCAAATCTGTCTGTCAGTATGATACTCAAAAATGAAGAAATAAAATTATACTTTTAAAATTTGGCTTTATAAATAAGTCGTGAAAAAAGCTTTTGCAAAAGTTCCGTAAATTGGTTGAGGGTTTGAAAAAGTAATTGATGTGAAACAAACTTTAACCCCAGACTGTATCTATTTATATTGCTTTAAAAGCTTTTTTTCATCATAAAGCTCTGCATACTCTTTTGATCATAAAAAGCTGTCCAACTTCTGTTTTCATAAAGGTTTGACAAAGTTATTGGTGTTTAAATTGTTTTTAATACCGAGTCTAAGTAATGAAGCCGCCGACGACGAAATTTAGGATCTCTTTGTTTTGCTTGCACGACATAAATGTTACAGGTTAAGTTAAGATATCCAATCGTAGTATTAATTTATCGTAGGACATGTAGAAAAGTCCGCCCGTTCGGAACCAATCTTTACTTAAGTAGCTTTATGCATACGGGACCCGGACTATAACCGAAAATGAACACATACATTTGTATACCATATGATACCATTTGATTAAAAAGTCAATTTCGTCACTTTTATCTTCAATTACAAGCCACCATCAAAGAATTAATCACAAGGATCGTGTGCTTCCAACCAGTTCTATTTAATTTGTGTATATCAAAATAATTTTTGTGCAAAATTCAAGTGTACGCCCGGGCGTTTTGACGTACACGTAGCTACGCGCCTGATGAGACTTTAATAATAAAACATTGAATTGATTGAATTTATATTAACTAATCCACTCTGGTCGAGTATTTGTAAACATCGATAATATTGGTGAATGTCGATCCCTTCGATATCTTTCGCCTCTCTTTTTTTTTCAAATGAACATGTGGTGATGGGGGGGGGGGGTTGATTAAACTAGAACAAACTGAATACGCCCGTATACAATGGTATATACACTGTGCATATATTTTTTATAAAGAATATGAAACCATATAACAGCTACATGTACATGTAATTCTGAAATTTCATGTTTGCGAGCCCCTCCTTATAAACATAGATATCGTTTATAAGCTCCATAATCGTGTAACATACATGTACATGTGTAGCTTTTTTTTCTGCTTCTAGATTTTTACCTTGACCTTATTCTTTGATCTTAGAAATCAATACCAATAACACATAGCATCTACGAGTTGATCACACAACACCTGTGCGGGTATTATTTCTAGATGGAGTATTCAAATTATAACACGGAATACGGTAAGTCGATATTTAAAATTCAAATGTGTTAATCCGGAAATATATTTATTAATATTCTATCGTTAAAACGGAAACCTGAGATCGGTCTATTTAATCATATAAAAAAAAAATTGATATATATGATTGTCAATGAGACAACTATGCACAAGAGACCAAAATAACACAACAAATAACAACTATAGGTCACCGTACGGCCTTCGACAATGAGCAAAGCCCATACCTCATAGTCGGCGCGAAAGAGCCCCGAAGTCACAAATGTTAAACTAATCAAACGAAGAAAAAGAAACACAATGATCTAATTCAATTATGTACAAAATAATAAAAAAAAAAAAACCAATAAAACAAGTAGGTAACACAGCGACAAACGAGAATCACTGAATTACAGGCTCCTGACTTGGGACAGGCACATACAGAATGTGGCAGTGACTGCACGGTTAAACATGTAACCGGGTGTCCAACCCTCCCCTAAGCCGCGATAGTGGTGTAACAGCACAACTGCAGAACAAGCTATAAAAAAGTCCGTCGTTAAAGGGTTAACTCATCAGATAGATACAAATAGAAATTCATCTAAAAAAAACTCAAAGAGGACGTGGACGGATAATTGAACATCCCAACAATAAAGATACACTTAGTACAGATCCGATAGTACTCGCAGATACATGTACCAACAGCTATTTCAAAGACAATAGAAACTAATGAAAAAGTCATACATCTTAGACTAAATTATTGCAATCAGTACACATCTAACTTCCAATTGATTTAGGAAAGTGGTGTAAAACACAAATCAATCAACCAATCAATGTTTAAGATTTTGTGACCTACGGATTATATACAAATTTTAAAGTCGATCTTAATGTATATATTATTTTTTATTCATTTTTTATGTTTTATTACTTTTTAATATTTTATTTTTATAAGAATACTTTCTGCTATCCGATTTTATCATTGATTATAACTGAAAATGTTTTAAATATAAAATTTTGTTTAATTTTAAAGGTTCAGCTATCCCTCCATCAAAAGATACTCCGGTGAAAGAACAACCGCAAGCTCAGTATGGGTTTAGTCAGCAGCCAGGACAACCACAGGGTGTGGTGGTTATACCTCCAACATTGCTCATAACACCGGCACATTTTGAACCTTACGAGACCAAATGTCCTCATTGCCACGCTCAAATAACGACTGAAACATCTTTTAACATGGGATATATTGCTAAAATGTGTGTTTTCACATTGCTTTGCTCATTGTAAGTATAAAATAATAATATTTTTTACCTTTCCAAAAAGGTCATTTTGTATCTGTCACATTGATGTCCCCAAAAAAAATCCTTTAAGTATTGTTTTTTGTTTAAATTCAATGAGAATTATTTATCAGAACGATAAATAATACTGTCCTATCGCACTGATATGGAAGATGAAAATTATTAGACATTGTTCAGAAGAATCTCACTGTGTTCACATAATATATACGGACGGACGAACGAACAGACACACAGACGAACGACCAGACACACAGACGAACGAACAGACACACAGACGAAAAACAGAATGAACAGGAATAAAATGACATTGCAATAACTTATTGATAATTATCTAATCTAGAAACACTTTTATGGTATATCAGGATTACATCAGTTTAGTATGAAACTGGTTTTGTTTTGCAGTGCATGGTTTGGATTGTTTTGTGTTGCGTTCTGGCCATGTTGTAGTAATAGGTTCAAAGATGTAGAACACACATGTCCACGTTGCCGTAAGGTAGTAGCTAAGTACGAAAGACACAGAATTGCACCAAATTACCAAAGTCCATGGTTTAGACAACGAGGTAAATATTTATAGACTATAAGACATCTGTAATAAGACCTACTTATATACCTATATGGAGTTATTTTCTTTCAGAACCATAGGTCATTCTTTCTCAGAATCAACCCGGACGATACCATGTTTCAATGAAATATGCTCCGAGGCATAACATAATGACCTGTGTCAGGTCATTATTTTCCTTGATAAAAATGCAATCTTTAATTTACTTCAAAATTATTTTCGTCTGATAGTTTTTTATTGCCGATTTGGGAATTAAATATCTTTAAAAGTTCAATCGATGAAAGAAATCGTCAATGCCCGCATTTTATTCTTAGAAACAAATATAACGTGAAGTTTTGTTAATTTATCACTACAATACAGAAACATAGCATATATATATCATATATATATATATGTGAGATGCATTTTAATGTAGACTTTTATAAAATAAAGCCAGATTTAACATATAAGGGTACAAGATTTTGAAAATCTTATTGAGTCTTACTGAATAGGTTGATTGATTGTTGGATGCTTGCTTAACGTCCAGTGGTAAATATTTCATGCATGTTCAGGACGATACTCACTGAATACTGTGACCTACATGTATTTATATTCGTCGCCGTGTCAGTTCTTAACTTTTTTAACTTATGTACACCTTTTACTCTATCAAATGATCAACTAAAAAAGATAATCTTATTTTCTTTGAATAACATTAACGTAACTCACAAAAGTGTCGGGTGCGGAGGGTATATAATTATATCCTAATTATATGTTTAAAAAATGTATTGCTATTCAAAAGACAATCTTTCTGATTATTTCAGTCGATTCAATTAAAATTGTTGAAAAAATAACCAATTTTCCGCGATAGAAATGTCGTTATAAATAGAAAAAAAAAACATACCCCCCTCTTTTCTATAAACTAAGTTGATACAATAATTTACTTACAATGTGTCTTGTATTTGTCAAACACTGTTATCGGATGGTAACAATTCATTTGTGTGTTTTTTCATGCAGTTGCAGTAATATTTTTATTGTGTACGGATAATAATTTTCCAAAGGTTTATATCTAGATTAATAAGTGAGTTTTATTTCACATTCTAAATGAGACGTAGTGCGTATCAAAACCTGGCCGCATTAGAAAGGAATATCCCACTTTAGTGTGGTCGGTAAAATAGGATACTAAATTTTGCAAATCTTTATTAAAAAAAAATAATTTTGACGGTATATAAGTCAGATAATGCATATTTTAAGATTTTTCTTGTCGTAGAACACACCTTAAAATATGCATTATCTATAACATAACAAAATCCTATGTACTCTAGAAACATGTAGTAGCTGTATTATTGTAACAGAATATACTGCAACTGCAAAAGGTCTAAAAACAACGAATGGGTTAAATAAAGGCAACAGTAGTATACCGGTGTTCAAAATTCACAAATCGATTGAGAGAAAACATATCCGGGTTACTAACTAAAACCGAGGGAAACACATGAACCATATATAAGAGGATAACAAAGGAACAACAGTAACACTGAAGTACAACAAAAACAAACGCCAAAATACATAGAAACGAACTATTTGATAACAACTGCCATATTCCTGACTTGGTACAGGACATTTTAAGAAAAAATGGTGGGTTAAACCTGATTTAATAGCTAAACCTCTCACGTGTATGACAGTCGCATAACATTCCATTATATTGACAACAATGTGTGAACAAAATAAACAGACATAACAGGTAAAAATGTCAAGTATAATTAGCAAAATTTAGGTAATTTAACCATATTTTACCTCAAACCTGTACTAAATTTTTCGATAGATACAAAGATTTGGTTGGCGACTGTCATACAAGTGATAGGTTTGGTTAGCTTTAAAACCAGGTTTAATCTACAATTTTCTACATAAGGGTATGCCAGTACCAAGTCAGGAATGTGACAGTTGTTTTACATTCCTTTGATTTGTTTGAGCTTTTGATTTTGCCATTGGTGAAAAACTTTCCGTTTTGAATTTTCCTTGGAGTTTCTTATTTCTTTTATTTAACTTTATTTAGGAATTGTTAATTTTTTTTTATATATATAATTATGTACAGCAGTTATATCTAAGAGATAGAACCAAATTGAATATTAGATGTTTAATGTAAAAGAAATGTAAACTTGTACGATACGTGTAAAAATATCTCATTTTTTCTTTAATTTTGGCATGTGATATCTCTTTATTTAGTTCTTAGAATTTTGTTTCGAAGCACTTACTGTGAATATGTGTTCATTCCTGTAGTCGGGAATATATTAATTGGCTAAAAGTTCATATTATCATGAACTGCCTATTTCTGTTTTTCAACAAACTTATCAGAAGATTTCTTAAAGGGACATTGGCTGTCATATTCATGTTCACCGATTTGACTCAAATTCTCATAATTGATTTTTAACATACTAAAACGAATATTCAAATTAGAAAAAGTCTAAAATAAACATTTTACAAGGCATGGGCTCGATAAAATGTATCATCGTTTCGTGCGTATTTTAGTCTAGACGCCATCTAATTTAATATCGGGGGCCTCGGTGGCCAAGTGGTCTAAGTAGGTCTACTACTGTAATCACTAGCCAGTCAACACTGAGGTTGTGAGTTCAAACCCCTCTCGTGCGGGTGCACTAGACTCAAATCTTAATTGATTAGGATTGTCAGTTTTCCTCTCGAAGGTCAGTGGTTTTTTTCTCCACCTATAAAAACTGACCACCACGAAACAGCCCAAAAGTGGCGCTTAAAAGTGGCGTTAAAACACCAACAATCAATCAATCAATCAATTTACTATCGAGTTGACCTCCGAAGACTGCCGACGGTCATATAAGCGATATAAACATAACTATAGTCTAAGATATAAATAGATAGCAAACTCATGCAATTGGATTTTTCTAGGTCTGTTTAATTTTTGTCGAGCCTTCGACTTTAGTCGAAAAAGCGAGACTAAGCGATCCTACATTCCGTCGTCGTCGGCGTCGTCGTCGGCGGCGTCCACAAATATTCACTCTGTGGTTAAAGTTTTTGAAATTTTAATAACTTTCTTAAACAATACTGAATTTCTACCAAACTTGGACAGAAGCTTGTTTATGATCATAAGAAAGTATCCAGAAGTAAATTTTGTAAAAATAAAATTCCATTTTTTCCGTATTTTACTTATAAATGGACTTAATTTTTCTGCGAGGAAACATTACATTCACTCTGTGGTTAAAGTTTTTAAAATTTTAATAACTTTCATAAACTATCCTTGATTTGTACCAAACTTGGACAGAAGCTTGTTTATGATCATAAGATAGTATCAAGAAAAAAAATTTGTAAAAATAAATTTCCACTTTTCCGTATTTTACTTATAAATGGACTTATTTTTTTGGCCAGAAACAAAACATTCACTCTGTGGTTTAAGTTTTTAAAATTTTTATAATGTTCTTAAACTATCCTGGATTTCTACCAAACTTAGACATAAGCTTGTTTCTGATCATAAGATATTATTCAGAAGTAAATTTTGTGAAAAAAAAAATCACTTTTTCCGTATTTTACTTATAAATGGACTTAGTTTTTCTTCCAGTTAACATTGCATACAGTCTGCAGTTAAAGTTTATAAAACATTTATTAGATTCATAAACTATCCTGGATTTTTTACCAAACTTGGAAGCTTCTTTCAATCAAACGACAGTATCGAGAGGGAAATTTTTATTGATGTTTTTCCTCATTTTTGTTGAGTCTGCAATTAACAGCATAAGTAGGCGAGACATTGGGTTCCGTGGAACCCTTACGAATTTTATATTATAGGTGACAAATACATGTTAATCATCGTTTTTACCTGTATAAGAATGAGTTTTGTGGATCGAATTAGTCAATCAAATGATATACCTTTGTTTCACTTTCAATGTTGACATTCTATTCCTTTAATAACTGAACACGCATAATTCATGCATAATTCATCTCTAGCTAAGGGGTTAAATTGAAGGTCACATGAGTACGGATTCAATGAGGTCGAATTATTCACTTGCAAGTGAATAATTTATCATCGATGTTTCTTAGCTTATTTTGACAAAATTGAACCATAATGGCTGCTGAAAGCAAATTATTATTTCACTATTTCATTTTCGCTAATGATTGAACAAAAAAATCATATTTTAAATATTTTATATATCCTGTAACTAGTGCCCCTTTAATAAATATGAGTTATTGACTCAAATGACGATTGTTTGCCAATATTTGTGTTTTTGCAAAATATATTTTAAAAGTACAAAAGATAGCCATATCCGTTAATAGCAAACATGATCGACAGTACATTATCTACAAAGGGGCAATGAGAACGAAACCATTATAATATGTTTGTTAATGTATATTGTTATCAATACAAGTTTGTTTGCCTAGTATCTTCAAAAAAAGTTATCACTTGGATATGATAATTGAAAACTGTAAAAAAAATTATATTTCATTATGCAGGTATGGCCGGTTATGGAGCAGCATACTTTCAGGCTGGTTATAATCAGCAAGTTCAACCAGCGGAAGCACCACCAGGAATTCTGATTGTACAGCCTAAACCTATGGTGACAGCAGACCATTTCAAACCTTACGATACCACATGTCCCCATTGTCATGCCCAAATAAGAACTGAAACGTCTTATCAAGTCGGAGATCAGGCGCTACTTTGGGTGTTTATTTTCACATGTATATTGTAAGTAAATTTAATACATAACGTATAGGAACATTTTATACAAATATAACAGCTAGGTTTGTGTGATCGTCACCTTTTTGCAATTTATGGAACACTAATCTATACTATTAAACGAGAAGACCTCATTTTTGGTGTCGCTTCTCTCCTTTCCACAATAAATTAATAAACACGCCTCTGTGTCCTATAGGTACAGTGCATAGTCGCATTTGTCATCCATTCATATGATTATTCAGATTGAGTTATTTTGGGAGAAAAACGAGAAAAAAAGGCATCCGGACATTGTCCCGTCATTGGACAAAATTTTAAGTCAGATTAGACTTCCGGTTTGCGTTTTTCTGTATACTTTGAACATACATATACAAAGATTAAAGTGTATTTTCAGAATTCTATCTGCTATCATTTTCAAGTTTACTATCCACGGCGGTCACAGAGTTTATTAAATAGAGAGGGTCTGTATACTATATCAATGACCACCATGGATCGATTAGTAAACTTAGAATTGAAAGTAAATACACTATATTTATATAGTAATGAATGTTCATAATATACAGATAAGCGCTAAAAATATTCATGTGAACTTTTGATACCTTTTCTGAAATTCTCCAGTCATTAAATCTTTTACAAAATTCATTGATTAAAAAAAAAAAGAAGATGTGGTATGATTGCCATGTTGAGACAACTCTTCATAAGAGACCAATATGACACAGAAATTAACAACTACAGGTCACCGTACGACCTTCAACAACGAGCAAAGCCCATACCGCATACTCAGCTTCAAAAGGCCACGAACTGACAATGTAAAACAATTCAAACCAGAAAACTAGCGGCCTTATTTATGTACAAAAAGTGAACGAAAAACAAATATGTAACACATAAACAAACGACAACCACTGAATTATAGGCTCCTTACTTAAATGTTCATAACATACTAAATGAAAACTATGTTCATATTGAAATTGATAGAAAACCAAAAATTGGGAATTTTGGAAATAAAGGAGGAGGGATAAAAAAAAAAAGCATTTTCCTGTCCCAAGTAACCTATATATGACTTATGATACTTTTGCTGAAATTCTCCAGTCATTCAATATTGAACAGATATATCATGTTAAGGAGGGGTATTTGCGAAAAATACCAGTCGAGAGAATGTAAAATTTCACGAGCCGTAAGGCGAGGGAAATTCATTCTCAAGACTGGTATTTTTCGCAAATACCCCTCAATAACATGATATATCTGTTTAATTACACCGAATGTTAATATACTAAAACGCATTGTTGACCGTGACGTTACAAGCGTCCAGTCGGATAGAGTATTTTTGGCAAATACCACGGCAGAGAGGGTAAAAAAGGCATATCCTTTTAGCAAATACCCCGGCGGCGTTAAAAATGAACGATATTCATTTGATAACAGTAAATTGGTGAAAAATACACTGGTTATTAACCAATCAAAACCCCGGATTCTTACATAAGGTGTAATTATTTACAAAATTCTTCCAACAACACTTTACATACTTTAAAGGTACGTAACTACGCACTGAATGCCCGCGATTTCGCGGGTGTGTTCTAGTAACTAATTATTGGCGAATTTAAAAGGACCGTTTTCCTCTAGACTTATCTTTAAATACTAGTACTGAAATTTTTACAAAAAAAAAAAGATTCGCTTATGATAATTGTCTTTGAACGTTATAGCTCACCTGGCACAAAGGATCAGGTTGAGCTTTTACCATCACTTGTCGTACAATGCATATCCTAAACAAACCTGCCCTCATTCCTTATTGCGGTATTTAGTTTAAGAAATGTGTATGATGTCTAGTCATCTAAGCATTGTTGGATGAAACAAAACATAGGCCGGGAAAATGAAAGTATTATCGGTTATTTTTTATACCTCTATAGAAAGAGACGGACGGGTAAACAGGTTCAGATTGACGTAATCTGTTTATGAACATGAAAAATAATAACGGCACCTTGTAGGAGTACACGTCCTCCTTACATGTAGCTAAATAACTCTGTCATTTTGATGTTTTTTTGCCTACAAACTTTAAAATTATAATTTAGAAATAAATAAACATCATGTAACAAAAATTATAAAACAAAGACAAGATCTATACAAATAAGTTAATTACATAAATAGTCATTTAACACTGGAAGATGAGAGTGTATTGGATAAGACTTTTCCTTGCAACATGCCACCTCATTTTGACCGGACGTGGCTACATACTTGTACATCCCACACAGCCAAAAAGACGCCCTACAAATATAAAGACACACTTTTCTAGATTTTATAATCATTAAAAAAAAATTAACACATTCCAATATGAAATACTTTTTTTATTTTCACAGCGTATGGTTTGGACTTGTTTGCTTCATCTGTCTGCCGTGCTGCATCAAGTCTTTCAAAGATGTAACCCATACCTGCCCTCGCTGTCATCAAACCGTAGCGGTGTACGAACGACATGAAATGCTTTAATGATTTCCGTCTATTCTTTTTAAACATACACAATGAACTACTATGTATGTCTCTGTATAGCTGTTTGTTCGCTGTTAGCCAAGGCTCATTGTTGGAGGCAGAACATTGACCTATAATGGTTCACATTTGTGGTGGAGAGTTGTGTCATTGGCACTCATACCATATGTCCTTACATCTTCTTAGGCCTTAACATGTGGATTGTATGATAGAAATCTATATTTGTTTGTGGTCTATTTTTATGTAGTGTTTTTTACCCTCACTCAAAAATAAAACAATACACGTTTTTAAACTGTGTAAAAATGATTTTAGATCATTTGATAAAACCTGTCTATAAAAGGCAAAAAAGGAAGAAGAGGGAGTACATGTTCCTTGTGGACAAGTGGCAGTGCCTCATAAACAAGGATGTTGTTGATAAAACCGCCTAGTTTTGTTCAGGTATTGTGAAAGTCCCTTATCAAATGGCAAAATCAAAATCTCAATCACGTCAAACGAATGGATGCCAACTGTTTGGATACCAACTGTTATATTCTTGACTTGGTACAGGTTTTCTTGTGTAGAAAATGGTGGATTAAACATGGTTTTATTCTTAGCTAAACCTCTCACTTGTATGAAAATCACACAACATTCCATTTTATTGAAAATGATATATGAACAAAACCGACAGACATAAGAGGTATATATGTCAAAAAATGGGGTTCAACAGTCGACATTGCATTTATTGTAAGATATACTCTGCAATGTATTCATACGATTTTGTGTTTGTTTTATTCATGATATTACTCATTACAGAAATTGGATAACAGTAAAATCAAAAAATGAAATGTATCGATTATTATTATATTATGTTATAGATTTATATTTTTATATTGTAATACATGTATTTTTTTTTGGATGTGATATGTTTTAGGTTAATTATTATAATATGTGTGTATTGTTGAGCTTTATAGATGTATATTTTTATATCGTAACAGTGGCGGATCCAGAAATTTTCATAAGTGGGGGCCCACTGACTGACCTAAGAGGGGGCCCGCTCCAGTCACGCTTCAGTGATTCCCTATATAAGCAACCAATTTTTTTCCCAAAAAGGGGGGGCCCGGGCCCCCTGGCACACCCCCCCCCACCCCCCACCCCCCACCCCCTAAATCCGCCTCTGCGTAATACATGTAAAGAAGTGAACTCATATTTTCTAACAAACCTCTCTCGGACTCCGTGTTTTTGTTAATTTATATGGAATGTATTTTAGGTTAGTTATATTAAATATGTTTGTATTATTTAGTTAAATTATACATATAGCATTATGTAACTGTAAAGTAAATTAATATTCAGTAAAATAAACAATGTTATAATGTCAACAAAGTGAGAGGTATAGCGATATAAAACCAGGTTTAATCCACCATTTTCTACATTTGAAAATGCCCGTACCAAGTCAGGAATATGACAGTTCTTGTCCATTCGTTTTTTATGTGTTTTGTCATTTGATTTTGCCATGTGATTATGAACTTTCCGATTGGATTTTCCTTTAAGTTCAGTATTTTTGTGATTTTACTTTTTATCGACAATTGACCATTATTTTTATGACTTGTTAATATCAAATACTTTCGGAAAAGAAATTAAAATTTAGATATTTAGAAAAAAAAAAAAATACTATATGACACTCATAAAGTAGAATACAAGCACCTTAATCACTGTAAAATAGACCAAAGTGAGTCGGCAGCGGTGGGGACATAGTGATGGGAGATGTTTTAATTTAGATTTGCAGATCGATCAATGTTTAGTTGTTGCTGCCAATATAAAAACAAAAATGTGTTTTGCATGTTTTCCAATGAGGCTATTCTCCACACGATACTAAATGACACTGAAATAAACGACTAGTATAGGTTAGTGTACGGCCTTCAATAAAGTTGAAACCCATATCGAAAATTCAACAATAAAAGGTCCCGAAATGACAAATGTCAAATAATTCAATGGAAAAGCTAGTACTTTATTAGAGTTCACTAGAGAAGTTACAAGATAATTGTCTTGAAGTGTGGAAGATTTGAAAGAAAATTTTATCCCCGAATCTTGACAGATGATTTTGCCTATTTGCTAACAACTGCTTTTTGCATTCGTCTCAACTCGGCCGATTACGTACCCTCATAGAAGGAGAGTAGCGGATTATACCGAGGATTGCCGAATGCTGCTTTTTGATGTTTTCTTCTTTGATATTACCAAACCGAATATACCGATTCTATGATATAGGAAATGTTTGAATAAACTTCTGATAGATCTATCCGGAATTTAACCCCGTTGACACAGCAATCAAAAACGACACACACAAAACCACATCACAGGTCAACATACATTTTTCAAAATAGGCAAGGCACATGTATATCTTGACATTTCAGGTTCTATAAAATCGCCCAATCTGAAGAAGTTTCAAATGTTAGTTTCATTGTGATATGTTTAATGCTGCATTGTAACAATTGCTGGACACGATCTGCAGTATAGCCTTTGCTCATTGTTGAAGGCGATAGAGTGACCAATAGTTGTAAATTTCTGTGTCATATGGTCTCTTTTGAAGAGTTGTCTCATTGGCAATAAACCACATCTTCATTTTTATATATGCTTAAGCTGATCATCATCTTTTAAATTAAGTTTATGAGATAGCGTACAAGTGCAATGATCGATATACTTTAAATACTTAGTCTATATAATTACATAAGTTAAATAAAATTGAGAATGGAATAGAGATGAATCAATGTTTCCTTATAATACGTTATTCTGATTGGCTAACTGCAATCTCGCGTTTTTCTTTCATCAACTTTCCCGAAAAAAATTATCATTCATGATGACACGAGTTGGTCCGAGACCACAAATAATTCCTCTATCAGTTCTTTACACTTTAATTAAAGGGAACTATATTCGTGAACAACGAAAAGTGGGATCATTAATTGTGGTCTTGGGCCAGTTCCCACAATAATTGATTGATTTTTGGTTGCCTAACGTCCAAGGGCAAATAGTTCCCACAATAAAGTGCACAGGTAAATTAAATAAAAACTTGATAAAAATCGTGTTTTCATGATCCTAGCTAAAAATGTAATTATAGGTATTGAATGCTTCTTTTTATAACTTCATAGGATTGTAAAAGTGTTGACCGTGCGCACATTATTAGAATGAAGCGTGCACTTCGGTGAGCGCTTTTACACCCCAGTGAAATTACAAAAAGAAGCATGCAATGCTTATTTAACTGAACAGACAACGCAGACATGTTAAGTCTTTGTAATGATCTTTTAGCGAATATTTCTTAGTACCATATGGATTACATGTTCAGCAAGGTACACAAATAGTGGATATTTTGTTTGATTTTCCAACATTTCCTTCAGAAAGAAATCAAATTGACCATAATATTTCACGTTAATAAATTCAGACTATTATTATATATCACTTGATATATGATTACACAGACATTAAATATCCAGTATATTCCTGGTGCCATAATCTATATAAAAATTAAGAATTCAAATTAAGGAAATGCCGTATGATTGTTAATAAGTAAGTAAGTAAGTAATTTATTTTTTATTGGTTTAAAATCCAAAATTACAGGATTGATACCAAGACAATGCAAATTTGTTATACACAAACATACAAACATATATATATCATACCAATTTCATAAACATTATATGAGGAGGTGGTACCACAAAGTTATTTAGTGCTTAATAAAGCATTTCTAGAAATGTACATGTCGCTTATAAATTTAACAATAATTCTAATTATATCAGTCTCAACACACGTATACAAAAATTTAAATCTTGCTTCATTAGTCATATTTAAAAAAGAGGGAACTATTTCACTAATTTTGGAAAAC
Organism: Mytilus galloprovincialis; assembly: GCA_037788925.1. Lineage (NCBI taxonomy): Eukaryota > Metazoa > Mollusca > Bivalvia > Mytilida > Mytilidae > Mytilus > Mytilus galloprovincialis. The sequence goes on from CM075332.1 coordinate 61,706,367, forward strand.
AGTTGGTCTCTAATTATATTTAGTTTTGTACATTTTAAAGTGAAATGAAATTCATCTTCTACTTCTAAGAGGCACAAAGGACAAATTCTTTCTTCTACAGGGGTTTTAGTGTGACGCCCTTGTTCAATTCTAAGAACACTATTACTAGTACGAATTTTAGCAAAATGCCCTATTACTTTTCTGTCTATGTTTAACAATAAATAGGTTTCCAATTTATAATTTTCTTTAAGCTGTCTATATGTTCTCAGCTTATTACCATGTACTGATTTATTATCACAAAATATATTTTCTTTCCAATAATTAAGATATCTATCATTAAGTTTGGTATGAATTGCATATAATAAACGCCTTTTTGAAATAGTATCATGATTTTTCCAAACATGTGAAAAATTTAATGTAGCAAGTAACTGTTCAATCTTTTTAGCAAATCCATTGGTTAATTGCAGGTTGGAACAATATACATCTTTTAGTAAACAATTGTTATCAGATTTGATCACATGCAACCAGAAGCCAATTGACAGTTTTAAAGGTTCTATAAAAACTGGATACATACCAAGTTCAGCTAGTACTGCTAAATTGACAACTGATTTATTTACTCCAATTAAAGTTTTTGCAAATTTAATTTGAACTTTGATGGTAGCCAATGACCAATATTTTGACTCTAGATTTGTAATATCTTTTATCATATACAGAGACCAAACTTCACTACAGTAAAGAAGTATAGGTTGTTAATAAGACAACTATATGTCAGTTTGTTTTTCACGAGGAAACTATCCGACTTTTCCCTGTCAGACAAACTGACCAAAGCATTATATTATATTATTAATCGAATATTCTTAAGGATTTGTGATTCGTTTAAACTTGATCACATGTACATTTGTATTTACTCAGATTGCACTCCAATACTGTTGTGTTAAGCTTTTCGTAGGTCAAAAACAGCATATTGCACAGGGCATACAGCATGTTACTAAAAATACATTCTAGAAATCCCCAATTTTACATTCTTCATGCAATAGTTGTTGATTAATAATATAACAATTGTAGCCTTTGGTAGAGGTCAATACGATGTTATATCGACCTAGAGAAGCATATCGACCTCGGACTTCGTCCTCAGTCAATATGCTTCTCTTAGGTCGATATAACCTCGTATCGACCTCATACAAAGGCTATAATTGTATAGTGTATGTCATTGAATTTTTGGTATAGATTAATTGGTCTTTCGCGGGTTCATACATGTATAAAACATTATTAACATCATTAAATGCTTCCATTTACTCTCGCCTGTCATGCAAATCTTACTGCATGGCAATTTGTCAAATTCAGGGAAAATAAACCCCATTCACTGACAGAATTACAAAACAGAATGAAATACAAAGATTAGAAAACAGGAATATATCATGAAAATATTTTTAAATGCTTAGAAAATTATACAACAAATGCTAAAAAATATCTCTCAAAAAATAAAGAATGTTTCAGCATTGAATGTTAAATATTGCTCAATAAAATGAAATATAACAATTGTTGATCACTTGCAGTATTTATATTTGAATAAAATTGCAATTGCTATTTTTAAATAAAATATTGTTATATAATGATATGTTATGTTTCAAAAGAATGACAAGTAAAGCAGGCGACACAATCCAGCGTGTGATTCCAAATTTAAATCTCTGTTGTCAAATACATTTCTTGTAGCAAAAGCTGGATAATATTATTAATAATAATTCAGAAATTATATTCGTTGATTACGAACAAAACCTCCTACGAAATTAATTTTTAAAATATTTAATATACAATACTTCGACGTGGATATTAATAGGCCTTCCCGAACAAATAGTCATGTCGTCTGTGTTAAAAGACAGGCGTTGACTATTCGCATCCTTGTACATGACTAAAATACTATCATCACACTATAGGTTAATCATTGTTTATAATGTGTTAATTAGCAAGAAATACACGTATCAATATAAAATAGTATGTTTATATTAACTATTAATTAATTATATAAGTTCATAGAAACATTTGAAGAGGTATGACATGAAGAAATATACTGAGGAATTTAAAAAATGCAGCACACATTCTGGTAATTTTATTTACCTTATCATAACTGATCTGATATATCATGCGGCGCTGATATCTTCTTATTGTTAATAGAATCATTTTCATAACAGCGTCGACAAGATTATGTACTGGCTTGCTTATGTTATCAATTAACTGGGTCAGATTAAGTAACGTTCGTTCCACCGTTAGACACATAAACTGTGGGGTTGTCAAAGGTTCTAATAGCAGAGGGCTTAACCTGATTTAGATGTTGAATGCTTTAACTTTTATTTTTCTTCTCGTGCACCTGCATGTACTTAACTCTTTTATTGTATTTAAATACCCATTTGGATGCCTCTGATAGACTCAGTGTGCGTAAAATCACTGTTATCGATAGCCGATGACAAACAAGGTGAAGGTGCATTGTAAACGATTCAGTAATATTACCAACATAAGTATTGCAGTTGTCTAAGCTGTAATGAAAATGGTTCTAATATCTATGAATACTTGACCAACCAGAGGAAATTGGGAAAACTGGATTATCGTTAAACCGCATAATCCCAGTAAAAGACTGTAATGGTCGTGACAGAGTTCAAATCAGAGGCAACACAACTAAACTCAAAACATTCCAACAGTTAGAATTTGGCCTTTGAGATGACAGAACCATAAATAGAGTGAAAACCGTAGGTTTACCGTAGATTTATAAAATAAATGGCGATGTTACAATTCACTATTCTAACGAAATGAATGAACGGAATGTTCATACAGTTGATACATTTGTATATTTATACACAAGGGAGCTTACCATTTAATTTTATGGTTGGGGGAGAGGGTGAGGACGGCTGGGGTTAACAAAAACCTGTCTTTGTATTTTTCACTCTAATCGGTCCTGCTTCTTTATTAGTTTGTCCTGATTTTTTTATCTCATAAATTGTCATCCAGCCTTTTTTGCAAAGATGCTCATCCTGCCTTTTTATTTTTACAAAAAACTTGTTCTGTCTTTTTTTCAAATTTCAACTTAGCCCCATATAAAAATCTAATGCATGTTCCTGAAAATATTGATTTTTTTGTTGCGTTTTTTAGTTCCGTCATTATAGGTGTTTCCTTTTCCCTATCCCATAAATGATTCACTTGCCAAACTTATAAATAATTACTAATGACAAACCAAGGTCTTTTTATAATTTATAATATAATAGGAATGGATTGATGCAAAATATTTTCGAATCATAATTTTTAATATCTGCAAGGATCGATAATATGAACATGTATTACCAAGTCACACATAAATATGAATCAGAGATAGAAGGGATCTATTTTCGGACAAATACACATTTATAATTTATATAGTAAAATAAACATCGACTTCAAAATCAATACCTAAATATGTTTGATCTGATCAGCAGAAAATCTGAACACTGAATAGCAAAAGAAAGCTAAAAAAAAAACTGATCCAAAGAATTGAAAAAGAGTTGACGAGGTACTTGAAATAATTAACAAAATAATTCAGTAGATAGATACCATGGATACCATAAGGACATTTAAACTTATAAGAAAAATACTAGCTGACACAGTTAAGGCTAAAAAAAAAAAAAAGAGATTAAAACAGACAAGTAATATTACAGAAAACACAATATAGAAAAATTAAAGCTGTGCAATTCGAACCCAACCAAAAAACTGTGGGGGATCCCAGGTGCATCGGAAAGGTAAGCAGAGCCTCCTTCACATGTTGCATTCGTCTAGTTGTTCATGTACATGTACGTAACGAGAGTGCACACACTGAAATGTCTCGCCTTCTTTACTGACCATTACCTTTATGATGATAGCCCTAAAAATAAAGATTTACTATTAGTATCACATAAACTAAACATGATCCAAGAAAGTGATATGAAGGTCACATAAGCCAAACGGGATAAACATTTACACTTTACAACCATTACATACTACACCTTTTGCTCATGGTTTCGAAGACATATGCTTAATGAGCAAAATTAAACGTTGACAAATGAACCATACCATTCCTTACAATCAATCTATGCATTTAATATAGGTGCCTTATTGCTTATAGTATTTAAGAAACACGCTTAACCATGAAAACTTTACATTGACAAATGAACCATGAAAATGCGGTAAAGGTCATAGGATACCTGCCATACAAGGCATATACATCAAATTTACAATCATTCCATACCACAAATAAATTTGACCTATTGCTTATAGTTCAAGAAAAACAGACAGAAACACAAAAAAAAAAACATACACAGAGCATTAACCGTGAACACGAGGTCAAGGTAAAATAAAGTTTGCGAGACTGACATATACATCATAAAATATTTCCAAACACTAAATACAGTTGACTTAATGCATATACAGAAACATTTGGAAAAAAACACATAAACACAAAAATTTAACTTTGACCTTTGAATCATAAAAATGAGGTCAAGGCCATATAAAACATGCCTGTTGGACATGTACATGTACACCTTACAATCCTTGAAAAACATGGTTTAAAAGTTTTATATATGTACGGGCCTTTAATAGTCGACTATACTGTAACGTTTTCTTATTTCGCATTGGTAAAAGTCGTACATGTACGGCTGCCTATAGTTGCGTACATCTACATGTACATGTACTTCATTAAAACTCGGTTAGAAAATTGTTTCATAATTCGCATCCTGCCACATCTCAATATTTCATCTGGTTTTCAATTGAGCGCATAAAATCTTCCTTCGGTGGGTGAAAAATGTATCCAAACCCAAATCATGCCTATAGATTCTTTATACTAGACCAGAAAAAAGCCCACATAAACACATCTAATAATGGAACACAACAGAAAAAGTGAACTAATTCAACACAAGTATTTTTCTGTAACAGTTGAACATGTTATAGTGAATTCGAACGTTGGACACTTTGGAGGCATTTATCTCAGAAACCAAAAGTCAGTTAAATGTTGTACTGTAGCTTTATCGCCAAAAATTAGTATTGTTTAAACTTAAGTTGTACATGTATAATAGTCCTGTCTTTTTTTTTTTGCAGAGTGTCTCATCCTGTTTTTTTTTTACAGTAAACTCCTATCCTGTTTTTTTCAAATTTCATCCCCCCCCCCCTAAAAAATCAAATAGTAGCTCCATTATGGATTGTTTTCGTATTTGTCCAATGCTTATCTTTTCGTACTTGAGTCTGGTCTCAGGCATACCCATATTGCATCTTTAATTACACTGCAGTGCAGTAATTTAAGCCATGAGAGACGTAAATTGTCAAAAAATCGAATCAATAGTATAACATTGCATTATGCTATAAGATGTGTTTGCAGACAATGTATTGGCTTTTGTTTCTTCTTTTTAACGTGCATTGACAATAACTGTATATATTTTTTTAAGTTAAACACACGATTCTTCAATAACGAAGGTATAAAAATGTTGTAGTGAACTACGAAAGCCACAGAATTTCTTCAGTGTTTTATGAAGAAAGATTTTGTACCTTTCCAGATAAACATTGCCAGAACGGCTTCGAGTGGGATTCCGTCTTTGGGAACGATTCACAATGTGGGGTACTAGCTTTTTATTCACACACATGTCGGCAGTTCAATACAGTAAACATAAACAAATTGGTAAAGTTCAAATGCATTTAATAAAGTCCAAATATAAAGTATCAGTGTTACAACTTAGTTAATTTAAACCAAAAATAATGTACTATATGAATGCGATGGAAAATCCAAACGCAGTTCATGTGCTCTCGTTGGCATATCCAAACGGAGTCCCTGAATATAAATTTATCTTTCTTTAAATACCAAATAAAGTTGCTATAACAACACAGTTTGTTGGGGTCATGTTGTAAACAGAAATTATATAATAAAGTGATTTAATTTATCAAATAGAATTACGATAGGTGACCAATCCATCAATCAATTGAATTATGTGTGTATTTGATATGACCGAATAAAAAGTTGCATAACGAACTTGTAAAATATTTACATTAGCTTAGAGTTTAAAAGGTTATTGACAAATATATAGAAATTTATAATCTTACATGTTTCAGATGTAAACAAATATTTCGGACATGTGAATTCATAGCGAATTTTGAGATCATGCATGAATAGTATTGAATAAATTAAATATGCCTGCTGCATACGAAATGTACACAAAAGAAGTCAATATAATTAGACAGTTTGAAATATAAAATTTAGTACCAAAGTAATGTGTGACAGTTTTGCTCAAAGCGATATTGCAGTTATAATTTCATATTTTGATTTGTATTTATAATTCAAGTCTATTAAAGTAGAATAACGAGATATCATTTCGTATCATATGGAAGATTATAATGTTTACCGTTTTATTTGATAGATATACAATGTATGGTGGTAAACTGTTTATGTTTCTCCTACTGTACGAAATGATTTATCTTTATTCTTCATATGGTTCGAAATGTGTTATACTCATGGTAAGAGATGGCAAATTCATGGTACGAAATTGCTATTTTGGGTACGAAATGGCAATGGCACGAACGTTTATGGTTCGAAGTGACTAGATATCTTGTTTTTGGAAAATGATTGCCGCTGTAATGTGTTATCGTGTTCAATATAAGCAAATTATCAGATGTTAGTGTGATGAAAATCAATTGACTTTTGGGGCAAAAAAGACAGGATGTAACCCCCAGTCGGTTTATTCCAAAAGTTGTAGGTGCCAAAGCGACAAGACTGACAACAGGTTGATGGAGGTATCTGAAGCTTATTTTCTCAGAGAATATTTCTGTATGCATGAGTTTGTGGATATGAAAATAAGCAGATTGATGTAGTATGACTGCCAATGAGACAACTATCCACCAAGGTTCATGTAATTTTTTTATAAATAACAAGTGTGGACACAGATGAGTGTGGATAGTATGTTTGGATGTTTGACAGTGTTTTATGATAAATGTAGTTCTATGATTTTCCTATATGTGTTGTTAACTGTGTTGCACGATGACAACCAACCGGAGCATTAGGAGTATTGTTTATTTTATATTTAGTTTAGTTTTTATGTTCAAGACAGGCATGGAAGAGACACTAATTGCATTAGTTACCAAATGATTATGATAGAATATGTTCCACATCTTTGATTTTGGATACATTTTATAGTTAGGAGAGCAACACATAATAGGTTCAATTTTTCGTGATTTTTTTAAATTGGGAGATGCCATCAGAGATATGATATCTGAGAACATGATATAAGGAGCCTGTAATTCAGTGGTTGTCGTTTGTTTATGTGTTACATATTCGTTTTTTCTTTATTTTTTGTACATAAATAAGCCTGTTATTTTTCTACTTTGAATTGTTTCACATTGTCATTTCGAGACCTTTTATAGCCGACTATGCTGCATTAGCTTTGCTCATTGTTGAAGGTTGTGCGGCGACCTGTAATTGTTAATTTCTATGTCATTTTGGTCTGTTGTGGAGAATTGTCTCATTGGCAATCATATCACATCTTTTTTAATATGTATTTGCTAACTATTTGTATGGTTCTATTTATATATACTGAGTGCCAATGAAAACGCAACACTTGGTTTTTCAAAAATAAAATTTATATTAGAAATCATAATCTTTCAAACTGAATTGTTCTTGAAAATTAACAATTCTAACAATAGATCGATATCAAACAAAAATGTTTCATTGTCATCTTTCGGGCGCAATAGATAAACGAAACATCCAATGTTGAATCATCAAATCACAGTCCTAACTAAAAATGTTACAACCCCGTTGTGCAGCGCAATCTCGACAGCGCCGTGGAATTGATCATCCCGGACGTTTAATGTGATCTCGAGGAATGTTATTCCACTTGTCCTGTAAAGCAAACTCAAGCTGACTTTATGATATTGGTGGTGGTTTTCATCGTCTAAACCATGTCAAATCTGATGCAAAATTTGCTCTATCGGACCTAAATCTGGCGAAACGCACGACTTTTGGCCAAGGCTGGTGCCAAACGTCTATGTAACCACCACTGATGATTTTTGGTACATAATGAATGATTTTTGGTCTACAGAATTCGATGTTTACACCAGACAGCCGTTTAGATGTCGACTGTGGTCCTCTTTAACCGTTGAATTTCTGCGCAAATGGTGCTTTACTGAAATTGCTCCATAGGATCTACCGTGACCACCATTGAACTCACGTGACCTTTGGACATCCATCAGAGTCGATATCGGATATGTTAAAGACCAAATGTATCGGTTTTGCTGAGCGTTTCTTGCTTTTTGAACCCGGGGATGTGGCTTATCATTAACTGATCCATTTTTGTTGAATTTGTGGATGATTTGGGTTATTGTATGCTGTGAAAGGCTTCATTGGATCATGCCCGAAACTGCATGTCGCTGGTTGTCAGAAAGTCCTGGCATTTACTCAGATGTTTATTGCAGTTTCCTTACAATAAGGGCGGGAAAATTCATGACATTAGCCAAGCTTTAAATGACAAAATCGTGAAAATGGTGCGTATGTTGAAAAGTGGTGAACTTGGTTTATGTCCGTTCAAAATAACCCTTACTTTGCATTTGTTCCAAAAATCACCCAACCCTAAAGTTGTCGACAATTGTCTTTAAAGTCATTTTCAACCAACTTTACAAAGTTCTAATATAAAATAAATAAAAATTATCAGACTTTTTTGAAAAACAAAAGTGTTGCGTTTTCATTGGCACTCAGTATATCTTTGTGGTGGCTTGTCAGTATCATTAGTAAAACACCTTAAAATGTTGAATTGATCCTCAGATTAGAAGACATTTATTGGTTTTTAGTAATGACAATGCCTAACATGATGCTTGGGCCTGATGAGCTAGAAAGTAAGCTTCTGTGCTGTTTTCTATCAATTCTTTGATAATATCTCCTTCAAAGCTGGTGAAAGCAAAACAAATTTGGTCAATGGACAAATAATGTTTGGTTCAAACAAAAAAAAATGCTTTTATCTCCCTGTTACTTACATTGTACATAGAAATGATAATACTTGGAGACATCCTTGTACATGAGAGTTGTCTGTAAAATCTTTATTTCACAAAGAATGAATTGCATAACAATGAACTGAGCTCAAAGCAAAGCACTTTAATAATACACTTTGACCGAGAGCTCAATCCAGTGATATACTTTGTACTACAGGTCCTTCATGAACATCCATCAACCAGAACCATATCTCAATAACATGCCATTCTACATGGTTGGATCAGAAGTCCTGAAAAAGACATGATTTTTTTTTTATTGTATTTAAAGTATATATGCATACATGTAGGTTAAAACTTTCACAAATTGGTGGTATAATCATTCAGTGTCTGGCAACTATCAATCGCTTCATGCACAAACTGATATAGGTTGAGCATGAGTGCCCCTCTGTTGGAAATAAAAATATACCTCCACCTAATTTTAGTCAACTGATGAAGAAACATTCAAAACTATAAAATGTTATCAAAGACTTGTCAGTGTCTATATATAGCTATTCACCATCGCCACTGAATCAGTGATATATGTACACATAAATACATGTAAGACTAAAATTAAAGTACATATATAAGACTAAAACTGACATTCGGTCTTTACCTTCATTCCCCAAGTCGTGTTCAAATCTGATTCATGATAAAATAAAAATTATAACCAATGAAATCAAAGGTAAATTAAGAGCCCCCCCCCCTTGTCTGGAAAAAAAATGGTTGATTATTTAGAGAACCACTGGATCATGATCAGAGTGGTCCCTCTCTTAGGCAGTCAGTGGGCCCCCACTTATGAACATTTCTGGATTCGCCACTGGAAATATCCCTCTAATAGACTAGCGTTTAAATCCCAGTTTTCTAATATGGTAGCTAGGTGGAACCTAAAACTAAAAAATTTGAAAAAAATATTTTAAATATATTTCAAATGCATGTACATGTGATAATATAAATTCTCCAAATTTCACTGTATTTTTCCTTTTGATGTTTTTCAACTACAGCCAGTTTGGTGTGGGTTGATGTTTGATTGTTGTACATGTTATATATCGACATGAGATTTGTTTATATACATAATACTTATTTCCCTAAATTCCAATAAAATAGATGTGAGAAATTAAAGGAAACCATATGCAAATATTAAAAAAATAATTTGCATTTGTTCTGTTGATTGATAGTGGTACACATATGAAGAAATGGTGAAATCACTTATATATAGTTCTGATTAAAAGTTTCATGATAGACATGCATGGTAAATAAGTAGTAGGTTGTTTGAAGTTTGCAGCATATTCAACTTTGAACATCTTTTTCAGGTCTACAATCCATATAAAAATCTGTATCTATGTGGTATAATTTCCAACGAGACAGCTTTCCAGAGGTTAAAATAACAAAGTAATTATAGGCAACCATACAGCCTTAAAAAGTGAGAAAAAACAGTCTAGACATGTTAAGTAAGCAACAATTAAATTAAGAAAAGTAATGGCCTGATTTGCAACTTATAAACAACTGGTTTGGAACCCTCCCCCCAAAAAAATCAAAGAGCAGATTGCTCTGAGGGATACGATTGCCGTTGTTTTGTTGACACATGTACATGTAGCTGGATAATATTATTTTCAAAACTAATTCAACTGCACATGTAAAATAGTTACAAAATAGCCAATCCCGGATAAAAGTGTATGAACAATGCAATTAGGCCTATTGTGTTTTATTTTTGTACTATCAATTCCAAGTTTACTTTCCACAGCAGTCACTGAGACTCAGAGTGAGAGAAGGTATTTCACTTCGTATCTTATCACCTATTTTCCTACGTTAATTCTAGGAGGAACCCAATTCCTAACTCTTTAAATATTTAATTTCCTTTCGGTCAGTGATCATGACTCCTTTCCGTACACATTTATATGTTTAAATTGCGATCGTTTTTAATATAATACACTTTATTGACAGAATGAGCTAGTACTCGACGTATTGTTTTGATTCAGAATTCACGGAAGTTACTTCCGGAAGGGAGACAACTCGAAACAATAATATGGAAGACTCCATTTCGCCTGAAGGGGTGTTCTACGATGTGGACTATATTTATTTTAATTTAAATGATGCATATGATTTAAAATTATGCAACAATAATAACCTTCAATAGCAGACATACATAGAAAAGATCCCACGAGTTAAAAATTAATTAATTGAGTGGGGAATCCAGAGCAACCATTCAATCGAAAACACCTCGAAGTCAAGAAAACTATACCCATGCGCATAATTTCCAAAAAAAACCTGGAGCAAGAACGTATATTAAATGTTTATTAAACGACCTAGATAGTTCTCTATTTCTTTATGGTAGTACAATCTCAAAAAGTACCTTCATAAAGGTAAAATATAAGAAAAACTCCACTTCAGTTCTTATATGACAGAAATAAGATTTATCGGAATTCAGAGAACTCTCGCATTTTATCAAAACTGGGAATTCCCTCTAACGTGTTTCTAAATTTATAAAAACACTAAATATAAATACTGCTTAATTCTGATTTTCCGTGTTGTTAAAAACACACATATAAGTCAAGGGAATTATCAAACATGAAGATTATGAAAAGAACATTATAGGAAAGTTGTTAAAGTTCAATCCCTTTGTTTGTTTTTAACTTTTAAAGCAAGACATAATCATAAGAATCTGAGATGTTCCTTAATGTTTAGAATAAAACGATTGACGTGAGGGCAATACTCTGAGCCACCAGTATAAGTCTACAGATTGCTCGAAAGCAATCGTATCCCAAAAATAGTTCCAATGAAGATAAAGGCAAGCCTGGAGGGGATTCATTACATTTGGAACAACTTTTCTGAAGGATGGATACGTATAAAAATTAAAATATGTAATAAGATTGCCAATAAGACAACTACCCACAAATGTTCAAATGACAAAGCAATTATACATGTAGGCAACCATACAGCCTTCAAAAATGAGGGAAACTGTCCGAACATGAAAAGTATGCATTAATACAATTGAGAAGAGTAATGGCCTGATTCACAATTCCACTAATAAACAGGTCAGGAACATCTACCCTTCAAATAAACCAGATGCTCCACAGGGCGCAGCTTGATACTACAGCAGAGGCCAAACCCTGAACAGTTGGGGCAAGTATGGACACAACATTAAAGCCGGATACAGCTCTGAATTTGGATTGTGATCTAATAGTCAAAACAGAATAGGTTTCTGACACAGAATGAATGTAGTCCAAGAACTTAAAACATTTAATATTAAATTGGACTTTTACCTATTGTGGTCCTTTATCCAAAAGTCTTAATACATGGTTTGAGGCACTTGTCGCAGAAAAAAATCCTATATATAGACTTAGGGGTCGACCATTTGATATTCTGGGGGAGGGGGCAGGAGGATTTGTTTTTGATCGGTTATTTATTTTTGTAATCTAAGAGGACAAATTATTCATTTTCTGCACTAGTGAAGCAAGATTTTTCATTTTCATTAAAGCAAGGGACTGATTATTCATTTTCACAACTGTATTTATGATATTCGAAAAACATACAATTTTTAAATGATTTGTTTATTATAAACAACATATTTGTGTTTCCTTTAAATTTTTATTTTGACATTATTTTTTTTTGCGTACCGAATGCTATAAATTTTTATTTTGACATTTTTTTTGCATGCCGAATGCTATAAATTTTTATTTTGATATTTTTTTTGCATGCTGAATGCTTTGATATTTTTTTTGCATGCTGAATTGATATGCACGCAGTTGCGTGTTGGCATATAGGGAGCTACGCGCCTGAATACAATTTAATTAAATATATTAAATAACTGGGAATCCTCCCCCTTTATAAGTAGAGACAATCCATAACCTCAGAAATATTAATCTTATATTTATATAAATGAAAAGTAAGCTTCCATAAATAAAATTCAAATGTTTCTTAAAATTGGTGAAAGTGGTATAGTCATACCCCAACATGTTGACCATAGATAGACAAACAATTCACTTGCATTCGATTCGCATTTGAACTATGTGTTTGTTAATGTAAACCATTTCAAATGTGAATTAAACTAAATCAAATTAGTTAATGTCAATGCAATCCAATTCAGATTAGGTGTGAACTCAGTATGATTGTCATGTAGTTTCAAACTGAAAGATACTTTTAAGGGAAGGGAAAGAAACGGATAAAACCATGTGTGTTACAAACACTGTTTATTCAAGTCAGAATCCTGGATCTCAATAGTACTTTCATAATGTCAAATAAAAACATGAATATGATAGTTACATACAATGCTACATGTATTTAATACGTATTAAATGACATTTATTTTAGTGATTGGTAATTAGGAAAAATCTGAAATTCAGGCATAAATTGAGACAAACAATATCACTGAATGCAGTTTCTAGTCAAGTGACCAGCAAACATGGAAATCTACCTTTTGAATGAAAGGAGAACTCTAACATTGAAAATGAATGATGTAAATCTAGATTCTAATAATAGCCGAAGGGAGCTCACATTCACAACAGTTAAAGCATTGCTGAATTAGTGAACAAAGCATTTTTCTCGTTAACTTGAAAATCCACCTATTATAATGGGAAAAACCTGAGTTTCAAGACATAAATTGTAAAATTCCTGATAAAAAGCAGTGCCAAGCATGCATGTAATATGCTTGAAACATATTCAAAGAACAAAGTTTTATAACTTCCTAATGTCATTTCCAAAATTTATCAAAACCTAAATCTTACTGTGGATTAAGGGAGAATAAGAGGGAAAGTTGAGTCATCTTTTTAGACTTCAGTTAAACTGAGACTACTATAATGCGTTATAGTAGTCTCAGAGTTGAATAATGACTTATGAAGTTATGTAGACTTACCTTCTAACAGTCTAATTAAAAAAAAAACCACCACAATACTCAGAACTATGTCTAATTCACTTTGACTACTGATATGCAAACCTAAAAACCTAAATGATAACCCATTAGTGCATTAGTATGCAAACATGCAACGTGAATGTGATTGCTTATCAAATAATACAGAAATAATGCATGTACAGTTTATGAAGAAATTAGTTCATCAAATAGATCGATTTTCACTTTTGACACGAATAGGTCGGGTTGACATTTTTGTAATCGGGGATAATATTGAGATAAATGGGATAAAACTGACCGTCAAAAAGGTCTAGAGAAGCACATCAGTAGAACCTTAACATTAATAAGTAATACTTACCAAAATTTCTCTAATTAATAAACTATATAACAGAAATTTCACAAAGATAACGGTAAATAATTTTGATGGTGGTGGTGATGCTAGTTAAATTGGCGCGAAATAATATTCTTACTCCTTTTGCTTTACGTAAAAAAAATGTATAGAATTGAATTTGACATAAAAAAAAAACGTGAATATGCAAAAGCCTGGTAATATATAAATGATAAAGTGTGTATAAATTTCCGTAAACGAATTTACCCGTATACCTCACTAAGAATTACATTTGAGCGCAAGGAGATCTATTTGTGAAACGGTTTATATAACCCCGGTTGAACTCAGGGTCGTATTAACGGAATTTTTTGCGTTGCTTTTAAATCATTGAGGCCATCTATTTTTATTACGGGTTTCCACATCTTTAAATCGGAATTATAGAAAAAATGGAATGTTGTTAGCAGAATCAAAACAGAAATGATGAACACTGCAACATTTTCAGTAAAACATAAATAGGATGGAGGATCTGTGTATTCACATTATTTGTATTTACTCTCCTTATTCCTGTGAAGCGTGTGTGCTTTACATCGAGGCTTTCTATGCTTATCATCGACGCCACAGTACTTCAACCAATCAGACAACGTTTATTTGGGGCATTCGACCTATTTTAACTCAGATTTTGGAATTTTTTAATCGAAATTATAGAAAAATGGAATGTTGTTTGTACATATAAAATAGAAAAAGATGAATACTATTAGCTAAAGCAAGTTTAGATGGGGTTATGTGTATTTACATTGTTTGTACAACTCTCCTTACTGATGCCATATTTTGGAATTTCCGTGACCTAAATGGTTCGCGAAAATTAATATTTTTATATATAGTATAGTAATTAAGTAATAATTCATGGCAGCCGTAAATTTGATTTTATTTAGCCATGGGTTGGACATTCGATTTTTTTACCCTGAGCGTTAGCGTTGTATCTGAATCTTTGACTACGTAAAATGGGGGTTTTGATGTCGAAAATTGAGAATATCTGGTAGTAAAATAAGTTGGTCGTAACATGGAACAGCATTTTTGTGTATTACTGCGTTTGCGCTAAAGGTATATATATTGTGATTATACTGGTTGGTCGATATCAGGTCGTTATATTAGAGTGATAAGCAACCGCTCGTCATTCAATAAGGAGAAAATCCTATACCTTAAAGTCGGCTTTAAAAAGCCCCAAGATATAAAAATATGAAACAATTCAATTCAGAGATCTTATGGCCCAATGTATAACATTTTTTGTTTGAAAAACCAATATGACTAACTTGAACTAACGACAACCGTTTCACCCAGGCTCTTGCCCTGGGACAGGCACAAAAAGAATCATCTTGTCGGGTAAACATGTTTGCTTGACGTTTTAAAAGCTACAAGATTTCTTTATATACCATTAAAATAATTTTGTATATAACTTTTATATATCAAAGTGTGTCAAACAGACTGGTGTACTTGATGTTCAGCAACAACAAAAAACTTACAATGCTAAAATTAATGCTTTGTACATACATTGTATAAAGAAAGCGTCACTGAGATATATACACAAAGAAAAATGTTAAGCGTCCCCCTGATATATTGCATTATATTTTTTTTTACCCAAAACTTTAATTTGAATATAAATATAGATTTTAACAAGATCAATGTTCCTTTAAAAAGATGTGACCATACAGGTTTGGCCGGTTATTAGGATATCGACGCACCATGCATGTGAACCATGCCTCCCATGCAAAAAACAAAACGCAGTTTCCCCGCGGTTCAAATTTGAGTATTTAAGACCGGCGATTTGAAAATTTTATTCACACTCTGTGAACATTGTACGAAGATTAATATCGGAGGCTGAAAGATGGCCGATTACCGACATGCTGTCATCAGGGTTATCTTATAAAGCTATTGGACGTCAGATGGGCTATCATTATACTATAGTCAGCAGGCTTGTGCGGAACCACATCCAAACCAATAACGTTAAAGACTTGCCAAGATCCGGTAGACCATTGGTAACAACGCAGCGTGAAGACAGGACACTGCAACGCCTGGTTAGACGAATGTCATTCTGAACAAATCCTGTTCTTAAAAGATAATAATTACCTCATAGACAGCTGTCAACCAGTCACTATTTAGGATTTAGTCACTATACGAGGAAACCTTAATGGTGATCAATACATCAGAGACGTTCTTCGACCAGTAGTTGTACCTCATTTTGATAACCATTCAGCTGCAACACCCGTGTTTATGGCTGACAATGATAGGCAAATCGTTCAAGGGCAGCTACCGCATTTCTTCCATGGCCTGCCATGAGCCCGGATTTAAATCCGATAGAGCATATTTGGGACACGTTAGGCCGTCGGGTATAGGCAACTAAACCACCTGTACAAAATTTATGTCAGTTGGAAGCAGCGTTGCACCGGGACTGGCGGCAAATACCACAGCAGGAAATCCGACGACTAACTGGAGGGATGAGACGCAGGGTTGAGGCCAGCATCCAATCACGTGGTGGTTTCACCCGATATTGTATACAGAACTATGAATAACGTTAACAGACTTATAATGAACGTTTTCTAATACCACAGTTCACTAGGCCACGATCGCACTACAACCTGTGAAAAAAATGCAAATTTTGATGATCGTACATGTAGTACGATTGTGTAGATCACAGTAAGGTCGTATCACGGTCATGTTGAGGTCTTCAAGACCGTGATGAGCGTGGTCAACTTTGAACATTTTCAAAACAATCGTGGTGAGATCGTGGCGAAATCAGGTCGAAGTAGAAGCGTAGCGAGAGCGCACTAATCGTAGTAAGATCGCAAAGGTCGCTGTACCATCGCATTACGACCTCACTACGACCATCACGTTCTCACCGCAACCCAACTACGCTTTCACTACAACTATACCACGCTGTTCACGACCATAGTAAGATTCTAGCACGCCCTTGTCGTCCTCATCACGCTCTTCTTACATGTGCGACCCGACTACGTTCATACTACGACCATCATTCTTGTTTATTTTTTTCATTTTTACATAATATATATTCAACCTCTCCAGGTTTTGTTTGTCTGTATGTAATTAAGACTTCATTAGAATTAGACCGTTGGTTTTCCCGTTTGAATTGTTTTACACTTGTAATTGTGGGGCCCTTTAAACCTTGTTGTTCGGTGTGAGCCAAGGCTCCGTATTGAAGGCCGTACCATGACCAATAATTGTTTACTTTTATAAATTGTTATTTGGATGGAAGGTTGTAGTTTAGGTCGGATTGGTCGGTCCAATATCTCTGCAAGATCAGTATTCGTTACTTTCAGAGTTCCCTCTGCCTAGCGTGATCGTTGTAGAAGCGTAATGAGGACGTACTTAGCATCGTGAAAACAACGAAATTCTACATTTTCATTCCGCTCAGACCGCGATCTCACCACGATCTAAATTTTTTTTAGATCGCGATGAGCGTGGTGCGATCGTGGTCTAGTGGGACTGAGGCTTAAGTGAAATGACATTAGTATCATGCATGACGAACTCAGAAGGTCCATACTTAAAATGGACACGCGTTAGTGTTTAAACTGGACTTTTGGTTTTGTGACAATCTATTCATTAAATTATCTTTTGTGTTGCAATTTAAATTGTTGTGTATTTCTTAAAGCTAATGTTACATTGTATGTCCTTACAGTCTGCATGACTAATTATGGCACCAATTGTCCAGGATCCCATGTCCCTTATCGTAATATTTGTCAATTCGAAAAAACGTGGGGGTGCTTAACTTTTTT
Organism: Mytilus galloprovincialis; assembly: GCA_037788925.1. NCBI lineage: Eukaryota > Metazoa > Mollusca > Bivalvia > Mytilida > Mytilidae > Mytilus > Mytilus galloprovincialis. The sequence continues at coordinate 61,724,299 of CM075332.1, forward strand.
CGTTGTGTATATATGCCAACATACAGGTGAATTATACGTCATGTATGTTCTGATTCATTAAGAATGGATTTGTATATCTAAAATGCGTAATATATACTTATATAACCGCGCTGAAGTACGTCCTTATATAGATATAGGAAGATGTGGTGTGAGTGCCAATGAGACAACTCTCCATCCAAATATACATTGACGAATAATATATTGTAAACAACCTTGACCTGTACAATATTAATTAAACAGTTTTATACATTAATGATTAATTTTCGACAAATATTTCCTCCTTACGATCAATCATTTAAAATACTTAGTTTCGTAACTTTTTCTTGATTTACCACAAAATTCCAATATTTACCACAAAATTCCAAATTTACCTCAAAATCCTCATTTAAACAAGTTTGACCGATATTATTATTTATAAATATATACAATATTGGGTCTATATAAAAAATATACTTTTTTGTATGAGGCTGCATGAGAATCTAGGGATGGGCGAGGTTCTAACCGGCCCTTCATCAGTTTTGCGCCGAATCCAAAAAGTTTATATTTTTTCTGACATTGACCTATTATATTATACTGCAACTTATAAATTAATACGTTAATAGCTATTTAAATTGTAAAACTTATTTGATTTCATACATATTTTCATCCTTAAAGAAACCCCTGATTGGGAAAAAAGTGATCCATGATGAAATTGACATTGCACAAAATATAGCTGTGTTACTATATTTAGGAAATAAACACAACTAGTCATGCTTCAATGATTCCCTATATAATCAACGCAATTTTTCCCACGAAAAGGGGGGGGGGGGCCTGGATCCGCCTGTGTAAATAGACAATAACTGTTTAGTGTCTTTAAATATCAGCTGTATTTGTACGAGGCTAGGAAACAAGGTGTATGCGAGCTTTTAGCGAGCTACTACACCTGTTTCGAGCGAGTACAAATACAGCTGATATTTAAAGACACTAAACAGTTATTGTCTTTATCCTGCAATTAATTCGGTATATTATTTGTGTTTTGAAAGACACAAAAACTAACATATTTAGCATTTATTTTCTATTTGTAATCCCTTGAGGCCCGCGTAGTAATATCAAAATCACACATTACTCTGAAGACGGGTTCGCCAAAAAAGAATCTCGAATGGTCAACAATAATACATCGCTCAAGGTGAATACATGTAATTATCTATTTTAACATAACAACTAATGTCAATGCCAGAGTAAAAACAAATAACAAAACATTGTCAAATTTGAAACAGAAGTGTACGAGTTGTCCTACGCTTCAGACTTGAAATTGACAACTAATAGTGTTTGTCGAAAGGTGCTTTATTATAGTAATGCATTCAAATATAGTTATATCAAGCATGGTATCAATAAGCTACAATGAACAAAGTGTCAATATGAAGCACCTGAACCCATATGTGGGTAATAATAAAAGTAATTAGAAAAAATTAACAATAAAAAGAAAAAGAAAAAAAAATATTTTACATCAATTACATAATTAAAAGTGGCTGGAACATGCTCTTTTGCTTAAAACCACACGGTAATATAAACCCGGATGAAGTATCAAAGGGAAGCAATCTCTTACAAGGCGTTATCAATTAGGTATAATGAGAGTTGCCTCCCATTGTACGCAATTGACAAATAATAGTGTTTGGCGAAAGGTGCTTTATTATAGTAATGCATTCAAATATAGTTATACCAAGCATGGTATCAATAAGCTACAATGAACAAAGTGTCAATATGAAGCACCTGAACCCATATGTGGGTAATAATAAAAGTAATTAGAAAAAATTAACAATAAAAAGAAAAAGAAAAAAAAATATTTTACATCAATTACATAATTAAAAGTGGCTGGAACATGCTCTTTTGCTTAAAACCACATGGTAATATAAACCCGGATGAAGTATCAAAGGGAAGCAATCTCTTACAAGGCGTTATCAATTAGGTATAATGAGAGTTGCCTCCCATTGTACGCAATTGACAACTAATAGTGTTTGGCGAAAGGTGCTTTATTATAGTAATGCATTCAAATATAGTTATACCAAGCATGGTATCAATAAGCTACAATGAACAAAGTGTCAATATGAAGCACCTGAACCCAAAACGAAGTCGCCTAACACAGGGGTTAAAAATATATACATAAAAACAAAAAAAAAAACAAAAAAACAAATAAAACAACAACATCAAATCAACTACCAATCAAATAATTCATGGCTGACGTAACCCGATACATATCAACACTAGCTTGTTTAATGTAAGTCTGAAAACAATCAGATCGCCAGTCTCCGTGATGTTTCAATAAAATCTCAGGAATGCCAGCCTTGGTGGCTAATGTAGCCCCTCCGTGTCTCAGAGAATGAAAAGAATAAACTGAAGGGTCTAAACCAACAAGAACAATTAACTCTCTAAAACGGTTCAACAAAACGGTCTAGATAAAGGCAATAATTTACCATGAACAGGTAAAGCAAAAACGGGAGCATTCTTATCACCAGGTATTAAAGACACAAGATGCTTATAAGCTCGAACAGGACATATTGATGGCTCAACTGAACAACACAGAGAAACCTGATGGGTGTAATCACGATCTTGTCTAGTCTTTGACCATTTCAATAAATGGCGGATACCCTTTTCACTAATAACAACATTTTCTCTGGTCAATTGTTCACGGGAATTAAAAGATGTAGAGCTTCTGCTGACCAGGTTTGACGCCCTAAGCATACCAAAAAAAGCAAACGTTAGAAAACACCATAAACAGGCATCTAAATAATCATAAATATTCAACAACCTAACAATATCAATTAAATGTGTAGGTAAGAATGGTAATTTTGACACAGCCACATGCTGATTCTTATGGCTAAATCCTCTTAAAGTCAATTTCAATTCTGTAGATAAAAAAGCTTCCACAGTAAAACCAAAAAGTTGACTCCAGGTCTTAATGCCAGAAATATAATTCTTAACAGATGAAAAACTGCTTAAACTCTTGGATAGAAAACATGCATAAGCACACAATGTATCCTTAATACAAGGAAATGGTCGAAATTTATAATACACACAAAAAATATGGTATGCATTGAGTTGACTCTTCAAATTAGAATAAGTACCAGGCCGAAAGGCTGCACCCTTAGGAAGCTTGACCTCTTTCTGTAAAACTGCTCTTCTGGACGTAAGACCTGGAAGTCATAAACAACAGTAATTAGATAAACAACAATGTCATATTAATTATCGAAGTTAGTCTTATCTGACACCAATTATGCGCAAAAGAATTTCAATGTATCATGTATGAAAACCTAAATGTTTTTTATAATATCATTAAACATATGACTAAACACTTCTTTCTCAATAAAATCTTAATTGTAAAGTTTAGATTCTATAAAAAAAAACTGTGATCTGTTCTTCTCCGAAAGATTCCAACGGGAAAGCAAATCTGATAACCTATTTTCAACAGATACTATATAACTCACACGCAGTTGAACATTACTTGACGCACACAAGTACCATATTTGACGTGCCAAATTCAACATTTCCTGATCACGTCCTGTTCCCCTATTTAAAATTTCAACACATGATTGATTGTTGCAAAACAGCTGTACCCGTTTATTTGAGATACTAGATGTCCAGAATTAAATTGCTATGTAAATCGCATACATTTCAAGCACAGATATGTGCATGTCCCGCAAAGACTCCGGTATGTCCGAATGAAAATATTCAAATGTCGTGAAGTTGACACCACCGATACGCTTGAGACACGCGTCAGAGGAAATAATTGCGTCTGGTGAAGACCAATCTACATCGGGAATTATACTAATTCCATTATAGTCATGTAAAAATAATAACCGCCATCGAATGTCTTGTCTAAATTCATCTGTGATATGAACACGATAATGATTGAAATGGTATTTTCGTAATGTTTTACATCAATTACATAATTAAAAGTGGCTGGAACATGCTCTTTTGCTTAAAACCACATGGTAATATAAAGCCGGATGAAGTATCAAAGGGAAGCAATCTCTTACAAGGCGTTATCAATTAGGTACAATGAGAGTTGCCTCCCATTGTACGCCATTCACTAAACATGCATGCTGAAATTGACGTGGTTGATTTTGTAACACAATCATACACATTCATGTTTTGAAATCGACAATTGTCATCGTCATTGGAATGCAACTGGAATACATATTCTGAGGTCACACAGGTTCAAACAATACTCAGTCCGGCAGTGGGCGGAGCTTTAAAGCGATATCTGTATAGTATACAGATACATGTACAGCATAGCGATATCTGTAGGGCTGTATCTGTATAGTAAGATACCCAATTGCAGGATAAATAGCAGTAAACGACAATTTTTCTTTCGGAATATGATGTTAAAAAATGGATGTTAAATTGGAACATTGGGGCGAAATGGGGTTATTTTTGTTAAATGTATCACTAGACAGGCTTTTGCATGCAGTTAGTTTTCTTTTTGAAATCAAAGTTACGTCAAGTTATAGTTAATAAAGGGGACATTTTATTCACCCCGGTAATATATTCGAACCCTTGATCTACCAACTATGGTTTGGTTCCGCATACCCCCCCCCCCCCCCCTCCTTGCACCATTGGCATCCTTAGAAAATTAATACAATGTTAGTTACTAAGTCTAATACTTAGATATGTGAGAATAAACGAAAAATAATAAGAGGGTCATCATCCAATGAGTTTTCTGTTTGACATTATATGGGTCATTTTAAAAAAAATGTCGAATTTTGAAATTGAAAAATTTATTAAAAGTTACTTATCCAAACAACCCTCTTCATAGGCAAATCAAAACAAACAGTACTTTAAGAACAACATATTAAAAGATGCAATCTTAATGATGTCATACAAGAATATCTTGAAACATTTTTTGATCGGTGGTACAATATTTTGTCTATCCTGTTACCATTTTCAAAAGAAATTTTGGGTTATAAAGAAAAGGTTAAGATAAAATGTTAAGCTTGTTTTACGTAGTCAATTAGATGGTTTTCAAGATAATAAACTTCTATATATATTCATTATGTGAAATAATAGATTATTTGCCAATTTTCTAGGTTGTACTGAAAAATGCCTCTAAAAATTGGTTTTCAAAGGTTGTAAAAATTACCACCAGTAATGCAAGTCTAAGATAGCAATTTACATTGTTAGGCAGTTTTTCACCCTTTCAAATAAACTCAACATCAAGTAAATCCCTCATAAGTTAGTTTACTTTTCTCTTTATTTCGTTGGTAACAGGAACGTACGTTTCTGGTATATCACTATATAAAAGTCTATCCTGTTACCTTTTTGTCTATCATGTTACCGATATCAGTATTGCACCTGCAAATGCTTAATTGGGAAGATTAAGACGTTATAACCTTAAGATAAGTTCAAAAAATGAAATATTTCATTCGTTTTGCACCTATCTGTTAAAATAAAAAAATTAACGACGTTTTAGTCTACAATTGTCTATCCTGTTACTGTAACCATAGCAACCATAGTAACAGGATAGACATAACAGGATAGACAAATTTCTTCGTTTTTGATTGCTGTTGTGAAATAACTACTCCCTTTGGTGAAGTGATTATGGTTTTCTATTGTGAATTTGGTTTCCAACACGTTATTGCACTTTTTTACAAGCATACTATTGGTGTAATTAATCAAAATTGTTGGTAACAGCATAGACATGAAAAAAAGTACACTCTATTTTTTCGCTAAATGTCTGAAAATTTCTGTTCTCTACATGGTCGTTCAAGAAAAAAGGCGTTTTAAATGTAAAGATTATTTTGCACTTTTGAAATCAACACTGACTGATTCAATATTCATAGGGAGAATAATTTAAGGACTGATTTCAGTAGCGGTAACAGGATAGATACAAACCTCCCGTACGCTGATTGAATTTAGTTTGTAGATAATCTTTTACATACAATGATAAAGAAGCTTCGATTTTTCGTTAGAGTAATAATTAACGTTCTTAAAAATTCCCTTTTGCAGATATCAAGGCGATCAGAGAATCGGAAAAAAATCATTTGAAATGTGTTTTCTGACACCGTACGCACACAAATACCACCAAAATCGGACTTAAATGCAGTTTAATCTTATCAAAATAGATGTAAGTTGTTTTTATTATTAATGTTCTGAATCACAAATCCGACAAGCTTTCATTAAACCATTACAACTGAAATTTCCATTAGAAATAAAAATTTTAGCATGGGTGTACAATGTACTGAAAATTCGACATTTTTTGAAAATGACCCATATGTCGAGATCATTTATTTCTAACAATGTATGGATCGATATAATGTATTACTATTTCGTTTCAAACCATGGAGAGCGGTGTATCAAAGCAATACATTAACAAAGTAACTATAAAAAAAGCAGCTGAAAAGGACTTAGCTCATCAGATCGATACAAAGCAGAACAACTCATATGTAGTATAACGTAATCAGAGATCAATATTTTAATTAGATTGACTGCTCATATGTAGTTGTATACGTCAGACAAAAGACTCACCAATGACGCTAGAATAAAAAAAAGTTATCTCAAATATAGTACGAACTCACAACTCTGAAATGTTTTTCAAAATAAAGCTAAGATTATCTATTCCTGGAGTGGGACCCACAGAGTATTATCATAAGGACTAGTTTAAAGTATTTTAAACAATTAATCTGTTAATATTAACAGATCAATATAGCAGTAAATCATCAAACTCAATAAATCCTTACTGAAAAATAAGAATTCTGGGACGTCCGGTTGTGCTTTAAGAAATGTGCATGGTATAAGAACTGGAACATTTACTTGACCTTGCATAAAATTAATAAAACCGATTGTTTCTACGCATGATTATATTAAAGAATGTCTTGTCATATGTCCTTGAATTGAAAGTCGCAATTACGATATATTTCCACGTCCATGTCATATTTATTACAAATGACATCGATATATTAATTATATAAACCTATTTTAATATGGTTTATGACTGTGTTTTTTTTTTTTTAATTCCTAAAGTGCAGCGAGGGAAATATATAAAATAAATAGGCCATGCTTTTTGCGTATACCAATGATGAGGAAATATTATTTATAGCGATGCTATTTAAGGAATGAGTAAACTATTTTGTCTGTCTATGAGAAAAATAACACCAACAAATATGGTGCAAACTGAATAACCTGCGTAGCGTGATATCTAAAAGTATGCACCACATTTTGGACCAAATTTTCAAAATTTCATTTAAATTTGTACTTGTTTTAATCAAATATCCCCTTTTAAAAAGTAGCTTTAGGGAAAGAAATAATGGTAACATTTCATGCAATACTTTTCTATAATATAATATGTAGAGATGTGGATTTTCTACAAAACTTCATACAGTTTGAATTGAAACAACAAACAAAACAGTTTGCATTGATACAACAGTATATTTGAATTGAAACAACAGTAAATTTTTAAAGTTTGAATTAAAACAACCAAAAACAGTTTGATTTGAAACAAAAATAAAATGCATTTCGATTTACAAACGTGTTAATTGGTCATTGGTTTTTTTATTCAATTATTTTACCACGTTTGGGCATTGCAAAAGAGTCAGTTAAATACGATTTTAAGTTTTATATTTCAAAAGGTTAAATAAGTTTCCTTACGATCATCGGAGTATAAATTAAAAAAACGCAGTCAGTTGTTTTTTTCTTCAGCCATTGTGAGAACAAAATATTGAGGTAAATAAAAGTTCCCTTTTATGTTAAAAATAAGATACAAATGATGATGTTTTTGGGTTAACATCAACCTCGATTTTGTTTTGATTTTTTTTTTTTATAAATGAGTTTAGTCTTAGATGCATGATTTTTTTATTAGTTGTTAGTGGCTTTGAACTAGCTGTCAGATAACTGCGAGTACTCTCAGATCTGTTCATTGTGTCTTTTTGTGTTGGGATGTATAAGTACCCGGCCACGTCCACTTGTATTTTTTGTCCATCTGATGAATTAAGCTTTTTTCAACTGATTTTTTCTGTTTGTTCTTATGTTGTACTGTTATACCACTGTCCCAGGTTAGGAGAGGGTTGGGATCCCGCTAACATGTTTAACCCCGCCACATTATTTATGTATGTGCCTGTCCAAAGTCAGGAGCCTGTAATTCAGTGTTTGTCGTTTCTCTATGTGTTACATATTTGTTTTTCGCTTTGTTCATTGTTGAAGGCCGTACGGTGACTTATAGTTGTTAATGTCTGTGTCATTTTGGTCTTTTGTGGATAGTTGTCTCATTGACAATCATACCACATTTTCTTTTTTATAAACCTGTTGATCAATTGGCGTAAAAAGTAACATCACAACAACACTGAACTCCGAAGACAATTTTAAAAGAACAGTTCCTAATCAGGTGGCAAAATAAAAAAAAAGCATCAAATCAATTGACAACTGTCACATTCTTGACTTTTTAAAGACATTTTTTTATGTAGAAATGGTTGGTTAAACCTGGTTTTACAGCAGGCTACAGTAAACGACGAAATCGAACAATCTTACGGTGACGTATAAAATAGAAACGACAATAATGTATCGTTAAAACTTCAAGTGATAGTAAATGTTCATAATACTTATTTTCAATAATTAAAAAGTCTATTGACCTTAAAATGTAAAAATAAAAATCCACGTCACGGTGATTTATTGAATACTGTCACATTTGATATAAATATTGTAAATTTGTTGAATAATAAAAATCAATCAGCTTCTTAGATATGATATAAGTATTTTTTCCAAGTTTTCAATTTGTCACAGATAGTTTTTACGAATGGAGGTCCTATTATCTTTTTTTATTGTAGCTGCGTTGTCCGTGGCCTTCGTTGATGGCGCTGGATATCTACAGGTGCGACCTCCCACATTAGGACAGTGTTACTATGAAGATATCAACACAGCCCATTTTAGCTACAATAGGACTTTTTGTGAAGGTAAGAATGTAAGTTACTATTTAAAATGTCAAAACAGCAATACTTACCCAGAGAACACGTTGTTTGTGCAATTTAAAGGGTTTTCTCGTAACATTTGACCTTTAAATTAATATATACATTTATCTAAAAGAAGGACGAAATATACCAAAGGGAGAGTCAAACTCATAAATCTAAAACAAAGTGACAACGCCAAGGCTAAAAATGAAAAAGACAAACAAAAAACAGCACACATGACACAACATAAAAAACTAAAGAATAAACAACACGAACCCCACCAAAAAAAACTAGGGGTGATCTCAGGTGCTCCGGAAGGGTAAGCAGATCCTGCTCCACATGTGGCACTGAAATTTACAAGCCTGATATTCAGATTAACAGAGTAAAACAAAACGTAGTTTCGATTATTGATATGATATCGGTATAACTACAAACACATTGACTGCTTACAAAAGTTTTATAATTTGCTAAATTCTTCATTAGAAATAGATTTATCTTAGCTTTATAAGTCAAAACCTTTTGAAATATTGGAGCCTCATTGCACTTTAAATCCGTACTTTATTTGATATTTTTAACATTTGTTAGACTATTCTCATGTTACCGACTTTTGACTCCGGATTATATAAATTTCAATTGAAAACCTTACTATCTTAGTAGTCGATCATTTGAGAGCAAACACCGGAAGTTTAATCAAACATTACAATCGATGCAATTATGGAGGAAAGTTAACTGTTCGCCGATGATTTTATCATGTATAGAACAGTAACTGTTCCCCTTAATTGGACCGCTTGTAAGCTCAATTTGACTTCTGCCAGTTGCTCTTCCTTGACTGAGAACCAGGTTGTCCTACCACAGAGAAGGTAACCTATCGAAAATATAAAAACTCCCGAGTAATACGTCGGTAATACAATAATAGTCATATGCAAAGATAACAGAGTTCATTTACAAAAACCTCAGATAACCTAGATCTTTTACTGTGGTTACTTAGTTTTTGCTAAGAGGAAACAACGCGAGGCGTGCTGATTTAATTGTTTATCTTATTAATTAGTGGTTGTTTAACGTTCGTTGACAAATATGTAACGAATGTATAGGACTATGCTGACGATGACCAAACATTTCTCCTATCGTATAGTTATGCTCTAGCTCTTGCTGATTTTATTAGTGATCAAAAACGTGTTCAAACATAGAACTGTTTTATGTGTTTTGGTAGACAGTTGCATAAAAAACCCGAGTTCGGTTCTCAGACCAAAGACCCCGGAAGTTACTTTAAGGTAGATCATACTAGGTATATGTTTCCTGAGATAGAATTTTCTTATACCTTGCCAAAATGATGATTTTACTACATTGTATGCTCTTTTCAAAAATATAATAAAAAGATGGGTCATCGTGCTATTATTCAAGCTATGAGTGGTTGAAATGTGTCTAAATTTGCTGAGAATGATTATGAAAAACACATTTTTGTGCATACATTGAGACAGAATTTTGAATTCAGTTGTGAGAAGATAGGTTTTATAATATGTTTTAAGAAAATAAAAATAAAAAATGGTATCACCAAACTTGTTTTCTTGCTACAAGTGAAAATTAAAAAAATTCCCCATCAGTCCAGTATATATTATATTTGACTAAAAGATTTATCTCCCCTTCAAAGGCGTAGTTGAAAAAAAAAAGATTCTAAAACGCAACTGTTTGGTATTTGTTTTAATATTTTGGAAAATGCAGTAAATCAGCACGTTTCTTCATATAAATAAACAGTCTAACCAATAAAACTGCAAATCTGTCTACAAGTTTGCAGAATTGGGCAAATAGCTAGACGGATAGTGTACAGCGATAGCATAATCCAAGATGGGGGTAAACTATGAATCTCTTTAAAGTTATGTTAAAAGAAAAATGAATAATCGGAGGACGAGAAAACATTCTGTCTGGATACAGGAAAGTCTTCAACTTTGACTTAAATTTTGACACATCTTTATACTTAATATGTTTATATTAGACAAAATGTTAAATATAATGTAATTTTGTCGTGTCAGTAAGTTTCCAATGATAGGTACCAGCCGTCATACTATATAATTTTGACGTTGACATTCTCTATTACCACATCTTCTATTAAGTCATAGCCAAACCATAATTTTTGTCTACATCTTAATTTTAAACACAAAGTGAATATGCATTACCAATACTAATAATCTTTTTGACATATTTTCAATTTTTAAGTGTAACGTATGTATATTTCGTGTTTCATGTAATACGTGTTGAGAAATAACAATAGTTGAAAAACGAAGGTCTTAAATAGTTTGCAAATAAACATGTACTTCCGTGAGGTATAAATATAAGAAAACGTTGTGTGTATGCTATTTAGACAACTCGTCAAAAACAAATGACATAGAGATTAACAACTACAAATGTATGACCAATTTAGTTGTTGTTGAGTTGAGAAACTAATATGAGTGTTCTTATAAATGAAAAAATACGCACTACATCGAGTATCACCTATATTATACATAGCTAGCTTTTGATGCTTTTCTGGTGTAATTATATTTTTTTTTTTCATTAGGATTCTTTTCTTCAAACTTCAGCTTCGCTCTTGTGTTCGCCTTAAAACTTTAATTTCATATTTTCAAATATTCATACGGGTATGGTAACGTTCATGTTTTTCATGACAAAACCTACAACACTATTCTGAAGCCTTCGCATATTTTTCAGGACCAGCTTATTGGTGTCAAATTCACATATGTTGGATTACATGTGGATCAAACGAAAGACAATCTCCAATCAATATCGATACACGTAAAACACAATTTAGGTTATTGCCAATGCCAAAATTCTACAATCTACATAAAAGAGTTCCAGCAACTATAAGAAACACTGGTAAGTAGCATTAAATATGGTGTGATTTCGTAGTACATAGTTTGAGATATTGGATACAAATCCGTGATAAAATCAGTACATGAACAGCAATAACAGGAAAACCAGAGTAAATAAACTTATCATAAATACCAGGACTAAATTAAGTATATACGCCAGACTCGTGTTTCGTCTACAAAAGACTCATCAGTGACGCTCGAATACAAAAAATGTTAAAAAGGCCAAATAAAGTACGAAGTTGAAGAGCGTTGAGGACCAAAATTCCTAAAAGTTTTGCCAAATACAGCTAAGGTAATCTATGCCTGAGGTAGAAAAGCCTTAGTACTTCAAACCGCGCTTTTATTGAATGAGTGATGTTATTCATCTCATGATCACATTGAGATAGCTTTTATAAGTGTTATCACAGTGAGAGCGGTTTTATTTGTGTTCTTCATCTCATGATCACAAAAAGATCGCTTTTTTTGGTTGACGTCATCTTATGATCACAATAAGAGCGCTTGCATAGGTTTTAGTCATCACATGAACACAATGAGAGCACTTTTATCGGTGTTCTTCATCAGTGGGAGCGCTTTTATATGTGCTATTATTTCATTATCACAGTGAGGCATTCAACTCGGAACAACAAATTTCACACATAAAAACAAAATAAAGACAACTGCTAGCACCGGATTTTCTTACAAGAAACTAATTCATAATTAAATTGTTCAGTTAACTTCAAGATGAAAGTTCTGTAAATCTTAATTTAGATTTATAATGATTTGACAGAAAATAGCAACAGGTAGGTAAAACAATGGGTTACTTGTTGAAGTACATATTAAGTGATTGTATTCGACCATCATTGCTTTTATTGTTAAACTTTTGTTAATGAACAAACAAGAGAACAATACAAACTGTCAACATGTTAAATGTAACAATGTAGAAAAAGGAAGCTTGATTTAACATGTTTAAGAAAATAATCAACATTTATAGGTAGTTCATATAAACACTAATGAAAATTGTGATTGATAGTTTATTTCCGAGATAGTTCGCTTTACTGTGTCAAATTTCCATTTTACACACAAACATCACTTGATAATGTCAGAAGTCAACATGGTCAATGCAGTATAGAATTAGTACATTAACAACATCGTCTGCATGAAAACATCAACATATTGACAATGTCACCTTACTGTGTGTTTTATCAGGGTTAGAGGGTAAAATTAGAACAGTGTGGTCGAGTGTTTTAAGTTGAAATTTGATTGAATCTAAACACTTTCTTAATTTGACTGAGTGTGTAAAATTCTAGGCATATGCAAAATAAAATGACAAGTTATTATATGACTTTTTAAATCTCCACATGGAATCATCTACAAGTGCCAAAGAACTCTTCTTATTTTTGAATTATGTTACATAATCAGTTATTCCTTCAATATAAAAAAAAACATTTTTCACTAAACTATGTTCTATCTTATTTGATTACATTCTGAAGCGTTCAAGAAGCATGCAGACGCCCGATTTCTATTTAAACGCCAAAAAAAAAAAAAAAAAAAAAAAAAAAATGCATTTGACATCATCTTGTTAAGTTACCAGAGATGAATATGACTGTTTTGTCTAGTGTGAAATAGCATTGCTATACGAAGTGTCTCGGTATTTATACTTCCAACATTCATGTATTTAGTTATGTTTGTTTAGTGGGTTCAATCGGATATGCTGTTATGTCTTATCGTTTGTGGTTTGAATTCTGTAAATTAAGTACATTTCACATATGCCTTGTTTGTCAGTATAATCGAGTTAATTTCCATTTTAGATCATATTACGTGTATAAAGTATTTTCTAAGTCCCAATAATTATGACGTAGTCACAGCTTTAATTCAAAATAACCTTTCAATACCGTCATAATCTTGATAATTGTTTGGCCAAGTATTAGTGTGTAAATATTTGTTAATTTTCAGATCTCGATACATATAATTGTTTGAATTTCAAGTTTATATATACGTCACACAACCAAACGTCGCTATTTGTGTCCTGTGCTGTCATTATAGATAGATGTCCGTTGTTTTTCTACGGTTTACATGTTGAAATGTACTATGATTATATCATTTATTATTGCGTTTCGCTGTAATGAGTGTTCTTGCGTTTGTATGTACTGAACTCCTGTCATGTATGTTTGTCATTTAAGCGATATAATTAAACGTTGTCATATAAACGGGAGGTTTGGCTAGGCATAAAACCAGGTTCAAACCACAATTGATCTTAAAATGTACTGTACTAAGTCAGGCAAAATGGCAACTGACGTCAAACAGTCTGTTTCTATATACGTTGACGTTTATTTCACTTCTGTGTTTCTGTTGTTCCGTTGTTTTCCTCTGACTTATTGTTGATGTGTTTTCCTCGGTGTCAGTGTTTATTCTGGATATTTTTTTTTCTCAATCGATTTATGACTTTTAAACAACGGTATACTACTGTTGTCTTTGTTTATTACAAAAAATGCAGTCATTTTCACTTCCAACATATGTAAAAAAAAAAGAAAATAGCTATTTCTTGGAATTTTACAAGAAGTGACGGAAATTAACTGATTTGTGTATTTTGCATTACAACATACGTAACAGTGTGTAATTCGAGCTTAAACTACATTAACGATAGTAAATTCAATTCGTTTTACGTTTACGAAGCGAAGCGTCATCACAATACTCTGAAATATATACGGAAATATAAGTTTAAAAAATAGAGAAAAATTAAATGATGAATATTTTCCATCTTTGCTGCTTACTTTCACCATTAAAACATCGGCAAGCTGGTTTAAAATGGGTTCCCAAAGACTCTTACATATTTTCAATATTGATATACAATGACTATCAGCGCATGGTGCTGTAAATATGTGGTTTCATTGACCTTTGAAAAAGTGATTAATACTTCAGAGGTCAAAGGCTGAAGTGTATATCAGTTTTTCAAAAGTCAATAAAACCTCATAGTTACTGAAACAAAAGACAATTATTATTAATTCCATATCCACAATTTATACATTGTGACTGGGATGGAGAGTGGTCTCATTGGCACTCCTGCCACATCTTCTTATTTATAATTGATAACTAATCACTAAGTCCAAATGTACATAAACAAATTTACCATAGATATTCACGTAGAAGCACGTGACATTTAGCAAGATGAATACTTATAGACTATAACATGTCATTTTTCATATTGACATTGATATCATCCAACGACAAGACGAGGCATCATGTAGGTCAAGAGGATATCAGAGCCAAAATGGACGAGTACATATTATTATCTATTGATCACTTATTATATGTGTGATGCATAGTCGTTTCATTTTGTTGCACTTCCGTGTTTCTGTTGTTTCTTTGTTTTCCTCTTATATATGATCCCATATGGTGAAAACGTTTTAATCAGATCGCATGGTAGCTTTGAAATATTTCAAATGTTTATGAGTTACCTATGAATTATATGAATGGGTCTGGATTTTTGCGTAAATCATTCTGTCAATTTGAGAGGGGAAATGTACTTTTTTTAAGCCCCGACCTGACTTCTGCACCCAATTCTATATGTTTGGAGCTTAAGACGTTATAACAGGGCAAAAATACCGTATTTTTCCTTTTCTTGGATAGACATATGGTTTGGGCGAATCTGCGGTTTTAACATATGCATAGCCTGATGTTTTCGTAACAAATATGTGATATGCTGTTTTATAAAAAATGCAATACTTATTGGTAAAACTTCTAAAATAATATAAAATATGGGGGAAAAGTCCAATAACAAAACTACAGTACTCTAAGGGACATTCGAAACGGAAAGTCATTTATTAAATTGCAAAATGAAAAGCTCCAGCACGTCAAACGAATGGGAAACAATTGTCATCTTAATGATTTGTTACAGGCGTTTTCCCATGTAGAACATGAAGGATTAATCTGGTATTGATTTACATGTTTTTCCTAACATTTTGAAAGATACAAGCAGTAAATCAACCGAACGGTTCTAATCACATCAATATTAATTGTATCTTAATCTAGATCTATAATAACGTACAAATGTTCCAACAATGAATTATTAAAGTGATATAATGCATGCAAATAAACGATAAGAAAAAAGCATAGAATTTGTGAAACCTATATATAGGCAGACTTTATACTTATCACACAGTATAAATAATCGTACCACTGCCAAACATCTGGAGCAATTTATTCACAATAAATTCGATAGCTAGGTTTCATCTTGTGCAAGTTGATGAAAAATCATCAGTGCACGAAACAGTAATAAATCCATTCGTGTAAATATATTTTCTTTTTAACATAAACAATTATGACAGTTTGCTTATGTTGTTATATGTATATTAATTAGTATATTGACCTTAAATTAATTCAATCTCATTACAATCAATCATTTTAATTAATTAGATACGTGTATTATTATTGCTACTGAACAGGTAACACCACCACCGAATAACGATTACCATTAAATCATATGGTGTATTTGATTGATGAGAAATTATAAATTTAAAGCTAAATGACCTTTAAACTGTTTCTTTTTAAATTATTATAAATTATCTATTCCCTTGAAAAACCCGACATCAACCAACACAAAACAAAAATAAAAATATCTAATCAATTAATGATTATTATAGCAATACAACGGATATTAGATGCAATACAACGGATATTAGTTAAGATTGTCATCTATTTTTATGGACGCAGAATTGAACATTTTTAGGTAGTGCAATACAAAATCCCAAACATCAGTATTATACAGTAGTGATAATGACAGAAAGACTAAATAGTTGTATTTAGAATGTTTTTTACAGTGACACATAGTTATTTCAAATGCCATAACATGTATGTTTAAATGTTGTAATGAAAGTTTATTTGTACTCAACAATATCCTTTACCGTTATGATATTCAGTGCGTACTTCTACTGATAAACCTACAATATCGGAGTAGATGAACTCAATTATAATTAACCTTTACAGGATCAATTCCATGCGCGCACATTTTTTTCACCCGTATGGAAGAATGATATGATATTTAGATTGAATTATCTTATATTGAATTTAACGTGTATTTGCGTTTTTCGAACTTGAGGACAGTCACTTATTGTTATGTTTTTTTTTTTGGACTCGTTACTCAATATATTTTCCAGACACGTTCATGACCTTTGAAATTCGCTTATCAGGATCATTATAATTTTGAGTAGAAGTAGAATAACAAAAATACCAAACTGGAAAGTCTCTAATGAAATGGCAAAATCAAAGCTATTAAACGTCACACGAATGGATAACAACTGGCATATTCCTGATTTGGTGTAATATATACATATGTGCTAGGGAGCTACCATTTGATTTTTAATTGGGGGATAAGATGAAATTTGAAAAAAGGTAGGATAGAATTTTTTAGTAAAAGAAAGAGGCAGGATGAGCTTCTTCGCCCAAAATCGGCAGGATATAATTATATGTGAAAAAGTCAAGATAAACTTATAAAAGAAATGCTTGACCGAATAGACTTAAAAATAAACATGCAAGACAGAGTCTACAACTAAAAGAAATGGAAGATAAGTTTCTCAATAAATTATTGTAATTAAACAAACTGTGCACAACACACGTACTCTTCAGAGGAAGTTCCCTTTATTCTTTTACAATTATGTTTTGTTGATCATCTTGTTATAAAATGATTTATATAACACATGTCACAGCATTTATTATCTACCTGAGAAAACATATCCTCAAAAACACTGAAAAAAGTATTTAGTTCCAGTAAAATCTCATTTTCATTTACTCTTTCGTTTTTTTTTTAATTTGTTTTTTCATTCTGTTCTTCTATTGATATATTTCCAAATGTAAATCATAGATAAAAAAATTTCTCGTCATCATAACTCTAGTTACTAGTTGTCTTATATACACTCATAACACATCTTCATTCTTTATATAACACGTACAATAACAATACAATATGAAAATTGTCTTCTTTTGCCATAACAAGATGATATAACCTATATTTAGTAAATATATTTTCAATGTAGGCCACTTGTCAGAATAAGTAGTATTGCTGTAAAATACTACAGAAAAATGTGCTGACATACCAACATTCTTTTAATGATATGCACACTTAAAATTCATCTTGTTTACCTTTTGGTAAAGGTTGGTTTAGTTTTATATTGTATAAATAAACTTATTAAATGCAATCCATGTAAAAAGTATACATTAATTTTATTTTGGGACATAAAATAATTGTTATTTTTTAAAATAGTTTTTCTTGTAGGTGATTATTCAATATCAGCATTTAAAAGTTGGTCAAAATCATTACATGTACTGATGTAGATATATATATACATGATAAATACCAGATATAACACCGATCAATAATCAATACTTAAATAAAAATAACAAAAAAAACAAACTATAAAAAACCCATAACGTTGAAACACAGGACAATCACAAAGAATATTCACATTCTTTCTGATAATGATGAAATTGTTTGTACCCGCTGGACATCGAATTCACATATTGATAAGGTTTGATATTCGGGATTACTAGTTTTTCATTTAATCAGGAACATTGTGATATTTAGGTGTGGGAAAAGATTATGCATTACTTCAAATTACATAGTCTACCTACTGATTATATAACTCAGCTTTCCTTCAGATTAATAACATACATTTCGTATGGAAATTTGTGCTGTTAAATGGTACAGCAAAACAAATACATATTCTTTTAAACAATCACTTCCTGGTTGGTCATATTTATCATGTTTATAAAACAAAATGGGCAAGAGACGCGAACTCTGTATAGACTCTAATTTAAACTTAGAATAGAAAAGAATAGATTGGAATTTTTAAATTTTAATCTGATTGATATGAAACATTACAAACATAAGCTCTTTAGAGCTTTTTGTCAACATTAATAAATCTAATGAAGCATACAATATTAAGACGTATAAAACATATAAAAGATACACAACAAACAAATAAGTAACACATCTATATAGAATAGGGACGAAAGATTCCAAAGGGACAGTCAAACTTATAAATCTTAAACAAACTGACAACGCCATGTCTAAAAATGAAAAAGACAAACAAACAACAGCACACATGACACAACATAGAAAACTAAAGAAAAAACAACACAAACCCCACCAAAAAACTAGGGGTGATCTCAGGTATAACATTCGCAAGCATGTTCATCTATAAAATTAAAGCAGATACAAGCAAAGCATAAAGTAAAATAATTTCTACAAGCTGCATGGACAACTCAACATAATTATCAATACACACAAATTAGATTTTTTTTGTTACCTTAATTTGACTTTTTGAATGACTTCTGAATACGAACAACATTGGTCATAATGGTAACAAATTGTTGCATTAATTCAAAATACTTGTCAGAATATTTTGTATTGATGTAAAATACAAAAGAAAATATGCTTTCGTTTTTTATATAGATTAGACCATTGGTTTTCCCGTGAATGGTTTTACACTAGTAATTTTGGGACCTTTACAGATTTTTGTTCGGTGTGAGCCAAGGCACCGTGTTGAAGGCCGTACATTGACCTTTAATGGTTTACTTTCATAAATTGTTATTTGGATGGAGAGTTGTCTCATCGGCACTCACACCACATCTTCCTATATCTCTTTATACACACAGATGCCTTTAATGATATGCATAATTGCATATCATCTTGATTACTTTTGAAAGGTTGGTCTAATTTCATACTGTATAAATAGACTAATTAAATGCAAATCCATGTAAAAAAGGTGTTCATTAATTTTATTTCTTGGACATACAAGGACAATGTTTGATAAATACTTTATCGGAGAAATTAAAGATAATGTTTGTTAAAAGTTTTTTGATGGTATGAATATAAAGAAATCGGTATACGACACAGCGCCAAACTCAAATGCCGTGGGATAAATATTGGTCAACTAAACTACATATCGTAACAATTTGTTTTATGTCATTAAATGTTTCTGAATTGGGAGAAACATAGACATGTATCGAATGTTTAAAATTTCCAATGCTGAACATGGAGTGATGTTAGATAGTGATAAAATCAATTATGTATGATAAATTATTTATTACATAGTATATGTCATTGATGCTTAAGGTACAGGGTATGTTTTTAATAATACAAAAACAATATTAGACATGATCACGTATGTTTTTGAGGTTTTCCTGCACTCACCTTATAGTAAAAATTAAAAAAAATTAGCTAGGTGCAAAACTAATAATTTTAATTGACTGTCTAAAAACTACACAGTTATATTCCTTGTAACAGGTCATGCACCGGAATTCAATGTTGTACAAACAAAAAACAACAAGGATAGGATTATTTTATCTAATGTCCCTGGCAGACCAAAAGATAAGAAGTATGTTTTTGCTCAATTACATGTCCACTTTGGAAGAGACGAAACACAAGGATCTGAACATTGTATTGACAACATTTTCAAACCGATGGAGGTAAAATTCATTATCGCCAAATTCGTAGTTTGTTACATCTCGTGTAGGACCAACATTTTCTTTTGGATAGAAAGCAGATAATTTATATTAAAGTACAAGACGAACTGAGGAAAAAATAATGAGAAACTAGTATTTGAAGGACAATATAAATAATAATTTAAATCTAATTGTATGGATTACTTCTGATTTAGTATATAGTATTTGGTATAAAGTAAATTCATGACATATTTAATTATAAAAGAATAAATAACTTTTTTCAATATACATGTAATAAGTTCTGTAAAAAAGAAATAGAAAATGAACCCTTATCTCTTCGTAACATTATATACCATCATAGACTGAGTAAAACTTATATTTTAGGCTCACTTGGTATTTTATGACCTAGATTATGGCAACCTTGGAGACGCTAGATCTAAAAAAGATGGACTTGTGGGGTTAGGTGTAATGGTAGAGGTCAGTGTCTTATCTATATCTACTAATTAGCGTCTCTGAAATTTACATTATAATGCAACCTCGCTTTTAACGTTCAATCTGATTTGATAACGTCATAAATTGTCATGGCATCATTTGACAATTGATGCTATGAAATTGTACGTGCAAGCGCAGACGACGTATGACAGATTTAAAATGTATGATATGAGGTTGTTTTCTGTCAGTTTCATTTGAATGGAGATAACATTATTGCAATTTAAGCTTCAACGTCATCAATTGTTGATTTGAAGGTTGCAAATACCCGTTTACTGGCTCCGTTTGAACTTAAAATACAATACAGTTATATCCTAATTGTAATTAAGTGGTATTGATTGTATCGTTTTTTTTTTATAAAATACCAAACAAAATATGCTTATAGCTGCATACATTTATCTTGATAGACCAATTTAACTGAAATAAAATGATGGTATGCATTATGGAATATCTTAAATACATTTGTAACATTGCGTGTGTATAGTGTTTTTTCTCAAACTTATTTGTTGACACGTAATACTCGATATACTACCAGGGGCATGATTATAATGATTAGTTCTTCTCAGTTCTTATCTATCCTGTGAACTTTCAGGTCCGCGGAAACCTCCAGAAACCAACTGTATGTAAGGTGAGTAATTTAAGAGTAATTAAATAATTTATATAAATTGGAAGTATTCAAATACGAGGCAAAGAAAAATTATCGAAATAAAGATAATCGTGTTCGAATGTTTTCTAGTAAAAAAATCCATTTCCAAACAATTACTGACTTTAATAGTAGATACTCATGGTGAACACATGGAGAAACTTTGATACAACTGATATCATCATTTGTTACGTAATATTACGTCAACGATACAGAAAAATTATAATTTGCAAATCGTACTGTTATCCATAATAAACGATAAATCCAACAAGTTAAATATAAACAAGAGAAAAATATGTTCTTGAATAAATGTAACTTAGAAAATATCATATATTGTATAATGTTCCCACAAGTTAAAGACCTGGAAACATTTTGGATCTGCAAGAATCAAGAAATAGCGGATGCGACACTCATATTGAAAACGTTTTTCTCAGTTAATATTTGAAATTTGCGGGGACGAGTATTTCAGTGACTTCTATTGATAATTGGTTATGCACGTAAAGAGGACGATTTCAAAACAGGTTAACTGTTTAGAATATTTAAACGAAGGCTAAAAGCTTTTTGACATCACACGCATGTTTACGGCATTCATTACAAAATACATACAATATACATCTATTAAACAGAAAAACAAAATCAAAACAACAACAATAGTAACAACAATAAAACAAACCAAAGGAACAACGCTTTTATTGATGTTCTAAATCTCAATATCAATGTCAGGCCTTCAACTCGAAGCTACACAAACTTTCACCTCACTGCAAGTTTACTCATCCAATGTCAATACTCTTTAATCAGAATTTATTATTTATTTACATAGAAAATGTATACAGTCTCGTGAAATTAAATGTTTTTAATTTCATATAATAATATTT
Source organism: Mytilus galloprovincialis (assembly GCA_037788925.1). Classification (NCBI taxonomy): domain Eukaryota; kingdom Metazoa; phylum Mollusca; class Bivalvia; order Mytilida; family Mytilidae; genus Mytilus; species Mytilus galloprovincialis. The sequence continues at coordinate 61,746,497 of CM075332.1, forward strand.
TTGCATACTTCTTACACAATAACAACTCTTGTTTTGATAGAACGGAAGAAAATGTAAACCAAGATTTGCAAAAAGATTCAGTGATTTAATGGAAAAATACTATGAACAAGTTCGATGTTTTCCGCTAGAGCAATACAGAGATTATATCAACAACGACAGATTTGGGTTTTTTAGGAGAAGTAAGACTATTCGTTTTAAATGGAAGGCAATATTATGATATGGACACTTTGAATTTAGTTTTTCAAAATAATTTTTATAACATATTTGTCGTTAAAAAAAGAATGGGATTAAAGGCAAATCTTCAAAGAAACTAGGTTTTATATCAATGTTAAAGAGTCTTACCTATATACATCCAACATTTTAACGCCATCGTATCACCTTTATGTAAAACAAAATTATTCAATAAGTGATGTTGTTCTATTGAAGAAAAATAATTTTTCATTTTCTAAATTTCAAACAGATTCACGTTCTAAACAGTATTGCGGAGGGACACTAAGTCAAAATTATATACAAAATAGATGTAAAAAGGACCCGGATGACAATTCATTAAAAGTGCAAGTTACAGAGGGTCTCTCACCTAAAGATGTCCTACCGTATGACACAGATTTATTCTACACGTATGGAGGATCTCTAACGACACCTCCCTGTTATGAAACTGTACAATGGATTGTTTATAGATGTCCAATTACAGTTTCAAGCCAGGTCAGTATGATATTGCACGTACTGTAAACGTGTACTTTTTTTTACCGTAGTTCAAAAAGAAAGGCAAAATATATCAGGGAGACATTCAAACTCTTTGATAAAATATAGAATGATAATTCCATGGCTTAAAAAGAAATAGACAAAACAGAAAAGCAGAAAAACAATAGTACACAATTCACAACATTAAAAGACTAAGCGACACGAACCCCATCAAAAACCTGGGTTGATGTCAGGTGCCCCGGTAGGGTAAGCAGATCCTGTTCCACATGTGACAATCGTCATCAATCATCCATAAAAGGTAATAGCAATAGAAGTGTGTCAAGGGGTATACTAAGATTAAGGAAAATAATCCATGCAATAGTTAATTGTAATACGTATATTACTTGTAAAACTATGTGACTTTCAAGCTATTGAACAATGTTGAAGAAGTTTAAAATATATTTTAAACATGTCGACAAACACGTTCATATGGTATCCCCGATGTAGGTTGATCCTTATAATGCGCCTTTCTATTGGGAATTGATTTTATAGTTAAGACCCGTTATATGTGAAAAAACCAAAGTGAGATCACTGAAATTGATAAAACATTGGTTATCAAGTATTAATTAGAAGTTTGACTTACATTAATTTTGTAAGTGAGGAATTGCAAAACAAAAAACCCAACACAAACTAAAGATATACGCTATACATAAAATTGTCATTATTGAATAATTATGAATGTTGTCTCAACAATTTCTATTTGATCTGATATAAAATCATTCTTTAAATTGTACAGACAACACATTGACAAGTGAATCCAATATTTTTTGACACGTGAAGTTTAACATATCTTAGGTATAATCATTGCCTATATATTTGATATTGTGCTCATTGTTTGATTGTCAGGCTTTCAATATGTTGCAATTTGTTGAGGATTCACAAAAGGATGAACTTATAAAACTTGGTGTACGGAGGCCTATACAGGTAAGTAACTCTATTGTGGATTCTTTGATGTTGCTGGTACCACTTTTCGTGGATTGAGAGAAACGTGAGGGATATTTGATTTCGTGGTTTTCCAAAAGTTTGCATTTAATGATACAGCAAATTTGTAATTCGTTGAACATTTAACATCATGGTTTCCTTTTACCCACGAAATCCACAAAATTGGTTTCCAACGAATTATAGTAATAGGAAATCCACTGTTTTTTGTACACTTTCTTCATCTGTTTCCTTCAAGTTATATTTGGTAATAAGTCAATTATGTTCAGTCCGTCAGGTAAGCAACATACCAATACACAAATGTAGAGTAAGTAACAAATAATTTGGTAGTCCGCCGAAAAATATCATGAATGTTGGACGGTCTGTTGGGAGTGCTAATTTGGCTTGGAACACAAGTTTTCCTTTTCATGCGTTTTGTCTTGTTATTCTATCCGACATTTTTTATCTTATAGTCTTCAAACTTCTATAAGATACAAAAAACAAGGGAAATTTAATATTGGTACCAAAAAGAAAAGTTCTATAAACGACCATGGCAACAGGTTTTAAAATCTTTAAAATCTATATATCAGGGTACGACTTTCAACAATGATGATACCCGTAACGTAAATTTTGCTGTAAAAACATGAGGAAAAGTAAAACATTTAAAATGGAAAAAAAGTGGCTATCCTAAATAATGCAAAAACACATTCAACAAGAATATGTGTATTAACATCGACAATGTGCATTTCACTTGGTGTTCATATTTGTAAAATGTTTTGACTGATAAATATTACTCAATAACTTCATTGCATAATAAAATGCAGACTTTATATCAATGAATATAAGTTCTATATGGACCTGCTTCGAATGAATAATATAAATACATGTAATCATTAATATTTAGATATTGCGTAAATTGCTTTTGACATGACACATAAATATTGCAGTTATTTTTCACTTGTTACGTTGATTGATGGTATTTGACTTTGTCAACTTTTATGGACTTTCCCTTTTTTAATTTGCTTTTAACTTTGATATTTTTGCCATACTGTTTATACTGATGGATAGTAAACGCCAGGAGAGAAGACATACACACTGCAATCAATACCCAACAGGATGACAACGAAAAAATCGCGAAGAAACCAATAAGAAATACTTTTTCTTTATATTATGCAATGCACGAGGGCAAATTAGATTGTACGTTATTGAAAATATATACACGAAACATGACTTTGTTTAAAATAAAATTGAGAAAGGAAATGGTGAATATGTCAAAGCGACAACCACCCGACCATAGAGCAAACAACAGCCGAAGGCAACCAATGGGTCTTCAATGTAGCGAGAATTCCCGCACCCGTAGGTGTCCTTCAGCTGGCCCCTAAAATATGCATAATAGTACAGTGATAATGGACGTCATACTAAACTAACAAAGGCCAGAGGCTCCTGACTTGGGACAGGCGCAAAATTGCGGCGGGGTTAAACATGTTTATGAGATCTCAACCCTCCCCCTATACCTCTAGCCAATGTAGAAAAGTAAAAGAATAACAATACGCACATTAAAATTCAGTTCAAGAGAAGTCCGAGTCTGATGTCAAAAGATGTAACAAAAGAAAATAAATAAAATGACAATAATACATAAATAACAACAGACTACTAGCAGTTAACTGACATGCCAGCTCCAGACCTCAATTAAACTGATTGAAAGATTATGTCTTCATCATATGAATATCAGGTACAATCCCTCCCGTTAGGGGTTTAGTATCATACTATCATAAAATATATGAGAAGAACATAACCCGTGTCATGCCAACAACTGTTTTTTTAGAAATAAATGTGTTTAGTTCCGATGCAAAGACCCTATCAGTGAATCAATGTTAAAGCCAAAATATGCAATCTTTAATGACCTGACAACAGTATCGTAACTATATCCCCTTTTAATAAGTCTATTTAAAGGTTTTGTTAGTTTCTGAGGAGAATACTGACATTTTTGTGCTTTATAAAGAATATTTCCATAAAATTTTGGATGTGAAATACCTGAACGTATAAGATGTCTGCATGTTGAGTTATATTTACGAATTATTTCCTTATACCGGTGATAAAATTTAGTAAATGTTTTGACCAGTTTGTGATATCGAAAACCCTGGTGTAATAATTTTTCAGTAATACATAAATTTCTCTCGCTAAAATCTAATACATTGTTAAGTATGCATTTTATGTCAGATATTGTTCTTGCAACTTTCCATAGAAAGAACTTAGGCATGCTTTACTATCCAATTCACTAAGCATTTAACATTTGTCCTGTCCTCCCACAAATAATGACAAGTCTAATAAATATGATAATGACACTTCATAAGGTTATATACAGTTTTCCAAAAAACCCATATGCGTCTATTCATGCTGTCAACCTTTCAAACGATTTACATGCACCTTAGAATAATTTATTATTATGAATGTATAATGATGTTAAAGGAATCCAATAAAACAAAACAAATTCCGTATCAATTTGCATGTGTTATAGATGACGATAAACAAGTTTTGTATGATTGCAAATCAGCGATTGTGACTTGTTCCTGGTTTATTTTTGCACACTAAGCACCAAATGAAAAACAACGAACACAATGAAATTCAATTTTTTTTTAATTTGATTTGTCTTTGAACGCTTGATTTTTCGTTCTGTCTTTTGCATGGGAATACTGTCTATTTTTTCGTGAGTTATCACTTTATCATGGAGGTGCAGGTTTTATTTTTGGTTTATGTGTCATTTACATGCTTAAGTTATTTCTCTCTTTTCCACAGAAACTTAATGTAAATAATAATTTTTCTAAGACAGAACGATTTTTAAACATTTAAATCAGATTTGTAGTAATACACGAATGTCAGGTCTTTATTTTTCTTTTTCAGAAAAATAGGAAAGTGACTGTATACAGTAGTTTTTAAAAATATGTATGGAATATACAGTAATACAGAATTTGATTTTGACGACAGATTTTTAACTTGATTTTTTAGTTGTATTCAACTGACGAAATTTGTATTAATAATATTTTCACCCAAGAGTACATAATTCTATGTCCTAGCCAGTACATTAAGTTGCGATTGAAAACTCGATGCTAATCACAAGTTCCTGTACATAATAAATGTTTTCAAGTGATATCGTTATACAATGTAATGTTATCGTTCCTTATATATTATGTTATCTATAAAGTATATAATCTTTTGAGCTGTGTGAACAGTATTTTACGATGCAAGCAAGATAATCTTACAATGACTTATTACTACTATTTGATTGTATTTAATTATCATACGTGTAAATTGAATATTGTAGCTAGAAATTAAATTGCCAAATAAATTGGTAGAATTATTATTGGTAAGATATAAAAATATTGAAGTCACCAAACAGAAATCCAAAAATCAAAATGTTTTATGAACAGACAACATTTGAAATGGAGACTTTAAATGTAAAATCCAAGAGTACCAACAGATGAAGGGTTGTAATATATTGAAAACAAATCGTTTAAGATTAACATGTAATTCCCCATAGAATGAAGGAACAAGGATACACCAAATCATCATGTGTTTTGTATCTTCCTATGTTTTTCTTTTGTGTGGTTGAGTATATAAATGCTTTATTTCAAATTGTACTTGGTTCTATCATGTTCTATTGTCATTATTGCTGTTTCTGTTATTAGGTCTTTCCACTTTTCCGTGGAAAGACCTATTGGATTTCTTCTGATTATTATTATTATTATTATTTTTTTTTCTTCCGCCAACTTTTTTTTCCTTCGCAGTTTTTTGTTTCGCAAGATGTCGCTTAGGCATATGGTACATGATATCGAACAGTTATTACGCTTTTGTAACTGACACCGCGTAACCAAAATCTTTTCAATGTAAGAGTTATCTCCCAGAACACTGTTTTTCTTGTGATCGCTTAATATTCGCAACCGTATAAGAAACCGACAAATTAATTTACCAAATTGCTCGATATATCCTCAGGATGATTTGATTTATTTTGACCGAAGCTATCCGGAGACTCTATATGAGAGTTATTTCCCCTTTTATATTTGATATAAGTGATATGCATTTTTAACTGGAAAACCATAAGTGTTAGAGGCCTAGGGTCTTTTGTTTTGAGGTCCTTGGTCCAAAAAAATGAAAATGAGGTCAAAGTCAAAGGTCAAGGTCATGATTAAAATTTTGATTTTGGCTTGTGATCTCTTATTTTCAGAAATCATATAAGATATTGACAAAATATTTTCATAAAATTGTTAGTTACGACATGTAGTAACACATAAATTTTAGTCGAAAGGGTACGTAGACATTTGACGCGAGTTTTCCCCCTTTTTATATCTAATATCATACGTATGGTAATATAACTCATGAACAATATAAAGTAGAGGACTAGAGTCTTTTGATTTGAGGTCCTTGGTTTATGACCTTGAAATTGAGATCAAGGTCATATGCTAATTAAACGTTCTAGATTTTGACCTTTGCTTTTACCTCATATGTACACATGAGAAAGCAATGGGACTGTTTGCATTAAGTTGTAAGCAATGTGACCTTAAAAAACACAACCGGAAGTGACCTTTTGTAAACCGGAAGTAGCTATTTTTTGCACTAAATCAATGTAAAAGTATATAGAACCATATATTTTTGGAATCAGTGTCAAGTAAACTATCAAACAATACCGGAAGTAAACTTTTTAAACCGGAAGTAAAAGATTATCTCCCTTTTCTATTTTTTTTTATTTAATAGAAACCATATATTTTTGGAATAAGCGTTCAATAAGCTGTCATTTGACGCTAAAATTGACATTTAAAACCAAATTTTAATATTTTCATATAAAAAAAGGTCTTAACTGGTGGAAAGACCATCAATGGTTCTCTGAACGATTGGTTTTTAATTGTATAATGTTGTTGTTTACAATTTGAAGGGGACACCAAACCGATATTACAAACAATTGAAATGATATGGTAGATTTTAAAACAAAAAGACAGAAACATATTAGTTAAAAAAAAAACCCGACAAGGAATCTGTGGAGTATCATGTAGCATAAAGTCATGTGTATTTATGTTATCAAATATCCTATTCCATATTTATTGTGATGGAAACAAACAAGTTGAACATGGTTACGAAAACGAGTTATGCACTGAAAATACAAATAGAGGTTGAAATATAAACATAGCTGGTCCAGTAGGTTTAAATTCGTTTTTGATTAAGGTGGTACCTAACACTACAGGGAGATAACTCTGTAAAGTCAGCTAAACGTTTTAATTACGTTGTGTTGTAAAAGGAATATTAAGCTTCTCAATTTTCAAAATTGGTGTTTGTCAAATTGCTTTATAACCAGTGTATTTTTTTCTGGCAAAACAGTTGGTTCAAAAAAAATTTAATTTTTATATAAATACTTTGACAAAATTGTACGAAAATTAAACTAGCCAAATCTATTTTAGTGAAAGTGTTGTATTGAATCGGTATAATACCATTAGAATTGGTTGTTTTCAATATTGTTTTTTTTATGCATAGTGAAAGATAATAAAATAAGCAATCTATCAGAAAACGATTAATGTTCTTGACCTTGAAAACCAAGACATGTCTTCAATACATTGTTTTGCATAAAAAGAACATTGTTTATATTGTCATATTATTTAGTATTTATCATTTTTGTCATTGCTTAGAAAAGTCTATATACAGTCAAACCGTCCTTTCATACATATTATTAACCCTGCTTTATTACAATCTGTATGTGTCTATCCCAGGTCATGCGCATGTTCCTTATAGGTTTGCTGTGGTTGTTATTGATCTTGTTTGACTTGAAGCCGTTTTTTTGTGTTGCATATGTATTTGTTTAATTTTGACTAACTGCAGCCTTTTATAGTCTACATTACTAAATGGGCCTTGCTCGTAGTTGTAGTGACCTATATTTTTTAATAACATCTAACGTATGTCGTCTGAAGAGTAAAGTTGTCTTTTTTGAAATCATATTCAATCTGAAATAATATTATTATCAATTCACAATGACAACTTTGACTTAGAAAATGCCCAATCCGACAAAGAATCATCTTTGAATTGTACAATATCATGTTGGAAGTGTGAAAGTTCCCTATTTTAAGTTGTATGTAAGACATGTAAAAGCAAAACTACAAATTCCAAACCTTGAATGCATGTATGAGACCCTCAGATGTGTTTGTTTGTTGTGCCAACATTTAGGTCGGTGTGAATGTCAGCACAATATATAAATACATACAACTTGAAATGAAGATTTGTTGGGTACTTTATATAAGGTACGTGTATACTATAGGAAAGAATAACCACACAGCTAGACTAAATGTCTATTTTCCATTTTTTCATTGCTTTTCTCAATAAATCTGTTTAGTTAAGGCATTTTACTTTTAGTATATACATTTAGTCTTAAATGTTAGTTTGTTGAAATTACACAATAATTCAACGTGGTTCAATTTATACATTAATTATTATATAAACAAACAGTATGAGCGCCTTGACCCTCTATTTATTTGTTTTCTGCCAATTCACAGCTCCATGGACATTGATTAAAGCATTTAGCATAGTATAAAGTCTCGGTCTGTACAAAATGTATGTAAATAAAAATGCAAAAAAATAGCTTTTGCCTTTTTACCTTTTACACGACATTAACTTTCCAAGCCTATCGACAGAGATTTGTTTTGTATTTCAAACTTTTCTAAATTATTCTACAAGATATACAAACAATGTATTTGATAGTTTGAAATATCTAATGTTATGTGGTTTCATTAAAAAACTGTTTCCTTCATGTGTCAATCAAACAACAATATTTATATACAATTAAAAGAAAAATTACATTGACCAATAAAATCTAATAACAATTGCTGTATAAATAAAATAAACATGATAAATGATCTATACCTTAACTAATATAATCGTAAATAACTGTCAATTTTCTTTCGTATCTACATATTGTAATTAATAATTGTAAATTAATTTGCACATGCATGTCAATTTATAAACATGATTTAGGCATGCATTTGGAATGATTAATTCATTTTGGTTATCATTAAAGACAGTGTGTTAATGTCAACAACTAGAATGAACACTTTTACTCAAAATAGGGGTGACAGATACCAGAGGAACAGCCAAACTCACAAATCGACAACAAACTGACAAAGCCACGGATTAAAATGAAGAAAAAAACACCAGATAAATAATAGTACACAAGAAACAACATAGAAAACTAGACTGAGCAGCTCGAACCCCAACAAAAACTAAGGGTGATCTCAGGTTCTCCGGAAGGGTAAGCAGATCCTGCTCAACATGTGGCACCCGTCGTGTTGCACATTTTCTGAAGAATTAAAAAAGTCAAACAAAAAAAAAGAAAATTTGGAATGGACCATTTTTGGCCCCGTTTATAAACTTCAATGTAACAAGTTAAAAACGGTTTCAAGTTGAATAAAAGAATTGAGAAAGTTAAACAGCACTATTTGTGTCAAAGTGTAATTCTGAAGCGTTGATTTTGACATCCCAAATAAGTCAAAAAGAGATTTTGGCAAAATTCGACTAAATTGGCCGGATTTAAACTAACTGTAGGACCAGTAAACATAGAGCGAATGCGTCGACAAACTAATATTCAAGTAAGACATGCAAACTGTCTTCACAAACATTATTTCGAAATGGTCTTACTTGTCGAAATATGTGTTCTTTGTTTCCAGTAAAATAATCGATGAGAATTATCAATTTTCGTTAAATTTCTGTCGGAAAATCAAAATGAGCATTATTTGTGACGTCCTGAATAGAACACAGGTACGTTATTTCAACAAAAGGTTTATTTATTTTCTATCTATCACTGTACTAGCTATGATTCATTGCAATTTTGTTAAAAAAAATCTGAACAAATTTGAAATATATACCATTTTAGGGCCTTATCAAAACCTACACTTTGGCAACGAAAGAAAATTCAAGAGGCTAATAAACGACTTTATATCATTCGCTGTGCGTGCATGTGAAAAAAAGAAATAGCTTCGTACCATACTGAGTTTCAGAAAGAAGTTAAATAAAAAACAAAATAACGAATTTACATTAAAACACATGTTTAAAAGTTTTAACATTACAAAATTGGTAATAATGATTTAATTTGTCTTATAGGTACAGAGGCAAAATTTGCTCATATGAATTTGACATGAAATTCATGTGAAAAATGTCACGTGAGATTCACCTCAAGCGAGGTTATACACGAAACTGATGTGAACATTTTCATGTGAATTTCACGTAAATTAAAAAACAAATTGGTATTAGTTAAAGATTTTAATTGAATTTGATAATTCAGATGTCATTTGAATTACTTTATATCAAAAAATTATGTGAATTTCACGTGAAAAAAAATCATCTGATCTTAACGTGAAACGCAAGTCATTTTAACAATAGATTCATGTGAGCTTCACGTTTAAGCTCGTTTGAGGTGAAATTCAAGAGCATTTCACGTGTTATTCACATGAATTTAAATTCACGAAAATTGATGTGAGTGAAATTTTCCCTTTTCGCGTTGTATGCAAACCAAATACGAAGACAATACTCTTCTTTTATTTGTTTCGTCTATTTATTTAAGTAAAATTTCTGCGAAACTCTTTTATCATTCCTCATACATGTAGTAGGCCCTTGTTTACTTGTGCTTCATTGTCATTTTGTTTAGTTTTTGGTGTTACCTATTCTGGCATCGGACTCGGAATTCTTCTGTGTGTATTGTTGTGTGTTAGTTTTTTCTACATTGACTAGAAGTAAAGGCAGATGGTTGAATTGCACTCAACGAGCCAAAAGTGACGTAGATATTTTTCCCGACTTGGTCAAAGCCGTAAGGTCGTGCATACAATTAAGTTATGTTTCTGAGAATGAATGATTAAACAGATTGCAAGAAGCTTAAGTCATGTTTTAAGTACATATTGTATAGATTTTTGTGATTTTTAACGTAATATTCGATAAAAAATTGATATACATTTTCGATCATAAAATAATGATTCAAAGAGACTACAACCTGACCAAACAGCAAGATAAAATCGAAGACCAGCAGTGTGTCTTTAAGAAAATCCCGCACCTGGTGACGGTCTTAAGCTATCTCCAAAACAAAAATGTGTACTTATTCAGTAAAAATGGTCAACATACACGCTTTTATTAAAAAATTCAAGCACAAGAAACTATAGAAAAATCCATAATCTAAAATAATTCTAAGTTGAAATACTAGCCTTATATATTTACAATTTGGAAAACATGAATTTCTGAACTGCAGACTTCTATATACTAGTAGTTTGTTTTACTATTGACTGAATTATTACTCTTAGGCGGCAAATTGAGCTTAGTTTAAATGATGTACAATTAGAGGTATTAGCGAATACTTCTTGTATCATAAAAGTAATTCCATTTGAATAAATGTATAAAATGTTACGATTGTTTTGTTGTATATAGGAGGATTTAATGTGTATTCGTTCAGTTAAAATGGTCAACATACACGTTTTTATTAAAAATGTCAAGCACAAGAAACTATAGAAAAATCCATAATCTAAAATAATTCTAAGTTGAAATACTAGCCTTATATATTTACAATTTGGAAAACATGAATTTCTGAACCGCAGACTTCTATATACTAGTAGTTTGTTTTACTATTGACTGAATTATTACTCTTAGGCGGCAAATTGAGCTTAGTTTAAATGATGTACAATTAGAGGCATAAGCGAATACTTCTTGTATCATAAAAGTAATCCCATTTGAATAAATGTATAAAATGTTACGACTGTTCTGTTGTATATAGGAGAAATTAAAATTTTCAACAATAAATAAGTAGCAACAAATTAGAATGAATTATGTTCTATTAAATATTAAGATAAAGATACACTATTGCTTAATGCGTCACAACCACTGTTATTTGTCCTATATACCGCCTATTTATGACAAAAGTATTCTGGTGGAGTAAAATTATAATTGATACGTAACTTCCAAATATAAATAAGATTCTACTAGATCTAATAGTTCGGCACAAAATAGAACACAGAACCTATCATAATGGTTTAGCTGTAACATTGTCTTAAGTAGAACAGTCACTCACCTGGGATGAAGAAAATTTGAAATATGGATGAAGCATCACCAGTTAAGAAACACATTAATATTTTCCGCCATCAAGTTAGGATATTGAGTAATTTTCCTACCAGGTTCATCATTGGATATTTGCGGCGTATTTGTCATATTTGAATAGTCAAAAGGGATTCCTGATTGCAAAGCCAAATGCGTTAAAACAGATAACAGGGAATGCAATAAACTGTTTCCCCCGGATTAATAAAATGATATAAGTACAATGGCAATACCATCATACTTTTATAATATCAAATAGGTCCATTGAAGGCGATATATGTACATGTAAAGTAGAAATTGGATTAAGTATTTGCACGTATGACTTTAATGAACCTTGTGACACATGTACATAAATTAATTGATACATATTTCAAATTGAAGTTATAAGGTTAAAGGAATAACCTTTACACAATGAACGGATTGTGCAACATTTAATTCTAAAATCTAGTCACAACACTGCAAATATATTTATAAACAAAATCCTGATTTATTAAATGCATACGTAGGCCCCGCCTCATTTTGAAGAATCATAGAATAAAACGGTTTGGGCGACCTCATATATAGACCATTTGGCTGTACAGTATGGAACTTACATTTTTGTGCGCTACCCTTGCGGCAGTGTCAGTGTCCTTCGTTGATGGAGTTGGATATATGGGTGTTAGACCTCCATCTCTGAAACAATGTTGCTATAAAGACATAGACAAGGCTCATTTCAGTTACGACAACAATTTATGTGAAGGTAAGATATAAGATAAGAGAAAAATAAAATGACAAAGTCAGTGCTGAAAATACAAAAGGTAATGAAGTCTTTAATCAAATGTCACACTAGTGCGCAGTGGTGCAGTATCAAATGTCTTTGAAGCTATCTTGGCTAATTACAAAGAAAAAATATGATTACCAGTCATTACAAGATATACACGACATAGCATATGAATTAAAAACTCAAAATGTGTCTCCTAAAAAGATTTTGGTATCAGTAATTGCTTTGATGGCATTAACACATTTATTGGATTTGGGTGTTTCTGTTTTTATTTACTGTTTATATAGAAAAAAACTTCAAATTTTCCATATTCACCAAAACAACTTTCTCCAATTAAGAGTGTTATATGGCTTGTCTATTTTTCTATACACTTGTATTTATATTACCATTTATTGGACAATTATTACTGAAGGGCAAAATACATGATACAACACTAGCAATAGGATACAACGGGAACGAATTTTCACTTTCCAATGAATATGTTTGAAGTATATTAGGAAATTGAATATCGGCATTGGATTAGCCTAAAATTATCAAATAATGCTGCAGCATTCCTGTTTGTGCGTGACAATCGCGTACAGGATACAATCATGTATCACCTACCTAATAATGTGTCGTATACATGGATCATCTTGTACAGCACCAGTCGCTACTTTCCACGATCTGTAAATGAATAAGCTATAGTTTCTACATAATCACACTTAGACAATGTCACGAAATTACTGATAAATTGTTGTAGTCATCAATACTTTTGACGTTATTAATAATAGACGATTCGAGTACGGGCATTTGGTTATCCAATGTAAGCAAATATATATATTAAAGAGGGGCTAAAGATATCAGATGGACAGTCAAACTCATAGATCAAAAATAAACTAACAACGCCATGGCTAAAACTGCAAAAGACAATCAGATAAAACATTGTAGTACACATGACACAACATAAAAAAACTAAAGACTTAGCAACACAACCCCAACCAAAAACTGGGGTTAATCGCAGATCCTGCTCCACTTGTGGCACCCGTCGTGTGGCTCATATTTTTACAAACTCGTTAAATAGTCAAATTCGGTAGTTCACATTCATGATAAGGGAAAGAGATTGTTGTAACGACGAAAGGAACATTTCCTACATTATCTGTGAAACAGTTATTCCATTGTCAACCAACTGGTGATGTCGTCCATAAAATTTGCGAAGGGATCATTTCAACTTCACCATTTGGAACTCTTGATTTAATATCTTCTTTGTGAGCAGCAACACTCTTTTAAGGAAATTATGATAGGAAAAACAAGAATCTCACATTTGGTTATAAAATCAGAGAGAAATTATTACTTGTTCAATCATCTTATACACATTGTAGATACTGCAATGTACAAGTCATATAATGTATCTGAGCAAAGAATAAAAATGTCCATGTGTATAATATTTTGAAAAATGAATTAAACAATAGAGTAGACACTCATAAATATAAATCAATTCGTACAATGTTATTGTAAGTGAAAAAGAAAAATAATAATAATAATTACTCGTATCATAGAACACATTGTAATTTGTATATGTTAATTAGTTAAATCATCTCATTATTTCCAAGAGGAATCTTGACTCTTGATGAGATTTGTCATAAGCAATATTTGATGAATAAATATGATTATTTTGTTAATTGAGTTGTTAGTATAAATGATTGGCTCGTCAGTAAGGAAATTTATATATGCTCATCAATATATAATAGAGGTGTATTTTAATAAATAAACTCGGTTAAGCTTATGAGATATGTTGGTTGACTGCTTTTAACAGATGTTTATGACAAATCAGTTTAAGTAAGGCCAAGTTCGGATAATGTTTATATCAACCAAGAAGAAATCAATATTAACACCATGTTGATGCAATACTTTGATTTCAGGACCAGATAACTGGTGTAAAGTTCATCCATGTTGGACGACCTGCGCATCAAAGAAGAGCCAATCACCTATCAACATTAACACAGGTTTAACTCGTTATAAAAGATATCCTAGGCTAAAGTTCGAAAAGATACTTAGAAGAGTTCTTGCAAACGTTCGAAATAATGGTTAGTAGTAATAGTTTTTGTACATAGCTTAATATATCAGTCATCAAAACTTTTTTTGATTAACTGGACTGGGTAATTTAATTTTTTTTCAAAACGAAATAAATGTTAGTTATGAATGGAGATTTGATTATGACGTTTTGACATATTCGATGAATTATTTCTGACTCTGACTTGATTATCCGACACGTTCTTTTTTTTTTTACAAAATTGTTCGAAAAGCAAGGCATTTTGAAACGACTTGTGTGATTTTATTAAACATATTCAGATCAAAATAGTTTGAGAGAATTATATTTTTTATTTGTATTGTTTCTAATGTGCATAAAGTTTGTCTAACTAATGTGACTTTACATATTCAATATGAGGTGTACTTTAAGTGTTCGTCCTTTAAAAACAAGTATTAATTAAAAGCACGAACGGTATAAACATCAGAAGAATTCGAATCAATACATGAAGCTTTGGACATATGAAAATTTACTCGGGAAACGACCATTCAGTTTCAAATGTGGGGTATGGTTCATTCCTTAAAATATTTTTATCCCAAATTTGATGAAATAAATTTCTGTTCATGAAGATAAAAAAAAAACAACATATTCTGCTTGCAAATGTTCCCTACCCCATACCTCGAAGTGTTGAATCTTAAATAAAAAAAATATTTGATTAATTGTGTCGTAAAACGAAAAATAAAATTCTGAAAATTATTGCTCCCTTTCGACAAAAATGACACCCAAAGGTCAACATTCGTTCCTTTACAATGCATATATATTATATTTCTGTACAAAAAATACAATTTCAAAATGGCCTTTGTCTGGCACAATTGCAGAGAATGAAGATGATAATTATGTATGGTGTGATTTATATATACAGATAGATGATAATTACATGTACATTTGTACAAAGATAGATGATGTGTATAAAGATAGATGATAATTTTTTTCTTCTCATTTGCGATTCCCGAACAAATGAGACTGTAAAAATCGGGTCCCCCTTATTTGCTTCCAACAACAGGTGATTATTAAACAAATACGTTTACAATTTAAGAAAAACAAATATGTGACACATTAGTAAACTATTATTGCTGTTAAATAAAAAATACTAATATGACATTCAGTATTATATATTAGACAACACATAGCTGAGAGGGTGACATAGCGGAGTATTGTCCCTCAAAAAGACATGTCAACCTTGACGTCGCCTCGGTTGACAATGTCTAATTGTGGTAATAATCTGTCCTATCACCCTCTCAGCTATGTATTGTTTATATATTGTTACCCCCATGTCTTTTGTGATACATGTGGTATGCAATTTGCAGACCTGTGATTTAAGATTAGAAAAATGTATTTGAATAGTGAATGCCCAACTAGTTATGGTTAATTGTATTGATCAGTATACGATATTTATATAAAAAAAATGAAAACTTTTCGACTGTGACGTTACATCATACTTTGTAAGAGATCTGCTTTGCATTTAAATCTATGTGCACAATACACATGTATGCAAAAAAAAAAAGAAAAGAAAAGGGTATTCATTCTCATAATTGCCTATTGTATAGTCCGTTAAAAAGACTACCACTCATTGTCAGGAATTTGCCTCCATATAAGTAAGTTAAAAATAAACACTCCTTCATACATATCGGACATTAAAATAGTTCAAGTTCTGATTTATTATAATTCAGAAATGCTCAACCCCAATAGTATGAGAAGATGTCTGATAATAAAATAACATTCTGTCAGTAAATCAAATCAAATTCATACCTCTCGTTTCTTGATTCTACGAAACAGGTCATGCACCGTATTTCGAGGTTCATGAAAGATACGATGACGAGATAACTGTACGTAATGTCCCGGAGAGACCAAGACAGAAAGAGTATAATTTTGCTCAGATACATGTTCAACTTGGGCAAGATGAAAAGAATGGATCTGAACATTCTATTGACAACGTATTCAAACCGATGGAGGTAAGTATTTTTATTACTAAAAGAAGTACAATAAAAAGGGAATAATAAATCTAACGATTTTCAGACACAGGTCAAATAATAAAAAAAAAAAAAAAGAAAACGGGAAAAAGGCATTTACAAATCTGGGAGACATCTAGACCTAACACGAGCGTGAAACATCAAACGCAACTAGAAATGTATGGACGTTTACCTTCGGAATTCAGTTAGAATTACCAGAACAAAACTATCTGTATCAAAACCTAAGGCTTTAGCTTGAATAATATGCATGAATAATACCATTGCATTTAATTGATACATTCAACAACACTTATCTTGATGCTAATTTTCGTTAAATAACTAAAACATATCCTAATATACTGCTGAAATTAATCGAAAGGAACGTACTTTAATTAAATCGAATTTAAATGGTTAGTACTGTCCTTTCCTAGATTTAGATGTTTCGTCTTTTTTCACGAGGAAACCTCACACTAAAATTTACGACAAAATGTAAAATGTTTCGTTCCCTGTTGTTAATTTTCTCTTTTTGTATTGATATTTTTTGGCACCATCTTAAGGTTTTTATATTTCACAACTCGTTCGCTATACCCGTGTCTGTTGTGGCATTTTTAGTTTTAACGAACGTAATCTATGTATTACTGGTAAATTATCATGTCAAAGATTTCGTTTCTATAAATTACTTAAAACCGTTACTAAAGCCTTCCGTGTTTACCGTGCCCGGAAATTTAGAAACGTTCCTGGTAAACTTAAGAATCCTTTAAATAAACTTATTCTAAAATGTTACCAATAAAACACTGTAACTTAGATCAATGAATATTGTTTTAATGGTATTAATATAGATTTTGTTATTAGTAAATTAAAAGCAATCTAAATATTACTGTTATATACATATACACATTCTTGTCGATAACTGTATATATATACATTGCACAAGTTCATGTTATATAAAGAGGGTGTTGGGATTCCGCTAATACGTTTAGTCCCGCCTCATTCTGTCTATATGTGGCTGTCCGAAGTCAGGAACCTGTTATTGAGTGGGTGTCATTAGTTTATGTGTTACATATTTTTTCATTCAAATTTTATACATAAATTAGGCCGTTAGTTTTTTCGCTTGAAATTTCAATCCAGGACCTTTTATAGCTGATTGTGTGGTATGGGCTTTGCTCATTGTTGAAGGTCGTACGATGACCTACATTTGTTATTTCTGTGTCATTTGTTCTCTCTCTTAAGGATAGTTGTCTCATTGGCAATCATACCAAATCTTCTTTTTTATATGTTATTGGAAATATAGCTTCAGAAATGTTTGATTATGATATCGGTCAATGGTAAGACATATGATATAAAAACGTTTACTAGCATTGTTAGACTGTCATTTCCATCAGATTAAAAAATAGATACATGTATATCTCATCAATCCCTTAAACTCAAATGGAGATAAAAGAAATATTTAATTAGTACAGCTTCATGATTATTTGTCATTATTATGTAAACAGGTTTATTAAACTCTACTAGTGATGAAAATAAACAGAAAACTAAGAAAAACGTGCATTTATTATCAAGCAAATGATTAGAAAAGTTTGTGATTAGAATGATAAAGGTTTGACTAGTAAAATTATTTTACTGTTAACAAATGGAAACCTGACAATTGTAAGACAGATTTGAATTTCTGATGCAGGAACATAATTGCAAGATTAATTCACAACAATACCAGTTTGTTTATTGGTATCGGATGTGTTCCCTCTTTTATCATTTCAATTTATCTGTAAATATATCATTTTTACTCAAATTAAACGGTACATGTATATCTAGTCAGCCATTATTTTCCTCGGAGTTCAGAATTTGCTGATTTTACTTTTTGCTAACTGAACAATTACAATAAAAGATTTTGAGCTTTCCTGATGAATATTAATCCAGAAAATAATTAAACAATTCAGATGCATTTTCTTATGCTACTCTTTCACTCAATGAATCCATGACTTTAGCTATCTACCTGTGTTTCACAAATACTGCCTATTTTTACTGGATGTAAAAGCAGACATTAAAATGTATAATTATGTTCATAGAATCAAGTGGCGATATGCCAATAATCAAAGAGATATCACATTTTCATAGTATGCCATCTTGATGATATTCCGTATGTTTAATTTGATGCGACTGTCATACAAATGAGAGGTTTAGTGCTATTAAACCAAGTTCAACTTACCATTTTCTACATTTGAAAATGCCTGCACCAAGTCAGGAATATGACAGTTGTTGTCTATTCGTTTGATTTGTTTTATCATTTGATTTTGTAATTTGATCAGGGACTTTCCGTTTTGAATTTTCCTCGGAGTTCAGTATTTTTGTGATTTTACTTTTTCATAGGAATATTACTAATTTATAAAAGACGTCTGTATTAAAGAATTCATAGTTCTATCAACCTCCAAAGCCGATTGCTCGTGAGAAAGAAACCGTCGAACCTATATTTGAAGATAAAATGAAATAAGCTACTGTGGGTGACCCTTGATAAGGATTTGAACCTGCGTATACGAGATTACATGCGGTATCATCCTGCATGACCATGTCTTTGATATTAACAATTCCAAAATTAATGTAATGATTAAACTGTTATATTTAAGGCTCAAGTGGTATTTTACGACAAAGACTATGAAGATGTTACTGACGCTAAATCAAAGAAAAGGGGACTTGTGGTGATGAGTGTTATGGTAGAGGTAAGAGCTTAATCCTAAATCTAGAAATTGAAAAAAAAAATTACGAAAACAAATATTATACAATTATTGTCTTTTGATAAGGTCAATATTCGGTTTTATTGACTTTTGAAAGACTGATATTCGCTGAGGTGAATATGCTTTTTTATTTAAAATCCAATTCATATAGAAAACCCTAGTAAAATAATACTTATATGGAATAATGTTTGTTATTCAATAAAACAAAGTATGTCAAAACGTAATTGAAGTAACAATTTTCAAAACATTTCGGTTGTGCCGAATTCAATGATACATTTTCTATTTGTTATAAGTTTACATTATACGAATGAAGTTAAAGTAGAATTGTGATGCCGTTTGACAATATTGTCATGTTCTCATGAAAACGTATTATTTGTGGCATATATTTCATACTATAGACGTACTCTGACAACTAAAACATACAGGAAATCTATTTTTTTAACAACATTGTACACCTAATATATTTAATAAAAATTGTAATAAGTTTGTTGACTGTCGGTATTTTAAATGATGTATTCCTGACAGTGTTTGTCATGTACAAAGTTCAAAGGGGGCAATCTGCATCAGTGATGCACTCCTGACTGCCATAAGGACGACATTATCAGAAGATCAATGTAGGATAAAAAACAAACTGAAATGGGGTGGGATGGGTTAAAATTCTGCAAGTTTAGTTTATCTAACATTGATATTACATATATTCATATTGGTCAATCAATTTTTCCAAAATTAAGTTTACAGGTACAAGGGGGAAAAGTGTTGATGGGGGGGGGGGGGGGTAGGGAAGGGGGGGGTCTGTAAAAAATTATGTGAATTCAGTGTTTTTATGCTACATTGAACTTTTGATGTCGTTCCTTATGGAATTTGGAATCGTCTTACTTCTTTGTACTCATTTGGTTATTGTAGGACATTAAAAATGGTTTCGTAATGAAAAAAACCAATTTATCGGATGATCAAATATTTCCTTGTTCAGTGTTAACCCTCGTCGAAAGGTCATTGTAGTTCAGCTTCTGTTCAATAAACTATCACACTGAGGTGGGAATTCGAACTTGATACTTGGTATACTCGGTGGATACGTTGGACACGGTTTGGAAATTTTCAATTATTAAGTTTTCTCACGAATCCGCAGCTTCCTTCTTCCGATAAAAACGTTAAAAAAAACAAATTATCAAAACATTAAATCCTCGACAATAGTTAGATGTATGTATATCTTATTTAAAAATAACCTGCACAGGCGTAGACAAAGAAGACAAAGACAATGCTAGATCTAATATAGTCCTTTTTATTGAATAATCCCATCGTAAATACAGTCAAACCTGACCAAACCTGACCCTGAATAAACCGGTTTCCTGTCCATCCCGGCCGAAAGTTAAAAGTCCCATTTTTTCCCCTTCAAAGTCTTTCTTAAAATACCCTTTGTAAACTGGACCCGGTGTATTCCCAATTCCTGTCTTATTAAGCAGTGCCAATACTCTAAATTACATTAATTATTACCTGTCAAAAACGGTTTGTCTAATTAATTTCAATGATCGATATGCAATCAAAACATATTTGTTTATACACTATAGCTTTTCAGGATAATCATTTAGTCAGGGGTTAAACTGTGAACTTACAACCGTAGAGTAGTGAGCTGTATTATTTATTAAAACATAAACGTGTCAATTAAAAAAAAGACACATCGAATATATCTCAGATTGAACCTACGTTGTAACTTTGATAAACGAATTTAACATTGTTTAAAACGCGGAGTACGAAATTTACATTGTGATTTCGAAATCCGCGTTTCCCTTTTTTGAACCCCTAAACGAATGACCCTGATAATGAAAAACACCCAGATGACAACAATCAATGGGTATTATACACTGTATGACAATGTTTCGATAGTGATGAAATTACGTTTGATAAAATAATGGCTTTTTAATCGGCCATTCCGAAGTTTCAAATTAATGATCATAAGGTAAATAAAAAATCTCCTCTCGCAATCTAAATAACGCGAGCGAGTATTATGATGCAAAGGTAAACATTGAAAAACGAAGTGAAAGTATTTAAATTTATCAGATATAACTTACAAACAGACAGAACATTGTATGCAAAATATCAGACGTCACAAGTCATTTACTTCCGATCAAAGCGGAAACCTGAATAAACCGGCTCACTGCCCAAACCGGCCCTTTTTCATAGTCCGTAGCTGGCCGGTTTATACAGGTTTTACTGTATGTTCATTCAAGGTGACAGGTATAATTCAATAGACCACTTTCGAGTTTGTCCGTCACCGGAAAAAAAAAACGTCATTTATGAGCGTCTTTTTGAAGTCATTACTAGATAGAAGAAATAGCCTGTATCCCTGCACTATAAAAGTTAATAAAGCGTCTAAGTGATAGTCACTGTGCAGGATAACCTAGAAATAGCATTTGACATATAAACGCACTAATGATGTTCACTAACACTAAAGTTTTTTTTACGGAAATGCATCGAACTCGATGGTTATCTATTCAGGGATGATTGTTTTTTTTTTGTTAATTGTTAGAATAATTAATCAGCACGTCCCATGTCATAGGTCATAAGCTGTCATATATATTTTATAGGTATATGGACAAAAACCGGAAAATGATGCATGTGGGGTAAGTTGTGCACTATTATATTACAGTGTAACCTGTGTTATCCGACACAATTTGGGACAAGACAAAAATGTCTGATTAAGCATGGTGTCAGAATACTGATGTTGGAAAACTCAGTTGTCGGATTAAGCATGGTGTCAGAATACTGATGTTGGAATACTCAGCTGTCGGACACGGCAAGTTACACTGCGTTTACATTTTGTTAACTGTAAACAATTGAATCCCAATTTATAATTTGGTATCCCATTCTAATTTTGAGTTGTGGGATCACATAATCTTAACAGCGCTTGTATTTAGTATTTAACTCACTGGTACAATTAGCAATTTAGAAGTATTTGCATATAACCGTAAGTAAATGTAATGCTGAAAAATGTTACATTAAACTTTAGCATGAATTTCAATTTTGCACAATCAAATAGAAGTAACGTCTGCAATTTGTGTTAGCTTTTATTCGAATATGGAAAAATCGAATAGGTTAAGACAGAGAATTACATAGTAACAAAAGAATATCTTAAATATGTTTTAAGAGGAGTATTAAATAAATGCGTAACGTTTTTGTATTCATTTAATATAAACCTGAAAAGACTTGATGTGTGTTTCTACTTTCTGTATAATTCATCGTTTAAATCTTATAATGCATTTTTTTTTTGTATTGGTAGTGTGATCAAGAAACATGTACAGTCAGATATGCAAGGAGGCTTAGTGCATTGATGGAAAAATATTATGAAAAAGTTCGACGTTACCCACTAGCATCGATAAACCCTGATTTCTGGACCTTCCTTTCACTTCCAAGTAAGAGTTAAGATATATATTTGATTAGACTGAATACAAAAATACTGAATGAAAATCACATACGTTTGTATTTTGTTTTGTGTTTCGCTTATACGTTTAGAAATTAAAAGGCAATACGTTTTAACTACCTCGAGTAAAGTTGTTTTCTATCATTAACACGTAGCTCTTAAAATCATCAGTTTCGTATACTTATTTGGTATTCAAATATTCGAGTTTTAGGTTTCCGATAAGGACAAATCAGGCAAATTCTTTCGTACGCATGCCTTTTTCCCCTTCCGGAATACCAGCCATTAAAACAAGCTCTTGGTGAGGTTCGTGATGCTCAGTCACGTGTTGTCTTTGTCGTGTTTTGTGAACCATTATTTGTCTATTTGGTGTTGTCAGTTTATTTCCGAGGTAGGAGTTTAAATGTCCCTTTGTATCAATCGGCTCTGTTTTGCGAAGTATTACATATTGATATAAATATGAGTAATTTCGATTCGGTAACGAATAAAGAAAGTCATCATGATCTCGTGAAAAACTACTATACTGATTTTATCAGCTGCAAGTGGAATAAACTTAGCTTAGTTGAAGGCAACAAGTATTCGGCCTTAAAATCATTATTCTAAATATGACTCAAAAGGAGTTACAAGTGAGTCATGATTTGATAAATAGAATAAACGACTATTAAACAGTCCCCTTGGTTTGTAATATATATTATTTCAGCAAAAAAAAGTATTGCTTTGCATATCTTATTAATACTTACCTGATAAGGAACTCTCGTACCTAAATATTTGAATGTACGGATGTAAAAATACTTGTTGAGTAGTAACCAGAATCGGTAGCTTCGAATTCAACAACCGCAAAAAAACATCCCTGTTCAAAGACTGTTCTGACTGAATGTTTAAAGACAACAAATCACATATCGTCAGAGTTTAAGAGCTTTCAGTATCGAAATAAAATGTCATCAAATAGGTGTTTTCTCTTGGAGAACGACCTCACCCTGTCTTAATTATTTGTTGATCATGTGTGCAGCATTTACATACAGAGGTTTACATCATATAGTATGCATATTCGGAAGTTTAACTAACAGGGTGTTGTCTTAACAAATCGCAAAAGAAATCTTATTCAATTTGGTACTTGTTTGTTACAAAGGTAATGTTTGATGCGGTAAGGGGCTTTGAATAATATACTTTTAACTTGTAGCAGGCATATGTATATAATTGAATATAAAAGATGAAGTATGAGTTTTAATGAGACATACATACGTTTGTACTTTATATATATGCTACAGTGAATTTGTATAATCAGTGATTATGTAGAATCCCTGAAATTTTCAGGGATTATGTAGAATCACTGGTTAGTTTAGGGATTATATATAATCACTGAAAATTTCAGGGATTATGTATAAACACTAGAACAAACGTTATGCATAACTGAAATGAAGAAATAGTTTCATTTATAAAGAGAATAAATAAAATTAAATAATTTATTCTAGAGAACCATATTAAAAAATAATTATTTACATACAATGTAAAATTTTCAACACAATATGTTAAAATGATAACCTGATAATATCAAAATGTTACGCACAATGTAAAAAAATGTCAAGCACAATGTAATAAAATGACAAGCACAATATATTTATATATTAAAATGTTAGGCACTATAAACCATATTTTAAAATGTCAAGCACAATATTTAAAAACAATCATTTATTTTTACAAACTAAATTTGGATGCACCGACTATTGCACTCGTACCCTGCTTTTCTACATGAACATCTGTTGGCTTCACACCTTTTTTACCGCAACATCCACATTTAAAAAAAAACCTGTCCTTCACATATTGAATCGGATTTTACTTCACGTCTTAGGTAAACAAAATTGCAGTACACATATCTGAAGGTAACAAAGCAAGCTGAAGGGAATCAGCAACTCAAACTGGGTTCTTGTATATGATCCGAACAGGATACCATGTTTTGTGGCCAAGCGATATCATTTTTCAGTCTTTTGATGAACAATGGCCATAATGTTTTTCCCTTTCCTCTGTCAACATTTTGAATTGGATTGGTATCAGAACATTACAACCAATGTCAGCCTCCTCTAAAATTTTGTTCGATCTATTGATCATTCGTTCTGTCTGTTTTTTCTGTACACATAGTTCTCTCGGTTTGTATTTCTTGTTCATTTGAACACAAAAAGCAAAACAGATGTCCCATGACCTTCTTCACCATTTGCTTTACCACAAATAACATACACTGTCGATTTACAATTTGAACATGCATGTGCATTTGACGCTGGCTTTTGACAAAACATACATGAGATGTCTTTATTTTTTGTTATCAAACAAAGGATCTTCAGATTATTGATAATCCCTGAAATCATATTAGGGAATTTGTAGAATATTAATCAAAATGTTCAGTGATTATGTGAAATCACTGGTCATTTTCAGGGAATCTATATAATCACTTATGAGTTTAGTGATTCTACCTAATCCCTGAAAAATCAGGGATTCTATATAATCACAGATTATACAAATTTACTGTAACATATAAATACATACCGGACATGTACCTGGAACAAATGAAACACTGATGCATAATTTAGTCAATTTTGATCTTACAGATATATAAGACTGCAATGATCTATATACATGTTAAATAAAGGCAACAGTAGTATACCGCTGTTCAAAACTCATAAATCCATGGACAAAAAAACAAAATCGGGGTAATAAACTAAAACTGAGAGAAACGCATTACATATAAGAGGTGAACAACGACACAACATTAAAATGTAAAACATACACACAGAAACGGACTAAGCATTAGACAAAATCCTATGAGAATAACAAATATAACATGAAAACCAAATACATGAATTTGGGATAGATAAGTACCGTGACACGTCTTATAGTAATGTGAATTCACACTCAAAAATAAGAGAAACCAAACGACACAACGGAAGCACAACGTTAAAATGTAACACACACAGAGACGAACTATAATATAACTATGGCCATATTCCTGACTTGGTACAGGACATTTTAAAAGAAAGAAATGGTGGGTTGAACCTGGTCTTGTGGCATGCCAAACCTCCCTCTTTTATGGCCATGTGAAAAATAACATTTAAATGACAACACAGCATTTCAGGACTACAATATAAATAAATAGAAGAACACAATTGACAAAGAGACACACGAAAAATAGCTAACAAAAGGCGACAAGTTTTAAAAAATTTATACGCCAGAAGTGCATTTTGTCCACACAAGACTTACTAGTGACGCCAGATACAAACGTTTGAAAGCCAAAACAAGTACAAAGTTGAACAGCATCGATGACCAAAAGTTCAAAACAGTTGTGCCAAAAACGGCCAGGGTTTTCTGTTAGGTACCAGAACATCCCTAAAACATGTATCTATGTCTCATGATCATATGGTAAATCATACAGATCAAAAGAGAGTCAAAGAATGAAAGAGCAAATGTAGCTTTTTAATATACTTTCAAATTAATAAACCAATAGATGTAACATGATCAAGTACATGTAATCATAATCATGGTATTGTCTTCAATCGTTTCTTTATAATTCCTTATAGAAAAGTGTTGGTACAACCGGTGTGGTAAAACACCAACTAAAGAATTTATAAAAAATAGATGTGAAAAAGAAGAGCCAGATAGAAGACCTTTTAGAGTATTTGAAGGTATCACTCCGCTAGATGTCCTTCCATATGACACAAATCGTTTCTACACGTATTCAGGATCTCTCACTTCACCTCCATGTTATGAAACTGTACAGTGGATTGTTTATAAATGTCCAATTAAAGTCTCTGCCAAGGCAAGTACAATTACACGCAATGTATGAATTTAGTTAGCATATAGATTCTCTTTTATAGAGAAATTTCTACAAGTGTTGTCACCTGCATAACGCACAGAAAGCAAAGTTTTGCAAACTGTTGTTTATTGAATTTAAATCACAATGATGCGGTTAAACGGGTGCTAAGTAAGGTCTATATATAAATACAAAATGATTATCTGTGATTAAACATAACCATTAACATTAACATTAGAGACGCTTTCAACACATAGACCCAAACATTCACATTAATAGCATTCATTACCAATGTTCGTGATCCTGTTTTCTGTTATTTTTGTTTTCCTTTTGTATTGTCTTTGGATATACACACATTTATATTTATAATATGTAGTTGTACGACATATATATTTAATTAATATTATTGAAATTTGTTAATGCTTGCAATTCTTTACCCCAAGTTGTTTAAACGTTTGAGGATTAATTTTATTCAATATGATAGTGGAATATATATTTTGACACGTATCCCTGTTTAAATAGTTGCCTGTATTTATGTTTCCTGAAATGCAAATCATGGGAAATTAATAAATCTAACGTCAAAACTGAGTCTTGAAAACCCCGAGTATATTGTACAACTTCAAGCTGGTTAAAACATTCTGTTCAGAGTAAACTAATGATACTGATAAATTAACTTAAGCTGAATTACTTGTGTCAAATACTTACGAAAATAGTATTACCCATAAACCACAAAACATGCACCTCTATCCTTCCGGACCATCTCGGTCAATTTCAGATTGTTATGGGGTACATGTTGTTAAAGTTGCAGTGTTTTGTTATATTAACTGTGTTGTATACTTAACTTGCTTTACAATACAATAACTAGATCATTCGTTGATTTTGTTATGATTTTGTCTTTTGCTGCCTCTCCTTCTTTTTTTAATAAAATTGAGAATGGAAATGGGGAATGTGCCATAGAGACAACAACCCGACCATAGAACAAAACAACAGCAGAAGGGCACCAACAGGTCTTCAATGTAGCGAGAAATTCCCGCACCCGGAGGTGTCCTTCAGATGGCCCCTAAACAAATATATACTAGTTCAGTTATAATGAACGCCATACTAATTTCCAAATTGTACACAAGAAACTTAAATTAAAATAAAACAAGAATACATTCATTATCTTTTTCTAGCAACGTGTTATTCAGTCTTCATCAACTCTCATAAATATTAATCGTAACATGTCGAAACACATTATTTCAATATGAATGTGAATGAGGCACAGTATATTTTTGCTTTATCATGCTTCAAAGTTCAAAAGAAAATTTGGCATACCTGACTTCATTGGTAACGTATTTTCTAGTAATTCATTAGTTTCAATTGTACTTTTGTAGGCTTTTAAAATGTTACAATTGGTGGAAGATTCACACTTAAAACCCCTACCACAACTGGGTACGAGAAGACCTCAACAGGTAAAAATTATTTTATGTACAAAATATGTTCTTTAAAATTCAGTTTTCACTATTTTCCTTCCTGTGCACGTTTTGTTGCATTCTTTCATATGCATCATGGTGTTATATCTGCGTTGGTCACAATTCTATTGAGAGTTTTCGTTGTAAGAATACATGCAAACGAGAAGTGGTCGGCGAATCAATGAACGCGAATACTGTAATTCAATTGCAGTACATTTATGAAGATTTTGAAAATATTGAGGATTTTTTCGAAAACAAATTGCGTATGTTAAATCTGTTGTAAAACATTTAGTTTATCAAAATTCCACTTTTTATCTAAATTTGAAGTTTCAAATTATTTTAACATAAAAACACCTTCATCTATCAAACCGTATCCTTTGAAAAAAAGGATGATTACCCTATGTAACTTAATATACATATAAAAAAAAGTTGAGATACCAATGTCAAAGCAATCAATAATAAAACATCGTTTATTTTTCTGTTCTCTGTATTTGATCTATTTCTGTTCACCTTGTCCACTGAAATGCGTGAACACAATATCCAAAGCAACGCTAGGACAACGTAGTTCAAGTAGCTACGTGTAAAAAGGACCGCCAACCATCTGCCAACGAGTTCACCTACTCGTTGCCTGTGGAAAAAGCCTCGTTTTTTGTTATTTCAATGAATTTTGTTTGCTTAACATATAGTTTTAAACTATTCCGTATGTTAGAGTACCCAAATCAAATGCCATTTGAGCAACAACAAACAGTCAATAAATACACAGATGATTCACAATAAATTGATAAAATCACTACAAGGAGATGGTTTTCATAAAAAAAAAAAAAAAAAAAAACATAGAAAAGGAACACTATTATTTTTTATGTATTGAATTTTCAATTCTGTTAATACCATTTTTAGTTGCTTGCATCTGATCTGCAAAACATAGAATAATGAAACTTGGTTTTATTGTATAAATACATGAGGTGCGACACATCTGCATGTTTTGTGAGACTTGTTCAAACAAAGGGAACATTACAAATGCAAATTTAATCCCTGTAATGCTTTTCCAATAAAAAACCAGATTGTGAAGATGGTTGATAGAAAAAAAAAACAACCTTGATTAATATTTCTTTTTTTTCATTTTCAGAATATGAACGTACCTGTTTACCGCAGTTATTTGAAGTGAAATTTATAATCAATAGACACACATAAACTAAAGATGGCATTTTAAGTCACGAGGAATTGGATCCCACCATATTTTATATTATGTTAAAAATAGCATTAAAATTTAGCAATGTACTGAAGACTGAACATGCTCGTTAATCATAACTCATACATGTTATAGATAAAATTGTTATCTTTTAATCCTTGAATTTTACGTTCGATATGGTTTTTATAGGTGACCTTAGTAATCTACGGAGTACCTAAAATATTCGTTTATCATAAACTCATTATAAATAATATTGTTATATTTCAAATGTGTTAGTTTTCTTACCTTAAATTGAGCTATATGATACAAACACTATGTATTTGCGTTCATTTGATTAGCAAACACCGCGTATATCACTACAATATAATTAATAGCTTATAATAGCTTATAAACATCATGCCAGGACAACTGAGAGGCGATATCGACTTTTTGCACTAAACAGATGTTAAACCAACCAATCAAAGAAACATGCACAATAATATGTTTGACCAAACGACAAACATCTGACTACAAAACACTACATATTAACTCAAGACAAGAAAGGACTTTACCAAAAAAAACAAGGTAGTTAAGCAGCGATCAAAGCGTATCATGTTCCAAATTTTACTCCTTTGATATAAGAAGATGTGACATGAGTGCTAATGAGACAACTCTTCCAAGCCACAACGTGTGAAAGAACCATTATATGAAAAAGTACTATAGGTAAAGTGTTTATTCAAAACAAAGCCTTGACTCACACCGAACAGCAAGTTATACAAGGCCCAAAAAATTACAAGTGTAAAACTATTTAAACGGGATAACCAACGGTCTAAACTATATAAAAAACTATAAACCAGGAACACTCATGCCATTTATAATTTCATCAACCATGTACCGGATATTGTATCAATAAATATAATCAGACAATCAATTTCCCTTTAATTATGTTTATCCTTCATTAAAGAGTTATTGGATATGTGTTTCAAATAAATTATTAAGTTCCATATAATAAAAGGAGAGAATAGGATAAAAAAGAGGAAGAAATGTCTTCTGTAGAAGAACAGGTATAAACCTTGTCATACATTTTGACCCTACCAAAAATACGAACCAAACTTCTAATAAAAGCAAGAAAAAATGATGACTGCTCTCAATATAAGAGGATAACTCACTAAAAAGAAGTCCGTTTAATAGAGGTTTCTTGAATTGATACGAATCAGGTACGGTTGGTACGTATTCAATCGTTAGTGCTGTTTTCGAGGTATCATTTTCAGCATGAAATTATTTTATTCATCTTGATAAACATGATAAAATCAAAAGAATTGAAATGCGTATCACCAAAAAAACTAGCTTAACAATTTATTTTATAACGATTCCAACGTTACAAGAACTCTTTGTACATGATTATTTATGGGATGACTTAGTTATGTACAAGTGCATGAATCAAACAGACCTTTTAACGAACTGGATTAACACGGCCTTTATAGACTCTAAATATAGATTTGCGTTTCATTTTGTTATTGTTATTGTCGGGAAAATAAAGATTGCTTTTTTACAGAGTGAGACTTTGGAATAATTAAGATAAAAACTATAGACTAATTTCTAAAACACATGATACTGGTCTTGGTTATATTTACTAACGTGTACAATTCGCGTAGTTTTCGTATTATGATTAGTTTTTGCATGATTTTGAAATGATATGTTAATATTCAAGTCATCAAGTTCGATCATTGCAGAAGAACATCTTTTTTTAGATAGAATAAGGTAGTCATGTTGAGTGATAAAATGGAATTCTACGATATATTTTTTCCCTAGAAATGCATTCTAGAAAGTAAAATTAAAAAACATATTGATAAATCAGTATTCACTATTTGGCTGGCCATAAACAAGTCAATTCTTGAATCATTGAATGTTATTGACTAGAATAGTTTTCATATAATTGTACAAACACTTGTGTCCAATGAAAATTTATTAGAAAAAGGAGAATGGAAATGGGAAATTCATGTATGTCAAAGAAACAACAATCCGACCAAAGAACAGATAGTAGCCAAAAGTCACCAATGGGTCTTCAATGCAGTGAGAAAATCCCGCACCTGCAGCGTCCGTGTACATTTACGCCAAACATTTATCATTTTAAAATGAAAAATAAATTTTCAAATTGCTCTGCAAATTTTAAATGTAGTTGGTTTGAAAAATGTAACAAAAATCTATTGAAATCACTTTCGAAAAAACATTTTCTCTATGAGATTTGAAATTTGTTATTTTCATGGAATTGTATTTTTGATTTTACGAAGATATTGAAACAAATAACAATAAGTTTGTGTTAAAAATGATTTTGTCAAAAGTTTAAATATATTTAAACATTTGGATTTGTTTGCTTTAGAAAACAAAACAAATTTCAATTTCATTCTTAAAAGCAAATATTGAAAATACTGACCTTAAGCATTTTTCAATTTAGTTTACAATATTGAAAAATGAAAAATGCTCTAACGTGGAGCATTTTTCAATTTGACTTACAATATTGAAAAATGAAAAATGCTCAAGCATGGAGCATTTTTCAATTTGACTTCAAATATTGAAAAATGAAAAATACTCCAACGTGGAGCATTTTTCAATTTGACGTTTGATATGGAAAAATGAAAAATGCTCCAATTTTTCATTTTTCATTTTACTGTGCAATATTCAAATTTGAAAAATGTTCATTATTTAAATGTGTAATAATGAGAACGAAAATGTAATTTGTTTCAAAATAGGCGTTTTTAAAAATGTTTAAATTGTTGACACTTTTTATTAAATGTTTTACTATTTTCGTTTTCTTTTTTCTAGTTTTAAGCGCAATATATCTTGAAGATCTTTTTAAGGTGTGTGTGTATGTGTGTGAACTATGTGTGATATCAACAAATACCGAACAAGAATTCTTTCTTTTTATCTATATATCTAGCTGTCTTTGTAGCTACATGTTTTCATCTATCTTTCGATCTATCAATCTGTCATTCATTGTATATATCAATCTGTCTATATATCTGACTTTTGTTTTTCTTTGTCATGTCTTTCTTTGAATTGTCGGGGTTGAAATCTTTAATTTAGTTCTCTCAAAGTGAAGAAAGAAGTCACTTGTTTATATACATGTACATGTTGTAAGGGGACGACCATTTGATATTCGGTGGTGGGGGGGGGGGGGGGGGGGCAGGAGGATTTTGAAAATAGATAACTCAGCCTTGATAATCACAAAATAAATGGTTTGTTCTGTGGTAGTTTGAAAATAAATTACCTGACTTGAAATGTATAGAAAATAAATAACTCAGCACTTCTAATCGAAAGTATGAGATGGCACCAGATTCTTCATAAATTCATCTTTTTTCCCAAAAACAATCGGGAAACACTTCCCAAATTTTTCAATAACAAAAGTATAAATATTATTTAAATATACTTGAAATGTCTGAAAATTGGTTTCATTTAACTTGAGGTATATTGTCTCAGGAAACCTTACCTCACTTTTATTTTAACAGGGCCGTAACTACATGTAGGAAATTTCAAAACCAAACGCTTGTCTCCATATCAAATTGTGTTCACAGCCTTGCAAGCAGAAAGTTCTGTTTTCCCTCAGACTAATAGCACTGATTTTTCGGGATCAATGATTCTTATTTATTTGTCTTGTGTTCATTGATTGCCCTTCTGTATTCTGTTAGTGTTGCATTCCTTTTGTTATCTAGCAATTTTGTTATAAAGTTGGTCATGAGTTTAAAAAAACAGCAGCCACAGACTTAACTATGTGATTTCCATTTTTGCTTTAACATGCACATTAGTCTTTTGATGTTGTCCCTAGAAACTTCAGTCTTACACTGAATTTATGCATTTTGCTTTGAGACCAAAGTATTGTCAAAAAATTATTAAAACAAAACTTCATTTTCAGATTATGAAAGGGTCTTTGGAACACCCAGAAAGCATGACTTTGCATCATTTGTTCTATAGCTTCTTGGGCCTTCAGTGGCTCCAAACCCTTCAAAAAAATGTGCATCGCTCCGCTCGGCGTTATGTTTGCCAATACATTTTAAAAAGTGCCTAATTCTAACTAAACTTTAATACTATGTATGTATGCAATACATGTATATGCAGTTGGGAATTTAAAATATTCATTTCTCCAGAGGGGTATGGTTAATCTAATTAAATGGTACATAATGACTTGACTATACTATATGTATTATTTATACATGATATAATAAACAAATCATTTAAAAATTGTATGTTTTCGAATATCAAAAATATAGTGGTGAAAATGAATAATCAGTCCCTTGCTTTAATGAAAATGAAAAATCTTGCTTTAATAGTGCAGAAAATGAATAATCTGTCCTCTTAGTTTACAAAAATAAATAACCGACCAAAAACAAATCCTCCAGCCCCCCCCCCCCCCCCTCCCCCCAGAATATCAAATGGTCCTCCCTTAAGAATGGAAGAACTTTTAGACCATCGATGTTTGATTCAACAAATGCTACTTGACGGAAGAACACACCCCCAAGACATTTCTCAACACTTGACTTCTTTAGGAATCAAACATGAATTAGCGCAAACAATAAGCCGTTTTTGTTCTGAAAATGAAATTAATAGGCGATGCAGAGTAGATGGAGGAGCATTTATCTTAACCATATCGTGGCTGAATGTGTCAAACTTAACATGTTAGAAAAGAAGGGAATATATTAGAATATTAGATATTGTCTATGTCAGTTTTTGTACATGCTCACGGAACAGGGTTCGCGGATGCATTGGGGTGGGGAGGGATGGATGTAGATGTTATATTATTCTGAAGTATTTGATTTCAAATTTGTATTTTTCTGCATTGTACAGCATTTCCCATATTTTGAATCTGTTAATACAAACATGTTTTTCCCAAGCTTATAATATCACAATTCTCTGTCGCAACATATCAAATAAGCATCATCTAATAAAGAAAAATATGAAATTAACTTGCATGCATGTATTTGTGGTAAATTTATATTTCGAAGGATAAATGACTTCTTATATTTGCTTTAACCGGAAAAACAAATGTATCAAAGAATATATCATACATTGTAATTATGTGAATAGTATTTCAACAAACATAAGACAGTTCCCATGAGGTTCTGTTTTATGTACATTCTATTACCTTTTATTCAATATGATTTTACATGTGAAAGAAAAACGAGTATTGTCGGACAAATAGGTCGACACAAAAAATGATCTCAGTCATTGACAATCTTCTTTTGAAATAAAAAAAAAGTAAAAAAAAAAAAATCCAGATCGACATAGATCGACACAAACGTATTCCAAATCATATGCATCATGTACATGGAATATATACTAGTAGTTACATTTAAAACATGATGTGCGCATAGTGTGTGTTATTTTCAAGTTGGACCCACATACGCGGTCGTAAAATGATGACAGGCCATTTATCAAGCAAAGGAATCAACGAGTCTGAGGCTAGAGTTGGTAAAGCATTAGCGACAGTTAATCCTCGCTACCATCATTTACGACAGCAGCAGTGGCGGATCCAGAACTTTTCATTTAAGGGGGGGGGGGGGGGGGGCACTGACTGAACTTAAAAGGGTGCGCTCCAGTCATGCTTCAGTGATTACCTATATAAACCAAATTTTCCCCACAAAAAAGGGGGGGGGGCACCAACGGAAAAACATAGTGTTTTAATTTCTGCAATGATGACAGCGTATAGTACACATTGTCAACGCTTCCACAAAGCCAAGAAGTAAAAGACGACATAAAAAAAAAAACTTAATTCACAGTTTTTTCACTGACACCCCCACTTTTTCTTAACTTAATTTGGGAAAAATTGATTGTAAAATATTGACATATGTAAAATCGATTTTGGATAAACAAAATTCGCAGCAATTTTACACCCCTCCCCCTCTCCCACCCAAACTATTTGATTTAAGTTTTTCATCCTACATTCCGTCTGCTTTCGTGACTGTTATCATGATCGGTCATGGATTTTGCGTTTTATTCGGGACATACAACATCTCCTTTAAATAGCCTTAATTTTTGTTTGCTAGTCAAAAGAAAGGTCAATAAAAATTTAATATTTAATAGATAAATCTTTTGTCATTGTACAAGTTTCGTGTGTGTGTGTAAAAATCGTCTTCTAGTGAGTCATGTCGCTTTTTTCTTATGTATCATTATCTTGGTAGCGTTCTTTTCTACTCCCAAATGGCATGACAGAGACTTGAACCCGGAAGTTGACATAATATATGTATAGAGACCCCTGTCATCTGTTAAATACAATATAAGTGCTTCCCAAGAGACTGTTGGTTATGTGTTTAGTTGGGTTGTTAGATCGCTGCCGTGTAAGCGACATCTTTTTCTGTTCATATCAGTTTATATCAAATCATCGTGTTTCGATGTAATAGAAAAAAGGTATGAAGAGAATTATAAAGCCATAGTTTTAATAGAGATTCTGCTGAGAATACAAACTTACAGAAAAAGATTGATAAAAATTAACTGTCGATCTATTTGATACATAATTGATTTATAATCCTAACAGGTGTCGATAACAAAATTATCGTATTTTGTTTTTGTCAAAATCCATTGCAATTCTACTGACTGATTTCGTAGACTCAGACACATGATGGTTTATAGGTTGTTATTCGCTTAGAACTAACATCACAAACTTCAAGCACGTTTGTATCTGTACTATGCGTTTAGCCTTTTTAATAACTTGTTTCTTGGTTTTTATACGCCCGTCTAAAATGTAACATATTATGGTATACTGTTGTCCGTCCGTCCGTCGTCCACACTTCAGACAATTAATGAAAAAAACGCTTCCACCAACTTTTATGAAACTTTGTTGAATTGATTATTGACTATTGACGTAAGTTCCCTTTCGATTTTTATAAATTTCAAATTTTTAGTTTCCATGTTATGAAATTTTATCCTTAAAAAGGGGTGATTTTCCAGTTTTCGGACAATAATTCAAAAATGCTTCCATCAACTTTAATCAAACTTCGAAGAATTGTTTATATCTATTGACGTATGCTCCCTTTCGGTTTTTAAAAATTTCAGATTTTACGTTTCCGTGTCATGAAATTTTATGCTTTAAAAAGTTTTTTTTCTCCAGTGTTTGGACAATCACTCATAAACACTTTTACAAAATTTTATGAATCTTTAGTGAATTGTTTATATCTGTTGACTTACATGTAAGCTACCTTTCATGTTTTTCAGTTATTAAACTAAGTACCCTTTTGTGTACCCTTTTGTTTTTATGCCCCACCTACGATAGTATAGGGGCATTATGTTTTCTGGTCTGTGCCTCCGTCCGTCTGTGCGTCCGTTCCTCCGTTCGCTTCAGGTTAAAGTTTTTGGTCAAGGTAGTTTTTGAAGAAGTTGAAGTCTAATCAACTTGAAACTTAGTACACATGTTCCCTATGATATGATCTTTCTAATTTTAATTCCAAATTAAAGTTTTGACCCCAATTTCACGGTCCACTGAACATAAAAAATAATAGTGCAAGTTTCAGGTTAAAGTTTTTGGTCAAGGTAGTTTTTGAAGAAGTTGAAGTCCAATCAACTTCAAACTTAGTACACATGTTCCTTATGATATGATCTTTCTAATTTAATTGCCAAATTAGAGTTTTGACCCCAATTTCACGGTCTACTGAACATAGAAAATGATAATGCCAATGGGGCATCCGTGTACTATGGACACATTCTTGTTTTTATATAATTTCTGATTTGATATTGTACAGTTGTGGAATTTTTCTTCTTTAAAAAATGTCGGAAACAGCCAAGGACATTTATTCGTTGAGAAAATTCATTTCAAACATAAGGACAAGGGAAGTATCATGGGCTTACAGCGTAGACCTTTATTTATTTATTTATTTAATGAGTCAAGTCTTTTCAACTGATTTTATAAGAAGTTTTATAATATGCTGTTTATCACTGTTCAATGTTAAGGGGATGGTTGCGCACCTAAAACGAGTTTCGTGATCTTTAATCACTTAGAGTTCTATATATGAGCCGTAAAATTATTTTTTATCGAATGAACTGAATTGTTTTAAATTTTTCATTTTGGAATCTTTTGTAGCTTGCTGTGAGGTATTGGTTTTCCTAAGTGTTGAAGACTGTACCATGAATTATACTTAAAATTGAGAATGGAAATGTGGAATGTGTCAAAGAGACAACAACCCGCCCAAATAAAAAACAACAGCAGAGGGTCACCAACAGGTCTTCAATGTAGCGAGAAATTCCCGCACCCGGAGGCGTCCTTCAGCTGGCCCCTAAACAAATATATACTAGTCTAGTGATAATGAACGCCATACTAATTTCCAAATTGTACACAAGAAACTAAAATTAAAATAATACAAGACTAACAAAGGCCAGAGGCTCCTGACTTGGGACAGGCGCAAAAATGCGGCGGGGTTAAACATGTTTGTGAGATCTCAACCCTCCCCCTATACCTCTAACCAATGTAGTAAAGTAAACGCATAACAATACGCACATTAAAATTCAGTTCAAGAGAAATCCGAGTCTGATGTCAGAAGATATAACCAAAGAAAATAAACAAAATGACAATAATACATAAATAACAACAGACTACTAGCAGTTAACTGACATGCCAGCTCCAGACTTCAACTAAACTGACTGAAAGATTATGATTTCATCATATGAACATCAGGCACAATCCTTCCCGTTAGGGGTTTCCCGTTAGGGGTTGCTTTCTTAATCATCATTTAATGTCTGGTGGGGGAAAAATGTTTCTCTGGTAATCATACCACATCTTTTTTTTTTTATGAAATTATGAATAAAACAAACACTTAGTTTAGTACTCGTCAGGTCAGTTACAAAGCACGCCATTCACGAATAGAGTAAATGAATACACGGAGAGCGTGCGGCAGCGTTATATATTTTCATGTGCCATATATATGAATTTTTATAAATGTACATGTATCAATTGATGATGCTAATGGGGAAACTAAGAAAAAGTAAGATAGCAACGTTTCTTCTGTATTGATTATGTTTATTGATTGCGTTACGATCAATAACAATAAATGAAATTACTGAACAATAAGTGATATATATTTCACGATTATTAAAAAAGTATTCTGACACGATGAAAGCAGGTTACGTATTGTAGCAAAAATACAAGACGAGAACCAGTTTCTCATTTTGAACAATAGGAAAGGTAGAGAAACAAGGAGCATGTGTTATGCCCAAATCACACTAGACCAATATTGCACAACGCTCACCGCGATCTAAAAGGTGAGATCACGGTACGAGCAGGATGAAAGTGTGGATTTTCATTGTTTTCACGCTCTAACAACGATCAGTCTAAGACCTTTCCACTTTCATACCGTGATCTAACTACGCTCTCGTCAATATCGTCAACATCATGTTCCACATAAATACTGTTCAATTTAATTCCATCTAATTGTCATTTAAAATACGTAGAATTCTCGAAAACAACACAGGCATATTAACAAAATGTACCAGAAATAGGGGGCGTGATGGTAGGGATAGATGTAGAATCAGAGGAGCCTCTGAATCGAATTTTGATCCAGTAAACATGCCGGATCAACCAATCCAACCTGAGTCAAAACGCGTTGCTGGTCCATCGAGATCGAATGACGATATTTTATTGAACAATTATAGCGGAAATGATATAGATGTGTCAAGCATGATACCTTGATCAAATTTAATGGTTCAGTGGTCAAAGTTAAGTTTTTTTTTATATTTGGTCTTTTTTTCTAACACTATATGCAATATGTCATCTTTATTTGGTGTATGGAAATATTTAATGATGTGCATGTCAGTCTGGCAGGTTTTATTTGGCCTTGACCTCATTTTCACTGTTCATTGCTCAGTGTTCAGTTTTTTTAGTTTTGGTCTAATTTTCTTAAACTATTGTCATGTTGTAAAAATGCGTGAAATTGTGAATTTTAGAATTTTCATCTTTTTGTGTCGTGTTTGGCATCAACAGTTATTTCTTGTGCGTAATTTAGTTTAAATATTTTTGTTACGCTAGAAATGCGTTTTATTAGGAAACAAGATTTTGAACTATTTTTCAAATAATTTTATAAAAGACATGTATTAGTCGTTTCAGCGTTACTAGGAAATATTTATGGATTAAGATTAAGATTATGTCGTGAGAATACTTTTTGATAACAATGGTCATCAACCCTTTTCTGTTTTCATTGGTGAAAAACGTTTCTATGATCATATTTTATAAAGGTTACTTTTGAAACGAAAAGGGGATAGAAATAGAGAGAACCATGTAACGCACCGGTTTGCCCCGCTCTCGACCTACGAGCAGCGGCGGGTTAATGTATGTTGCCATGATTAATGTTTTGTAAATATGCTTTATGAACTGTGATTGTATATATGTTAGATGGAAAAATAAAGTATGTGAAAGTTCATGTATCCAGTCTCGTGTATTGATTTATAACTTTCCGGAATGGACCCTCTGTCATCTGAAACGGGCCTAGATCATTTGGATTGTCAAATACTGTTATTCATCTCCGACGGACTATAGAGTTAACAAAAACGAAACACACCAACAAAACAACCACATGTATATATGTTACAGGGAATTTGTATAATCATGGATTTTGTAAAATCACTGGGCTAATCAGTGATTTTGTAAAATCCCTGAAATTGTTAGGGATTTTGCAAAATCACTGAAAATAGAGCTAGGGATTTTGTAAAATCCCTGACTAGAATTAAGTATAACTTGATATTAGAAATGTGTTTTTCTTAATATAAAAATAAACTAATGATCACTAATGATTTTGAAATATATTTGTTTAACAAACACTATGAGCTAGAAAAAGTGTATAATGATAATGACCAAAAGGCATATAAACGGATATTTAAACCATTGTGAATTTACTTATTTTTTCATGGCAAGTTTGGGTGATATTTACTTTATTTGGATCAAATAGTTGAGAAAGTTTAGAAACTTATTCTAAGTTTTTTTTTTATTTTTGCTTGGTTAGAACCTATTCATAAACATGCAAGTACAAAACAAAGTGTTTACCTATATTTTCTGTAATCTTTTTTTATTATTATTTTGTGGATATAAATGTTATTTTGTAGGCAGCAAATTAATAATCCAACACTTTTTTGCTTTTTATATATCAATTTTCATGCAGCAATAAGATGCTCTTGCTCTGATATGCATGTAGTATTTGCAACTGGATCACACACCCTAACACACTCAATTTCTTATTCCTTACATATGTGATTTTTCTTTTCATCTGACAGCAATCAATTTATGTTCCGTTTTTATATTTGATTTTAAAAATTTGATATAATTGGTTTTAATTTTTACAGTAATTACAGAAAAACTATAATCATGGTAATAAACAGTAACAGCTAACTTTTTTTCAAACAAGGTGTTGATAAGAGCTTGTTTTGTCTTCTTTCTGTGGCTCATTGACAACATGTTCCAAAATTTCATCATATTTTCCCGTGTTCCATATGTTGCACTTTAATTTTCCCTCAATTATTTGAAGTAACTTTTGTGTGTATCTTTGCTCTTGATTTAAAAACATCTGTGTCATTTGGGTCATTGTTCTATAGTATGGCAGTTGTATAGTGCATGCAAACTGCTTTCTTAATAAAGGCTAGATTAACCTCAAACTTATTTAGTGTTACTGTTGTAGGCTTTTTTTTCACAGAAATTCTTAATAAAACTGAATGAATTTATTTAACAAATTCCCTGAATTTAATCAGTGAATCTGTAAAAAAGATCTTAATTATTTCAGGGAGTTTGTAAAATCACTAATCAAAATCAGGGATTTTATAAAATCACTAATCAGTTCAGTGATTTTACAAATTCCCTGAAAATTCAGTGATTTTACAAAATCCCTGATTTCACAAATTCCCTGTAACATATATAATCGACAACTCTAATTACGACAAACTAGGATTTTCTATTCACGTCAAATATTTAGGAAATTCTAAACGTGTCACTATAAGCAATTATATGTTAAATATATTTGCTGTATGGAAGAATTGTAAGCTGTGCACCTCATGCCTGCCAAGGTTCGGATCCTTGACCTTAATTTCATGGTTCGTGCGTTTAATTTTCTCGGTTAAGTCTGTTTCTTAGAAACTATAAGAAAAAGGTCAATTATACTTAGTGATTTATTGTAAGGAGTACATGTATTTCTTGTTGTGTTTAAATGATCTTGGCCTAATTTTCTGGGACCATGTTAAGTTTATGTGATCGTTGTAGGATATCTTTATATTTAGGACTATCAACATAGAGGGTGGGCAGAACCTTTTTCGGGACCTCGCTATTTCATGTTTTTACGTCCATGATTTCGGAATCAGGACCCCTCCGACCCCCCTCAACATAATATCAATGATTAGTAAAGAAGTAGAGACATTTCAGCGTGTGCACTCTTGTAATTTTAGAAATTTTAAATAATTTTATTAAAACATTTATCGATATTGCCGCTTTTTTATACTATTATATTTTTTGTAGCTCATCCGCTCTCATTTTATATTCGTTATGTAAACAGAAAGTCACAAGTTTTTTGGTTTTTTTTACAGGGATCACGAAACTGTTCCATATCAGGCTGATAATTTTGGACATAAAATCCATCTTGATAAAAATGAATCTTGCAAGTAGCCCTCGAAGTGGGATATAGAGAGGGGTGATGTTGAGGTTACAAAAGGGGATGTTGGATGTAGGATTATAAAAATTTGGTAATGAAATCAAGGGGACACCAAAGGTGGGATCTGGAGAACAAAAAAAGAGGAATTTATATATAATTAGGAAAAGGCGCATACCGAGTCACTCAAACATCATTCACGTGAATGTAATAAAATTCCATATGTAATGTCGGAATAAGATTTTAGTGTTGTTTACTTTTTTTTGGAGGGGGGAGGGGCGGGCATCATTGGAAGATCTCCCATCTCTGACTCAAAATATTGATAATTTTTATCTTGTCCCTGACAGCTTCAGACATAATAATTTTGAACCTTCTATTTTTTTTATATAGACAATACCCTTTTCTAAAATTGAGAATGGAAATGGGGAATGTGTCAAAGAGACAACAATCCGACCATAGAACAGACAACAACATAAGGTCAACAATAGGTCTTCAATGCAGCGCGAAACTCCCGCACCCGGAGGCGTCCTTTAGCTTGCCTCTAAACAAATATATATCTACTAGTGCAGTGATAATGGACGTCATACTAAACAAACTAAACACAAAAAAATAAAAATAAAAATAATACAAGACTTACAAAGGCCAGAGGCTCCTGACTTGGAACAGGTGCAAAAATGCGGTGGGGTTAAACATGTTTTTGAGATCTCTCCCCCAATACATCTGGCCAAAGTAAAAAAGTAAACGCATAACCATACGCACAGTAAAATTCAGATCAAGAGAATTCCGAGTTTGTGTCAGAAAACAAAAGAGAATAAACAAAATGACAATAATACATAAATAACAACAGACTACTAGCAGTTACTGACATGCCAGCTCCAAGCCTCAATTAAACTGATTGAACGATTACGTCTTCATCGTAGGAATTCCAGGCAACTCCCGTTAGGGGTTTAGTATTATACAATTATAAAGTATTTAAGAGAAGAACATAACCCGTGTCATGCCAACAACTGTTTTTTTTAAATAAATCTGTTTAATTCCGATGTAAAG
Source organism: Mytilus galloprovincialis (assembly GCA_037788925.1). NCBI lineage: Eukaryota > Metazoa > Mollusca > Bivalvia > Mytilida > Mytilidae > Mytilus > Mytilus galloprovincialis. Next base: position 61,789,233 of record CM075332.1, read on the forward strand.
ACCCTATAAGTGAATCAATATTAAAGCCAAAATATGCAAACTTTAATGACCTGACAACAGTATAGTAACTATATCCCTTTTTAATAAGTCTGTTTAAAGGTTTTGTTATCTTCTAATGTTACTTGTTGTCGTTTGTTCATGTGATTCATAAGTATTTCTCGTTCTGTTTATAGATTATACCGTTGTTTTTCCCGTTTGAATAGTTTTGTCATTTTTGGGACACTTTATAGCTTACTGTTTGGTGTAAACCAAGACTCTGTGTAGGGACCGTATTTTGACCTATAATGGTTTTTATCTTAAAAATTGTGACTTAGAAGACGAGCTGTTTTATTGGCACTCATACCACATCTTCTTATATCTAGAGAAACGTAAACTAGCTTCACATTTGAAGTTCATTTATAACTGAAATGCCACCTCACATTCATTCTAAATAATAGAAAATCTGTCTCAAAATGAACAAAGTAATCAGCAATATCAGTCTTGACAACATCAAACCTATTTTACTATACATTAACCAAATAAACCATAATATAAAAACAAAAGACAACATGAACAATTATACACCAAAGTTTTCAAAATTGTCTCCTAACGACAGTCGTATCTTTAGTCGACTTCATTCCTGATTAGTTTTCCCAAAATAATGTATTTCAGTTAAAAACAGAAGAAAAAAAATTCAGCACCCTGCTCGCGGGACCAAAAAGTAACCTGAGTAATTCTGAACAGCTGAGACGATGGATGCCAAATGTTAAAGCACTATTGGTATCTGAATAGCTAAGTAAATAAATTAAATCAAAAACAGTTAAAAAATTAATGTTATCTAGTTAAAAAATGACTTCCAAAATAAGCCGTATTTAGAAGGAATATGGCACATTCATCAACTTTATACATGGAGATTGGGAAAAGAACAGCTTTCCTAGGTGTTGTTTTTATCTTTACATCTTTTCTAGGTTGTCACCGAGGATATTACCAAACGCGTAGCCAGTGCATGAAAGTACGAAATTTTAATTTATTAAAAGTCCATCTTACATTTTTTTTTTACTTTACATTTGTGAATAACTCTCTCTTCTGTCGTTGGGGCTTAGATCACTTTGTTATTGTTACCAGCTTTGCATACTCATTTAAAAAACCTCAACTTCGTTTTCAAATCAGGCATAGTTATACCTTGATCATAACACTCATAAATGGCTCAGATCTTATATTAAATGTTTATTAACTTTTAAAACAATACTAAACTTGAGAGTAAAATTAAATATCTTTATCAATGAATTCAACATACCAATATCTATTTGATTTAACAGGTACATATAGAATATTAAGATAACCTGAATGTTAATAACGACATAGGAAGGGAAATAAAGATTGCATGATATTCTGTGCCACATCAGTAAAAAATTGCTGGTCGTTGCTCTTCTCCTATCTTTTCGGGGTTAGGTTATAAATGTGCATTTACGGGTTCACACATACACACATGTGTATTATATTTAAAGCATAAAAACAAAATTTCTAAAGTGTTAACAATGAATGAAAAAATAATTTGATTATCTATTTTTCAATATCTTTTATATCAATTTCTTTAACCTTTTTAGAGCATTTTTCATTTTGTCAAACGATTACAAAAATTGAAAAATGCTACCACAAAAACATTTTCATTTTTGAGAAAATTTTCTAAAAAATGAAAATTCAACCAATATGGGGCATTTTTCATTTTTCAATATTTCATGGCAAATTGAAAAATGCTCCAAGCTGGAGCATTTTTCATTTTTCAATTTTGAAAGACAAATTGAAAAATGCTCCACATTGGAGCATTTTTCATTTTTCAATTTTTAAAGGCAAATTGAAAATGCTCCACGTTGGAGCATTTTTCATTTTTCAATTTTTTAAGGCAAATTGAAAAATGCTTAAGGTAAGCAATTTCCGTCCGTGTACATTTACGCCAAACATTTTTCATTTTAAAATGAAAAATAAATTTTCAAATTGCTCTGCAAATCTTAAGGGTAGTTGGTTTGAAAAATGTAACAAAAACCTATAGAAATCACTTTCGAAAAACCATTTTCTCTATGAGATTTGAAATTTGTTAAGTTCATGAAATTATATTTTTGATTTAACGAAGATATTGAAACAAATAACAATAACTTTCTGTTAAAAATGATTTTATTTTGTCAAAAGTTTAAAATTATTAAAACATTTGTATTTGCTTGCTTTAGAAAACAAAACATATTTCAATCTCATTCTTAAAAGCAAATATTGAAAATACTGACCTTTAGCATTTTTCAATTTAGTTTACAATATTGACAAATGGAAAATGATCTAACGTGGATCATTTTTCAATTTGACTTACAATATTGAAAAATGAAAAATGCTCAAGCGTGGAGCATTTTTCAATTTGTCTTCAAATATTGAAAAATGAAAAATGCTCCAACGTGGAGCATTTTTCAATTTGACGTTTAATATTGAAAAATGAAAAATGCTCCAATTTTTCAATTTTCATTTTACTGTGCAATATTCAAATTTGAAAAATGTTCATTATTTAAATGTCTAATAATGGGAACGAAATGTAATTTGTTTCAATGTAGGCGTTTTAAATGTATAAATTGTTGTCCCTTTTTATTAAATGTTTTACTATTTCCGTTTTTTTTTTGTCTTGTTTTAAGCGCAATATGTCTTGAAGATCTTTTTAAGGTGTGTTTGTGTGTGTGTGTATGAACTATGTGTGGTATCTAACAAATTCCGAACAAGAATGGTACACTGACAAGTACGACAATGACCACAAAGAATCATTCTTTCTTTTTACCTTTATACAATGTATATAGCTGTCTTTGTAGCTACGTGTTTATATCTATCTTTCGATCTATCAATCTGTCATTCATTGTTTATATCTTGCTATCTGTCTATCTATCTGACTTTTGTTTTTCTTTGTCTTTTCTTTCCGTAAGTCGTTTTTGTTCTGAAAATGGACTTACTAGGCGATGCAGAGTAGACGAAGTAGCATTGAACCATATCGTCGCTGAATGTGTCAAACATGTTAGAAAAGAAGAAAAAATATTAGAATATTAGATATTGTCCATATCAGTTTCTGTACATGCTCAAGGAGCAGGGTTTGCGATTCGAAAGGGATGGGGAGGGATGGGTGTAGATGTTAAATTATTCTGATCACTGTGCTAGTATATGTTTTCAATTTTGTATTTTTCTACATTGTACAGCGTTTCCTAATTTTGAATCTGTTTAATACAAACTTGTTTTTCCCAAGCTTATGATATTCACAATTTCATTCTCAGAATTTCAAATAAGCAATCATCTTATAAAAGAAAATATGAAATTAACTTGCATGCATGTATGTGTGGTAAATGTATATTTCGAAGAATGAAAGACTTCTTATATTTGCTTTTACCGAAAACAAAATATAGCAAAGAATATATAATAATTATGTGAATAGTATTTCAACAAACATGAAACAGTTCCCCCGAGGTCCTGTATTATGTACATTCTATTATAGTATGATTTTACATCTCCAATATGTGAAAGCAAAACGAGTATTATAGGACAAATATGTCGACACAAAAAAGGGGTCTCAGTCAGTGACAATCTTCTTTTGAAATACAAAAAGGAAAAAATAACAGATCGACACAGATCGACACAAATGATCGAATTTCAAACCGTATGCATCATGTACATGGAACAAATACTAGTAGTTACATTTATCAAGCAAAGGAATCAACGTGTGTGAAGCTAGAGTTGGTAAAGCATTCGCGACAGTTAACCCTCGCTACCATCATTTACGACAGCAGCAGTGGTTGATCCAGAACTTTTCATGAGGAGTGGCACTGACTGACCTTAAGGGGGTCCAGTCATGCTTCGGCGATTTCCTATATAATCAACCAAATTTTCCCCACAAAAGGGTGGGGGCACCAACGGAAATACATAGTGTTTCAACTTCTGCAATGATGACAGCGTATAATGCACATGGTCGACGCTTCCACAAAGCCAAAGTAAGGGACAACATCAAAAGTTCAATGTAGGATAATAAAAAAATACTTAATTTACATAGTTTTTTCACTGATTCCTTATTCTTAACTTAATTTGTTAAATATTGATTGTAAAAAACGGACATATGTAAAATCGATTTTGGATAAACAAAACTCGCAGCAATTCCCCCCCCCCCTTTCTATCACAAACGGGACATATTATGGTATACCGTTGTCCGTCCGTCGTCCACACTTCGGACAATTAATAAAAAACGCTTCCACCAACTTTTATGGAACTTTATCGAATTGTTTATATCTATTGACGTAAGTTCCCTTTCGATTTTTATAAAATTCAAATTTTTGGTTTCCATGTTATGAATTTTTTTTCCTTAAAAAGGGGGGAGTTTTCCAGTTTTCGGAGACTAATTCTAAAATGCTTCCATCAACTTAATGAGACTGGTGAATTGTTTAAATCTATTGACGTATGCTCTGATTTTTATAAATTTCTGATTTTACGTTTCCGTGTCATGAATTTTTATGCCTAACAAAGGGGGGATTTTCCAGTTATCGGACAATCACTCATAAACACTTAAACAAAATTTTATGACAGTTTAGTGAACTGTTTAAATCTGTTGACTTAAGCTACTTTTCAATTTTTTTTTAAATTTCAGATTTTACGTTTTTTAGTTATGAATTTTTATTTTGAAAAAAGGGGATTTTTTCCAGTTCTTTGGACAATAACTCAAACGCGCTTTTACCAACTTTTATAAAACATTTACATTTTTGGAGTTGTGGAGTTTTTATTCATAAAAAAATGAGGCCTTTTTCCAGTTTTTCGGATAACAAATCAAAAATGCTTTCAGCATTTATTATTAGACTATGGTGACTAGTTAATATATCTATTAAACTAAGTACCCTTTTGATTTTTATATAATTTCTGATTTGATGTTGTACAGTTTTGGGGATTGTTTCTTCTGACAAAATGTTGGAAACGGTCAAGGAAATTTTGCATGACGAAATTGAAGAAATGGTGATAGACACAAAAGAGAGTACTGACAGTATAACATGGAAAGATGGAACAAGAATTGTGGAGCTTTTAAGTCTGGCACTGAATAACTGCAAAACGCTGCACGGCCCAGCGGAATCTGCTCAGCGTAGAGAAAGAAATATTTCAAGGAATTGGGATCTATCTTACTATGCGTTGCTTAAACTGTAACATGCTGAAAAACAAAATTCGGAACAAAACGACCTGCAATAGCTAATTATGAGTACTGGTAGCTGCTTAACGTACAGCGGCAAATATTTTTTGCACATTTATGACATCCAAATGTTATTTTAATGAAACTTAAAGAAATGAGAAAACGTGTGAACCCGTAATTAATGAGAAAAATTTAACAAAATCTATGGCGCGTAGGGTAGCCGAATCTGGTCTGGTGTTGAAATCCATACACAAAAGTCATTACTACGGCGTGTTGTACAGCTGTGCAATATTTTTCATGACGAGAACAGTTATTTTCATTTATTGATAATGAATTCGAAGTAAATAATACCATCTTGAATTCTTTTCTTGTTTAGCATTTGGCAGCCTCCAAATTTTACGGAGAATTGTCATTGTAAGGCCAAATTTAACAGACTATCAATGAAATAACAAAACCGACTGCATGTGCGAGACTCTCATTGGTGGACAAGGTCGTATAACACCTCTATTCGTAAATAGAATAATAAGTAAAGAGAGTGTCTCATCCTATTCTGGACTTGAAATTGGTACATAAAAAAGCCGATTTTAATTCATATTTTAAAAACATATAATATTGTATGTGTATGAAGAAAAACTTTCAATAAAAATCCGTTAAAAAGATTTCAAAAAATATATTGGTGTCGTTTTTGGTTTGAATTTAAGCAAAATATTACCAATAGATGCAGCATTGTCACACGTTAGTTTGTTTAATTGGTTGTACATGTATTCTTTTTGTATATGAAACTGGATGTAATAGACCAAAACAAGAAAACGCCCGTTCACATGCTGTTAAAAGGGCTTGTAATTAACGGTGTCTTTTGCTATTGTTCATCATATTTGTATTTTGTTCATTGTTTTGTACTTAAATCAGGCCATAAGTTTGAGTTTTTTTTGCATTTGTCATGTAGGTGCCTTTCATAGCTTACTATGCGGTATGGGTTTTACTCTTTGTTGAAGGCCGTCCGATGTCCTATAGTCGTTTAGTCATTTGTCTTCTTATTTGTATAAGCATGTCCCTATTGTACATTTTTTACTTCAATGTATTGAGAGATAAAAATTGAAGTATAGGCAAATATACACAAATTGCAGACAGACAGATCAGAAAGTGTACACACGTTAAAACTCGTCGTATAGTTAGACGATCAGACAGACGAACAAAGTGTTTTCAATATAGCTCTTCTTCTAGACAAACAAGTATGCAAATATTCATACGTATACGCCGTAAAATTTTTTTTATGTACTTATCTATTGATAAAGACATCGTTCAATATCATTCTCTTATACCGGCTGCAGTACTTCCTATGAAATATTATATTACAACTTCATTTTCGGTCGATTGATGCAATAATGGCATGAGTTAAATTGCACAAAACAGCTCTTATTATAAAACAAGAAGTACTGCTCATAATTTAAATTTGAAAGATAATTATCTTTTGAGTGTAAACAAAAATAAAATCAAAGTCCGTCGGGACCTTTTAAAGTTGGCGATACGGTATCGGTTTTGTCATTGTTGACGGTTATATGGTATGATCCCTCATTTAATTTATAGTTGGTTAATATTTTGTCATGTCAATAATGTTGTCTATCATCCTACAGTACATCAAGCAATTTAGAACTAATGTCGGACGGAGATGCACCTTTATACTTCTAGCAGATCTACATCTGACAAAGCAATCTGCTAGAATCCTTCATTTATATTAAGTATCAACGCTTTGAAAAACACCTGCATAAACTTGACAGCGAACTCGTGTACGGCGGGAATGATTACACGACGTTGTTGCGATTAAAACTTAATTTAACGTAATTTAGTGCCATACTGACAGACGTCGTAAAAAATAAAGATGTATGGCTTTTATTGAAAAAACAAACACATGGACCCCAATTGTTTTCTTTTGCAATTAATCAAGTACTGTTTCAAGAACACTCCGCAAAAATTTCTAGAAAAAAACAACGATCAAATTTTTTCTGCACTTCCGAAAAGACGCAAAAGTATGGTCAATTTTTTATTTCGGATATAGCAATCTAAATCCGGAACATGATGATTTGGTTTAACCTTAAACTTGTCTCAGCATGTTGATGTCATGGATCAAGGGAGTATTTTACAAAAACCCGGTTAAGTTATGACTTTTCGTTCAAAAGTATTGTTACTTTCTTTAAAAGTCATAATTTATTAAATTTCAGGGATTTTCTTCCAAATATGCAAATTTCGAACCAAATTATCTCTAAAAGTAAGTCATGAAGGTACTTTTTTCTTTGCATATTTAAAAAGTACACATTGAAATTGACCTTCTATCAAAATTTTAAGAAAAAATCAACGAGGAATCTCTACTGTATCGCTCTTTATTTATTTATTTGAAAATTCTTTTCAAAAGAGGAACGAAAGATACCAAAGGGACAGTAAAACTCATAAATCTAAAATAAACTGACAACGCCATGGCTAAAAATGAAGAAAACAAACAAACAATAGTACACATGGCACAACATAGAAAACTAAAGAATAAACAACACGAACCCCACCAAAAACTAGGGTTGATCTCAGGTGCTTCGAAAGGGTAAGCAGATCCTACTTCACATGTGGCTACCGTCGTGTTGCCAATGTGATAACAAATCCGGTAAATAGTCTAATTCGGTAGGTCACATTCATGAAAGGGAAGGGGATTGTAGTTACGACGTAAGGAACATATCCGATATCATTTGTGAAACGATTCAACTGTTTTTATAATATGCTTTTTTTATCACTGTTCAATGTTAAGGGGATGGTTGTGCACATAAAACGAGTTTAATCACTAAGAGTCCTATATATGCGCCGTAAAACTAATTTTTCTCGAATGAATTGAATTGTTTTTAAATTTTTCTTTTTGGATTCTCTTATAGCTTGTTGTGCGGTAATGGTTTTCATCAATGTTGAAGACTGTACTATGAATTATACTTGTTCACTTCATCATCATTTAATGTCTGGTGGAAAAAATTGTTTCTCTCGCAATCATACCACATCTTTTTTTTTTTGGTGAAATTATGAATAAAACAAAGTTTATCACTAGTATTCGTCAGTTTAGTTACAGAGCATTCCTTTCACGAATTGAGTAAATGAATACATGGAGAGCGCAGCGTTATTTATTTTCATGTGCCATACATGCTATACATATATGAATTTTTATAAATGTACATGTATCAATTGGTGATGTTTTTTTGTACTTGCTACCTGGGAAACTAAGAAAAAATAAGATAGCACAGTTTCTTCGGTATTGATTATGTTTATTGATTACGTTACGACCAATAACAATAATAACAACAGTTGAAATTACTGAACAATAAGTGATATATATTTCACAATTATTAAAAAATGTATTCTGACACGATGAAAGCAGGAAACGTACGGTATCAACAATTCAAGACAAGAACTAGTTGCTCACTTTGATCAATAGCAAAGGTAGAGAAACAAGGAGCATGTTGTATGCCCAAGTCACACTAGACCACTATTGCACCACGCTCACCGCGATCTAAAATGTGAGGTCCCGGTACGAGCAGGATGAAAGTTTTGATTTTCATTGTTTTCACAATGCTACTACGATCCCGCTACGGGTCACGTTCTCATCACGCCTATTCTGAGTCTTCAATACGCTAATCACGTTTTCATAACGACAATACATGCACGATTTATTCGATTGCAACACGATCTTAACACACTTTTTCTGCGATTATAGACCGCTCTTACATCGACCAGTCTAAGTCCTTTCCACTAACGTAATCTGACTACGCTCTCGTCATTATCATCAACATCATACTGCATATACATACTGTTCCCTTTAATTCTTCTAATTGTCATTTAAAATACGTAGAATTCTCGCAAACAACACAGGCATGCCACCAAAATATACCAGAACTAGTTGGCGTGATGGTAGAGATAGAGGTAGAATCAGAGGAGCCTCTGATACGAATTCTGATCCAGTAGACATATATGCATGTCAGATCAACCAATCCAACCTGAGTCACAACGCGATGCTGATCCATCGAGATCAAATGACGATATTTTATTGAACAATAGAGGAAATGATATAGATGTGTCAAGCATGGTTGTGCTTATCAAACCTTGACCAACGTTAAGTTTTTGATATTTGGTCTTTTTTTCTAACACTATATGCAATATGTAATCTTTGTTTGGTGTATGGAAATATTTAATGATGTGTATGTCAGTCTGGCAGGTTTTATTTGACCTTGACCTCATTTTCACTGTTCATTGCACAGTATTCAGTTTTTTAGTTTTGTTCTGATTTTCTTAAACTATAAGAAATAGGTTAACTTTACTTGCTGTATGGAATTGTAAGTTGTACACTTCTGCCTGCCATGGTTCAGATCCTTGACCTTAGTTTCGTGGTTCATGTGTTTAGTTTTCTCGGTTAAGTCTGTTTCTTAGAAACTATTAGCATGGGTCATTTATACTAAGTGATTTATTGTAAGGTGTACATGTATTTCTTGTTTTGTTTATATGACCTTGTCCTAATTTTCTTTGACCATGTTAAGTTTATGTGATAGTTGTAGTAAAGCTTCAGTGGCGGATCCAGGGGGGGGGGGTTCCGGGGGGTTGGAACCCCCCTTTTTTTTGGCCGATCAATGCATTTGAATGGGAGCATATAGTTGGAACCCCCCCTTTACTCTGGGTTGGGAACCCCCCCTTTTTAAAATGGCTGGATCCGCCACTGAGCTTTATATTTAGGACTATCAACATAGAGGGTGGGCAGCACCTTTTTCAGGACGTCAGGATCGGGTGTTTTTAAGCTTGTGATTTCGGGATTAACCCTTTCGGGACCCGGGATTTTTTTTTTCATTCAGGACCTCGGGATTTCATGTTTTTAAGTCCAGGATTTTGGATCAACATAATATCAATGATTAGTAAAGAAGGCGAGACATTTCAGCGTGTGCACTCTTTTCGTAATTTGAGAAATTTTAAATAATTTAAACATTTATCGAAATTGCCTCTTTGTTGATACTATTATTTTTTTTGTAGCTCGTCCGCTCCCCTTTTATATTCGTTATGTAAACAGAAAGTCACAACTGTTTTGTTTTTTTACAGGGATCACGAAACTTTTATCCTGATCTATATCAGGCTGATAATTCTGGGCATACAATCCATCTTGATCAAAATGAATTTTGCAAGTAGCCCCAGAAGTGGGATATAGAGAGGGGGTGCTATTGGGATTACAAAAAGGGATGGTCGGATATAGGATTATTAAAATGTGGGTAATGAAATCAAGGGGACACCAAAGGTGGGATCTGGAGTACAAACAAAAAAGATGAATTTAGGAAAAGGCGCACAACAAGTCACTCCAACCTCATTCACGTGAATGAAATGAAATCCCATCTGTAATGTCAGAATAAGATTTTAGTGTTGTTTTCTTTCTTTAGGGGGAGGACGGGCGGGCATCATAGGAAGATCTCCCATATCTGACTCAAAATATGGATTATTTTATGTCAAGGGTTTTATGATTCTCCCTGACAGCTTCAGACATAATAATTTTGTATCTTCTATTTTTTTAAATAGACAATCCAATTGAGAATGGAAATGGGGAATGTGTCAAAGAGACAATAACCCGACCATATATATAGAACAGACAACAGTAGAAGGTCACCAATAGGTCTTTAATGTAGCGAGAAACTGCCGCACCCAGAGGCGTCCTTCAGCTTGCCCCTAAACAAATACATGTATATATATACATGTACTAGTTCAGTGATAATGGACGCCACACTAAACAAATTAAAAACAAAACCTAATTAAAAAATAATACAAGACTAACAGAGGCCAGAGGCTCCTGACTTGGAACAGGCGCAAAATAAGTGGGGTTAAACATGTTTATGAAATTTCAACCCTCCCCTGATGCCTCTGACCAATGCAGAAAAGTAAACGCATAACCATACACCCAGTAAAATTCTGTTCAAAAGAAGTCCGAGTCCGACGTCAAAAGAGGTAGCAAAAGAAAATAAACAAAATGATAATAACACATAAATAACAACAGACTACTAGAAGTTACTGACATGTCAGCTCCAGACCTTAATTAAACTGATTTTAAGATTACGTCTTCATCATAGGAATATCAGGCAACTCGATCCGTTAGGGGTTCAGTATTATACAAATTATGAAATATTTAAGAGAAGAACATAACCCGTGTCATGCCAACAACTGGTTTTTAAAAAATATGTTTAATCCCGATCTAAAGACCCTATAAGTGAAACAATATTAAAACCAAAATATGCAAACTTTAATAACCTGACACCAACAACAGAATCGTACTATACCCCTTCTTGCTAAGTCTGTTTAACAGGGTTTTTTTATCTTCTATAATGTTCCTTGTTGTCGTTAGTTGATGTGATTCATAAGTGTTTCTCGTTCTGTATATAGATTATACCGTTGTTTTTCCCGCTTGAATCGTTTTACACTAGTCATTTTGGGAACAATTTATAACTTATTGTTTTATGTGAACCATGACTCTGTGTTGAAGACCGTACTTTAACCTATAATGGTTTTTATTTTAAAAATTGTGACTTAGAAGGCAAACTGTCTCATTGGCACTCATACCACATCTTCTTATATCTAGAGAAATGTAAACTAGCTTAACATTTGAAGTTAATTTTTAGCTAAAATGCCACCGCACATTCATTCCAAATAAAAGAAAATCTGTCTCAAAATGAACAAACTTTAAGTAATCAGCAATATCAGTCTTGACAACATTAAACATATTTTGACTATACATTGACACAAAATGTACCAAATAAACCATACTATAAAAATAAAAGACCACAGGAACAATTATACACCTACATTTTCAAAACTTGTCTCCTAAAGACAGTCGTAACTAATTCCACCGAGCACTGACTCAAATGTCTGCTTCATTTCTGATTAGTTTTCCCAAAATAATGTATTTCAGTTAAAAACAGAAAAATCGCTGTAAAATTCAACTTCAACCTCGCGGGACCAACATTTAGCATTAGTAATTCTGATTGAGATTCGGAGATGTAAACCACAGCTTGTTCTAGTTGTAAACAGAGACGATGGATTCCAAATGTTAAAGCACTATTGGTATTAAAATAGCTAAGTAATACTAACCCCCAAAAAAAAACCAGTAAACAAATTATTTAATTCATTTTATCTAGTTAAGAAAGGAAGCATTCAATGACTTCCAAAATGAGCTGTATTTAGAAGGAAAATGGCATATTAATCAACCTTATACAGAGAGACTGGGAACAGAACAGCTTTCCTAGTTGTTGTTTTTATCTTTACATATTTTCTAGGTTGTCAACGAGGGTATCACCAAATCCGTAGCCATTGCATGAAAGTACGAAATCTTATGTTTCAATATTTTTCATTTACTATTTATTGATGAATAGCTCTCAGCTTTGGTGAAGCTATTCTGTCGTTGAGGGTTTTATAGGGCATATTGTAATTGCTTTCCGCTATGCTAAATCCTTTAATGGCAATAACCGAACCGTGTTGTTACGAGCAAGGTTATATATGCCTTGATCTATGCGTGTCTGTATTGCTCAGATGTTATCTTAAATGTATATTAACTTTTTAAAGAAGTTTACAAATGTTTTGCAACGGTGCAAATACTAAATTTTGGAGTAAAAATAAATATCTCTATCAATGAATTAAACAAACCAATATCCATTTGATTTAACAGATATAAAGAGAATATGTAGTTAACCTGAATGTGAATAACAAAATAGGTAAGTATAAAGTTAAGGGTTTTAAGCAAGGGAAATAACAATAATTTTTTGCATAATAATCCTGCGCCACATCACAAAATTTTGCTGGTGCGTTGTTGTTCTCCTATCTTTTCGGGGTAAGGTAATAAATGTGTATACACGGGTTCACACATACACATATGTGTATTATATTTAAAGCATAAAAACAAAACTTTGATTAAACAAATTGAAAAATCCTAAACACAAAAAAAAAAAAAAAACATTTTCATTTTTGAGAAAAAAAAATTAAAGATGAAAATTCAACATTTTTCATTTTTCAATATTTCAAAGCAAATTGAAAAATGCTCCACATTGGAGCATTTTTCATTTTTCAATTTTTAAAGGCAAATTGAAAAATGCTCCACGGTGGAGCATTTTTCATTTTTTGATTTTTGAAGGCAAATTGAAAAATGCTCCACGTTGGAGCATTTTTCATTTTTCAATTTCTAAAGGCAAATTGAAAAATGCTCCACGTTTTAGCATTTTTTATTTTTCAATATTTTATGGCAAATTGAAAAATGCTTAAGATGAGCAATTTCAATATTTTGTCCTTAAGAAGGAGATTGAAATTTGTTTCTTTTCTAAAACAATCAAATTCAAATGTTTTAATTTATTCAAACTGTTGATAAGATGAAATCTTTTTAAGACAAACTTATCATTACTTTTAATATTATCCTCGTGAAATCAAATAATGTAATGTCATGAAAATTACAAATTTCAATTCTCATAACGAAAATGATTTTTCAGAAGTGACTTCAACAGATGTTTGTTACATTTTTTTAAACCAATTAATTTTAAAATTTGTAGGGTATTTTCAAAATCTATTTGTTCAGCTTAAAATGAAAAATGTTTGGCGTAAACATACACGGTCTAATTTCAATATTTTGTTCTTAGGAAGGAGATTGAAATTTGTTTTTTCTAAAGCAATCAAATTCAAATGTTTTAATTTATTCAAACTGTTGATAAGATGAAATCTTTTAAAGACAAACTTATCATTACTTTTTATATTATCCTCGTGAAATTAAATATTGTAATATCATGAAAATTACAAATTTCTAATCTCACAACGAAAATAATTTTTCAGAAGTGAATTCAACAGGTTTTTGATACATTTATCAAACCAATAAACTTTTAAATTTGTAGAGTATTTTGCAAAATCTATTTTTTCAGCTTAAAATGAAAAATGTTTGGCGCAAATATACAAGGTCTCTGCAGGTTGACTTCAGTCGGCCCCCAACCACAAATGTATACTAGCTCAGTGAAAATAGACTTCAAACTAAAAATACTCATAAACATACAAATGAACTAAAATTTAAGAAAAAAACATACATGACTAACAATGGCTTCTGTCTTGAGACTGATGAGTGTATCTATTAATTGTGCCTTTATTCGTACTTTTAACGTTTAACTTTGTAAAATTTCTCATACGTGTGAATGAAAAGTTTTGCCAAATTTCTGAAAATATATAAATTGTATGAAAGACTTTGAACAACAAAAATAAACCTACAATACTAAATTATAACAAAGAATGCAAAGATATCCTCCTGATCATTATTTACAAACAAGTGGTTTACTTTTATAAATTGTTATTTGGATGGATAGTTGTCTCATTGGGACTCACACCACATCTTCCTATATATAAGTCAGTTGATCTCCGAATTTATATGCTATCATGGTTATCACATAGATGAAAATCTGTTGAAGATGAGACCAATTTTAGGGTAAGTTGTCCTTAATATAGCGAACAGAGAAAATTATTATTTGACATAGTTAACAGTTTTTGTACTAATTCTAAAGAATAACCCGATGATAAAACAAAACTTAACTGTTCCCAAATGAGCATTAACCAACTTTTATGTGCCTAGGATATGATGTTATTCAGTGTTCAGATATGAGATACAGGTGGAAACAAAATTTATAAATGATGTTTGATTATTGTGAGATATGTCGTAAAATTTATATAATACACATGATGTGTTAAGCTCTGGACCTGTCCATAACATGATAGAGATATTTTAGGTTAATGTTTATATTTTTTCCAATCATATGGTGCATATTGTTGTTGTCACTGGTATTAAAGAGATAATCGTAACTGGAATTACGACTATCCAAATATGGCGACGGCAGATATAGGTAAAATCTTTACAGTCATTTTTCTCAAATGGTGCATGTTTTTGTCAATAGTTACTCATGATCAGCTGCAAGGTTGTTCTATACCATTACATCATATTTGAATCGTAACGCTGCACTGGAATTGCCTAAGCGCTTTGAAAATTGCCGTTGAAAAATTCGGGATGATAATCGTAACTCGGAAAAAAGATAATCGTAAGTATGGTATTAAAAAATGAGATAGTGTTTTATTGATACTGTCACTGAAAACGTATATCTGACAGCATATGATGAAATTAAAGTAATGAATTAATCACGAAAACGTTCCAACATCTTATGACACTTCTTTTTGTGCATATATTATTAATAATTCTAATGAAAACAGCTACATACTAGTCTATCATAAAATTTGAAGGGTGAATAAGCTTCGAGAAATGGGGAAATTGGGAAATGGGGAAAACACGAACTGTGTTAAAATACAGAAAACTCCAAGAACTAGGAATGACACAAAATACATGAAATATGGGAATGAGCAAAGAGGCAATTTTAAAGGAAGTTATGATATATAGGAATACTTGTCGGGCGAAACGCATGTATCATCCTTCATCAGATTTGTGTTAAAAACACTGATTAATCCTGAATGAAAACATAGTTAATATAGTAAATATTGTTTTAATTCATTTGTTGCAGGTGGCTATATGTGCCATCTCTGCCCCCGGTAAGCCACTGCTGATTTACTTCTAGCCCATGCCCTATTATGCCTTAATGAAGCAGGGAACGTTTAGTCCAGAGACAGAGACAGTTTGACGAGAAATTAAGAACTATCTTTGCACTTTTGGGATATAGGATATTGCTAATTCCCCCTTTTCTCCTCAAAAAGAAAGTTAAACGCGCACACAACATTGAAAATTTGAAAGAAATTAAAATATCTACTTACCACAATAACTGACTCGACAGCTGCTTCATTCTCCATATCTTTAACAGGTACATATAGGCATTAAAAGATTATGTATATTGTTGTCAGTTATAAGGGCGTTTTTTTTTAATTAAAAGTGCGAATTTCAGACAAAACAAAATGAAAAATCAACTTGACTTAAATTTTATTTCTAGAGTTATCTTGAATACCTCTATTATAGACCTGTTTGTAAATAAAAAGTGCAATCTTAAATACTCTTTAAAATGATATCATTTTCATAATTTATAAACTGTTTCGTAGGGGACATTTATTTTACTATGAAACTTCTTTTTAACGCACATCTTATTTGGTGGGGTTCGTGTTGCTTATTCTTTAGTTTTCTATGTTGTGGCATGTGAACTATTGTTTGTTTGTTTGTCTTTTTATTTTTAAGCCATGGTGTTGTCAGTTTATTTTCGATTTATGAGTTTGACTGTCCTTCTGGTATCTTTCGTCCCTCTTTTGTTGCATTTCAATGTCTCTTATAGACATTCTAGTTTGTTTTACTTTATAAACGAGAAAGATTGCATTTTTTTCTAAATTGAGAACCATTTTTTCTCGATAAAGATTAGACAGTACTTCACATATGAAGGTACAACTCATGTAACGTAGTGGACATTTTGATGAGTGTCGTAGTTGACAAAACCGTTTCGTAGAGGACAAACACTTTCGTAGTTGACATCAACCCTATTCTATGTTGATAAAACATATATAAAATTACATGAAACTAATTCTTGTTAATTTTAAAACCAGATACTGAAGGAGATTGAACCGTTTCGTAGTGGACATTAACAAAAATACGGTATCAATCTGGTCCATTTGATGTGCTCATTTTTTTATGGCCAATAATTTAACTGCCGTTATAAAAGCATAAATTCTTTTGTGAGACCCTAATGTTTATATCTCTTGCAAACATTGATCTTATAAAACTGTCTATTAGCAAAATTTAATGACTTCGATTCGTAGTGGACATTTTGTCAGGAATGTCAGGAACACACCTTCTAAAATTAAAAATCCTTAGTATAAAGCTGTTAATTAAAATATGTGGCCTCTAAACATATTTTGAATAATGAAAGAACTTTTATTACGTAAAAATAACATTTATTTCTACCTTTTTTTACAATTTTTTAGAGTATGAATGTTGAACAGGGCGTCTAGGGACATCCTAATGTTTTTTGTTATTTTGAACCATTCAGGAATCAATATCTTATTAATCCCTCTAAATATAGTATGTTTCTTTGCTTAAATATGTTAAATCTAATTCAATGTAATGACTGAACAAAAAATCACTTAAAAAGATCAAACACATTTTTTTTTTAAAGTGGCTTGGACAAGAAATCACGTTTTTATTGAAAAACGTCCATAAATCGAGATATATACGTAAATTTGTCCTAGATTTTAACCTGCAAGTTTCTTCATTGATTTTTATATTTTATATATAATGGTAAGTAAGCACGAGAGAGTGAGTGAATGGGCTAGAGAGAGAGAGAGAGAGAGTGAATGAGCGAGAGAAAGAGTGAATGAGCGAGAGAGAGTGAATGAGCGAGAAAGAGAGAGTGAATGAGCGAGAGAAAGAGTGAATGAGCGAGAGAGTGAATGAGCGAGAGAGAGTGAATGAGCGAGAAAGAGAGAGTGAATGAGCGAGAGAGAGTGAATGAGCGAGAGAAAAAATGACTTGGACAAGAAATCACGTTTTTATTGAAAAACGTCCATAAATCGAGATATATACGTAAATTTGTCCTAGATTTTAACCTGCAAGTTTCTTCATTGATTTTTATACATTATATATAGTGGTAAGTAAGCACGAGAGAGTGAGTGAATGGGCTAGAGAAAGAGAGAGTGAATGAGCGAGAGAGTGAGTGAATGGGCTAGAGAGAGAGAGTGAATGAGCGAGAGAGTGAGTGAATGGGCTAGAGAGAGAGAGAGTGAATGAGCGAGAGAGAGAGTGAATGAGTGAGAGAGAGTGAATGAGCGAGAGAGAGAGTGAATGAGTGAGAGAGAGAGAGTGAATGAGCGAGAGAGAGAGAGTAAATGAGTGAGAGAGAGAGAGTGAATGAGCGATAGAGAGAGAGAGATTTATGATATTTTGCTATCATTTGCATGATGATTTTTGATCATTTTATGTACTTTTCAAATATAATTGTCGAAACATATTTTATCTAACAAATTATTGAGAAAATTGCAAACATCCATATTAAAGGACGATAACTGCAATTGATATTTTATTCAGAATGTTATCATGTGTCGGTACGTGTTTTGAAGAAACAGTTTTCAACAAGATCATTGGTTTGTCTCAGAAAGCTAGCAAACACTAAGTTTGTCAGACATGGAAACATGGTAATATATCACTAAACTTTCGAAAAAAAAGTAACAAAGTTGTGTAATAAATTTCAGTTATCATTCAAATCCATGAATTACAATTATAACGACTAGATTTTGACCGACGGCAATAATTGTTTCTCTAAAAACAAAAAACAAAATCGGTAGAAATTATCATTAATAGGTATAAAACTACTAGGTCATTGTCCCATTGCTTTCTTTGTTAAATTCTGCAATTTCAAGCATTTATTGGTTCTTTGTCTTAAGTTCAAATAAAATGGCAGTTATTTAATTAAGAAATAATTCATGGAAGCCATAGATTTGTTGGAAATTTACACATGGCCTGGGCCGTGATATTCGAATTTTATCCTGATCGTTAGCGAGGGATAAAATTAACGAATATCACGGCCCAGGCCATGTGTAAATTTACAACAAATCTATGGCTTCCATGAATTATTTCGATTCTAATAGGACAAATACGATCATTAAAAAACTGAAGCGATGATGGGTATACCGTGTGTGTGGCTGTTCTATTTTACCCACTGTTCGATAAATGTAAAACAAATTTAATAAACCTGCATGAATGATTTCTTAACTAACCGCTAGAAAAAAAATGTGATTCCTTTTGTTACTTCTCAGTAAACCCAACATTTGCAATTTTAAATTTACATTTTTTTATCGTAAGCTACAGTCAAATTCACTGTTGACATGTTGTAACCAAGGAGCCGCCATGTTGACTTGCTGAAATCAGTAAATGTGCGAATAATGCAATAGAACAGAAAACAAGCAACACCTACCTCAATAATTTATTTTAATGCAGTTGTATCCGAGTTTAGAAGGTAAACGCAATAGAAAAACCTTCAGCTTTGACGTTTTCATACGTATGACGTCATGTTTTGAAATGACGTTAATGCGCCAAAAACATTACTGGAATTTCGCGGAATTTTAATTTATTTTGTTTTTGTCCATTTTTCCGTTCTCTAATGTGTAAATTCTTTTTGTTATGCGTCAGAATCAGAATAAATGTTCTGTAGGGTTTTATTCAATTGCAATTGTTAACACAGCGAAATCCACAACCGTTTACACATAGGTTACGATACATGTGGATTTACGTGGGAGGCATATTTAAACAGCCATTTGTGTACATCTTGGAGTCTGCGCTAAGTATAGATATATCGAGAATTTTATCACGGTGTTGTTTACAAAGCGAAAGAAGCACGTCATATTAGAATGTAAAATTAATTTAAATTAATCTTTCAACAAGGTTTCTACAGTGATCCCAAGTCCCCAAGTTTCATTTGATACCACAAATAAACAAATATACCCGCAATTGGCTAAGATACAGCTATGCGTAGGAACTATTTTGTTTGCAATATGTACTACTTTCTTGTATGCTCTTGCCGACTGGGCCTGAAATAGTGGTTCTATACATATGACAGCACTAAACTTGTTATATTGACTTCTGCTTGACTGTATTTACTTCTATGATCTATTTCTAACATTGAAAAACACATAAAGGTGTTGTCAAAACACTGTATCACTGAATTCAAGCTCAAATTGGACTGGTAATAACATACTCGTCAAACAGTGAAAACTACATATGGATACTAATAGTGACAGATATGACACTTTTTCAATTTCTACCAGTTTTGATTTGTTAATAACTTTTCAAATAACAGTGTTCTGACCTAAAGGTCTTTTTTTTATCAGAGATGCTGACTTGAATATTTAAATACAGTGGTCCAAACATAAAATATAATTGATAATGTTGTCCTCCTTTTTTCTACATGTTAAAAAAAGTACCGTGACACGTCTTATAGTAATGTGATAAAAACCATACTTTTATGTATAAACATGAATCAACAAGAGAAATTTATATATCTCAAAGCTAGACAACTTGCTAAAACGGTTATTAAATGCATTTCCATTGAGATTTTGGATTTCCTACATAAGCATACACCAATTTTCCTTGAAATCAATAATTCACTAAGAAACCCAATAAAACATGAACACTCACTAGATAATTGAATCTATATATTAAGAAAAAAACATTAGAGTTTGATGTGTTAAGAGTTGGATACAGCAGAGTTGAAAAGGTGTTTTGCATTAACCTTTAACATTATATATTTTCAATGAGGTCAATTTTTTATTTCAAAATAGTACTTTTAGCTTACCCCCGAAAAATGCATACTTTTCTATTTCAAACTATAACATCTGCAGTTTTACAGGCAAACATAAGATAAAGTATGAATGTGCTTTTTGATAAGGTTCTTTTAACAGATGCAATTTTAGGGGAAATAAATCTCAATTTACAAATGTTCGTTGCAACAGTTTGTTGAAAGCATAATTGAGTACACACAATATTGTTTGTTATGAAAAAGTAACACTACATGACAAATATACCAAGTTTTAGTTAAAAATCTTCTAATAAAATTGAGAATGGAAATGGGGAATGTGTCATAGAGATAACAACCCAACCATAGAGCAGACAAAAGCCGAAGGCCACCAATGGGTCTTCAATGCAATGAGAAACTCTTGCACCCGGAGGAGTCCTTCAGCTGGCCCCTAAACAAATGTGTAACTAGTTCAGTGATAATGAACATCATAATAACTTCGAATTATACACAAGAAACTATAATTAAAAAAACATACAAGACTAATAAAGGCCAGAGGCTCCTGACTTGGGACAGGCGCAAACATGAGGCGGGGTTAAACATCTTTTTTGATTTCTCAATCCTCCTCTATACCTCTAGCCAATGAAGAAAAACATACGCACAACAATACGCATAGTAAAAATCAGTTCAAAAAAAGTCCGAGTCCGATGTCAGAATAGGTAACAAAAGAAACTTAACTAAATGATAATAATACATAAGTTAACAAAGGACTACTGAAGTTACTGACATGCCAGCTCCAGACTTCAATTAAACTGATTAAAAAATTATATATGTTTGATAATGATTCATGAAATATACATTGACATTAAGGGCATATATGATTCAATTTAAAAAGTTCAATGACGGCTCCCAGTTCGTACTACGGTTGGTACCGTAGCAAATCGAGAAACCTCTAATACGGTATATGGCATTGCAACCTACGAGACGGTATAACAAAGATAGTAACCAAAGATTCAAGAAATTACGGAAAGCTTTGAATTGTCATGTTTAAGTGATTTTAAAAAGGATCCTCTTAAAAGTTTAATCTATAAATCAGAGTTCACTAAAGTAAGTGAATGTATGCAATTATAGACAGCTGTACGGTCTTCAACATTAAAAAAATCTTACCTTATAGCCGACATAAAAAATACGAAACAATTCAATAAAGAAATCTAACAGACTAATTGATGACAAGAAAATAGCGAAAAATAAACATGAAAGACAAATCACTTCACTAAGATCCTTACTTGGGTGAGGCATACACAAATTGTGTCTGGGTTGTACATGTTTAAGCGGACGCGGAACCAATCCCTCACCTTGAACAGCGGTATGTTAACACAGCTATTTAAACCAGATGGGAAATGCTTAACTAGTATCGTTTCAACACAGAGAACCATTCAGCAAATGTACAGACCGGACATGATAGGCTATTTATACAGCACGACAAAAATAGATAACAAAAAGTAAAGATCTGAGATTACTCGTAGTTGACAGCTTTAAAACTAATCATGCACCTAAGACTAAACAATTCATCATTACATATCCAACAGCCAAAGTGATATGTGTAAAGACGTCACCGTCAGTCAGAAAAAAACATATGGCCTTGTGCAATGTCAAAATATAGGTGTGCAGCATTTTATCACACACCGAAAGCAACCTAACGGACCCCAAAATCAATTTGTTTACAAGATTGATAACTTTACCTGGACATAAATTGCCGAGCTCAGTAAAAACATCATCGTACATTGAAGTATTTAGATTAACGCTGTTTGAATTGAACATTTGTTAAGACACAAAAACAATAACCAAGTTAGCACCAATTATAAAATATACGCCTTCCATTCAAATAGTAATACTGTAACTTATAAAAGATTGATCCAAAATTTTAAAACGCATGTATTTGTCAAAATTTATTTACGATCAGTTTCAGGAATAATACTCGGTGAAATTTCCTGCAGTTAACTGAAAAATAAACCATGGAACTAGGAATCATGACCTCAAAAACAAGGTCTTTTGACATTTTTTTGTTACCTGATATAACTGATATAAATCAAACTGAAGGATATTTTGTATCGAGTCTACATACAAGGTCATGTCAATCCGTTACAACTTATTGAACCTGATCTGTTCAAACATTCGGTCTAGCCTTTCCGAGCACAACATTCGCACTAAGACTCTGAAGTCAACCAATAAAATACTTGATTTGGGTTTTTAGTACATATTTTGTAATCTGATACCGAGTAAAAAAGGGGCGAAAAATACCAGAGGTGCCGTCAAACTCATAAATCGAAAATAAACTGACAACCTCATGACTAACAAAGAAAAACACTAACATACAAATCATAGTACACAAGACACAACATAAAAAATTGAATAATTAACACGAACCACACCAAAACTGGGGGGGGGGGGTGGATTTCAGGTGCTCCGGAAGGGCAATGATATCCTGGTTCACATGTGGCACACATCGTGTTGCTCTTTTTATTACACACCCGGTATATAGTATAATTCGATAGGTCACATTCGTGGAACGAGAAGGAGGTTGCAGTTACGACATAAGGAACATATACGATATTATCTATGAAACAGTTATCCCATAACGGTCAACCAATTCGTGGTGGCATCCGTAAATTATCATGATATGATTCTAGTTAAGTTCACGAGAGATCTGAAAAAAATAATTTTTACCATTATTTACAGTATGCTTAATACTTATATTAGAATACAATGTTTTACTGGTCTCCCTTTTTAAACATTCGAAACGTGTTGCCTACGTTAGTGAATATTGTTTTCAAATTGCAATAAGATAATTTTCAAGAGGGTTGTAGGGCATATTTTCTAGAAAATGTCAAGCTTTGATTCATTGAAACACGTAGCATTCTGTGAATGTCTACAAACCTAAAAATATGGCAATGCTCCGACACTTTAACAGAAAAAAAACTTTGTTTTTATCAAAGTGTTTGAACTCACGATGAACAAGTTAGCTTAAGAAATTCTAGCAACGCCTTCATATAGAGTATAGATCTCCCAATTGATACGATATTCCGGGGCTTGTATTTCCTATCATGATTTTCTTGAAAGAGTATTGCCGCTCACAAGTAAGTTATTAAACCAAGAGTTCCAAATGGTGAAGTTGAAATCATTCCTTCATAAATTAAATGACGCTATCACTAGTTGGTTAACCGTTATGGAATAACCGTTTCACAGATGATATCGGATATGTTCCCTTTGTCATAACTACAATCCCCTTTTTTACAAATGTGACCTACCGTTTCGAACTTTTTACCGGGTTGGGAATAGCATACGCAAAACGAAGTATACCATATGTGGAGCAGTATCTGCTTACCCTTCCGGAGCATCTGATATCATCCCAGTTTTTGTTGGGGTTAGTTCATGTACTTCTGCTGTTTATGACTGGGAGTTATAGTCTGTTATGTATATGTGCTATAAATTTAATACATGCAAAGGCAAACATTGTGATAACTTTTCATTTCATTTACCATTTAATTCAAATACAGTGCACCTGCTCGTAAAACACGCACACAAAGACAAACAAATATATAAGGAATGTTGTTGCAAATGCACCACAAATACTAAACCCTATTACGAAATCTCTAAATCCAAGTGAAATTAGGGAGTGTGAGAAACGTATTCAGCGCAAAATGTTATTTGATGGAAATAAAAGCTGATTATGATCAGGTTCATATTCAAAATACCAGAAACTAAACAGCAGGACATTAAGTATGGCGTTATGGTGATTGCACACAAGAATAAAAATATGACACCATTTGACGATGTAACACTCTAATAACTGCTAGTCTACTAATACCAGCTCCACAGTTTTTTTTATATTTGTATAACAAAAAAGATATGATTACACCATTATTAAAATATATCTCAAAAAATCTTTTAAATCACGAGGAAAATTATTCGATGGTTTTTGCAACTGTTCTTGACCAACTTTTTAAACAACAATGGTGTGACAAAAACTAAAGTCCCTGTGAACATTTATTGACAAAAAAGAACAGAGATTTTGAAGACAACATAAAGTTGAAGATGACGAGTCTCTGTCGCCTATAAAACCTAAAACATATGTATTTTATTTTCTGGACTCGTCTGGTACAACAAGAAAACAGAACCATTCTAAAATCAAATGTAATGTAGATAATTACTTAAATGAACCATATGAATACATGGAATTTGACATAAAAAATTTGAGAAAGCAAGTGATAATCCACGATTCTCAAAGCTGGTATGGGAGTATAAATTATACAGACACCCGCTGCTGTGGTGACGTTTTAGTATTGGAGAACACATTTTCCGACCATACAGATGTAGAATAAATTTAGAAGCTTTCAGTGATTAATGAAGATTAAGTGTGACTGGCCATAATGTGTGAAGAACGTTCATTTATGTATATGTTTTAAATTTTGGTGTGTTCTCAAATTGATGAAATTTGAAGTAATTATTCATAACCTACTGAATTATTTCTCAATAAGTAATACATTAATGAAAGGTATTCATTCTAATGGTTTATTTTTCAAATTCATTGTTATCAGCAGTAATCGTGTGTCAATGTAACTATTAAATTAATTTTATTAATACTTTGAGAAATGTTTTAATCATTTAATTTGAGCAATCGTCCAGTTGACAACATAATTGTAATTTAATCTATAAAATTGAAAGTAATTAAACCCGTATCTGCTTCAGAAGTTTATATACATAAATATTCTTTAACAGTGTATGTTTTAAGTAACTTCAATGCAACATAAAATCATTTGTAATGATCACCTGAACATTTATATGCCACGCATGAGTATGTGCTGACAACTCCAGCATTTCATTTTCTATTAATGCAGAGAGTGATCAAACTACATGCATGCAGTCAATATGCATTCTTCGATACGCGATATGTAAAACATGTGAAGTTTTACAGAGTAAAACATTGCTACATGTAACTGATACTGCGGTATTTGCTCACATTTGTTTCATAAAATGTAAACAAAACATATAAATCAAACATAAAAATTCAACGATCGTTTGAATCAGATAAGAAAGCAAACTACTTTAAAGAAAGGCAATTGTCGTCACGAGATAGCACATATTTACTGTCATATACACGGAAATGTTATAAATATGTGTCATAATGAAGGACAAAGATGGAATTCAATAATGATACATGCATTTATATTGAGAACTGATGCATTAATTTTAGCAATTTGAAAGTAGAAACTAAATTTATATTAATTTTGTAATGTGTAAACACAAAGAGTTTATTATTATTCTGACATTCATATTTTTAATATCATATGCATACCTACGATAAAAAGTGATATACACATCTATGATGAGTATATTTATAAACATGATCTATACCTTGACTAATTTATCAGTTAATTAATGTCAATTATCATACTTATAAAAGCATTGTAATTAATTATGTTAAAATTAAATACGCACATCCATGTCAACATACATAATGTAACCACTTATATGAAATAATTAATCCATTTTTTGATTGCTTTTTTTCCAAGCAAATATCTTTTATTACATATCTGCTGTTTTAACAATTTACTAGGATTACAGCGTTAGCCCGAGTATCCCTGTTATTAGTTACTGAATTTCTAGGGAAAAAACTCATTAAAGTATTTTAAATTATTAAAGTGTTAATTATAAAACATATACATTCTTTCAAATACAGTGTATACATATTAAAAATAAAATTCCATGTTATAATCACGTGTTTACGGAACATCAATTTGCCTTCCGACTTTGTATTTATTTTCCCATGTTTATAATCATTGACACAGTTATTTGTACTTGACCTTTTGTGCTGGATTAGTTACCAATTCATTGTCCGAAAGCTAGTACAAAAGGAAGCACATGTTTGTTGTGAAAATAAATTGTAGGATTGTTTGCTTTTTAAACAAAGATTGTGTCAAAGTCATCAAATAAAATAATTTTCTTTTAGTTCATGTGGACTTACACAAGTCCCAAAATATTTTCATGTGAACACAATTCAGCAATTAAATAACAAGTTAAAGCATTGGTTTCAATGACATCGGGTGCATGTGCGCATAAGGGTACCGTTGTGCAAATCTTTAGACTGATATAATTTTTTCCTTATCTGCATAGTATCGCCTATTCTAGACGATCCGGTACATAGTAAATTTGCTGGTTGGTCGTTTTTATAGACTTTTATATATATATATATATATATATATATATATATATATATATATATATATATATATATATATATATGTGTGTGTATGTAAAGAAAAGCATAATTTTGTACCGTTCAAATATTAGATAATACTATAATGCAAAAACAACCTGATAAGACAGAATCAAAATTTCAGTTTTCTTATAATTTTTTTTTATTATGTGATATAAGAATGTAGCTATATTCTGTGAAAAATTAGTTGTCTTATAAAAAAAAAATCATTATCTAAAGGCATCTCTTTATCTTTTACGGTAAAAATTCTGCTAACGAGAGTTCCATTACTAAACAAATATGAGGCGATTCCCTTCTTGTCTTTGCTGAAAGTATATATCTTTTATTTATTCAGTTAAAATTGTATAAGATTGTAATCCACACGTGTAGAATGAATCTTGAAGCTATACTTTCTCTTAATGTTGTGACCTGTTATCTTTTTCTCTCATAAAAATATATTCTTCATATCACACGCCACGGAGTGTGAAACGAAAACTACGTTAATTTCTTTGGCTTATCCAGCATCATCATGCGCATTAAAGACATGTCCATTGGTATTTCGTTAGGTTATTGACGATTTTCAAAGGTTATGGCGATGTATATTTCGTCAATTGCAACGGACATATATGATTTCTTAAATAATATTTAAAATAATCACACTTTTCTCATGCAATTCTTCTTATTGTCAACTGTTATTTAATTCTAAATCGTACAAAAAGTTTTAAAAAGGCTGATGTTCAAGTTTGATTCCTAAATAGGACACATGACGTCATACAGGTAAATGAAAAAGACTAGACCAACGATTCGCGATTTTTTTTAATTTAACACAATGAGATTGTTAACCCTAAGAGAACTAGGCTTAACAACTCTTGAAAATTGGATATCGCTTGGTATTTGGAATAACCTTTTGAAATTTTGGGTACTCAATGCTATTCAACTTTGTACTTGTTTGGCTTTATAACTTTTTTGATCTGAGCGTCACTGATGAGTCTAATGTAGACAAAACGCGTGTCTGGCGTATTAAATCATAATCCTGGTACCGTTGATAACTATATCGCTTAATATCAATTGTTTTTATTTGATTTATTCAAAAGTAATAATAAAGTCACCGAGGAAAGTTTATAAGTAAAAGTTATACACCAAGGAATAGGTGTGTCGGGATATGCCAAAGTGTATAACTAACTTACGTCCCATTCTAAGCCCAATATTTGTTAACATTGATTATTAAATGAAAACCAAAAACGATACCATACTAATTGACAATATCAAACCATGATTTACAAGATTGTTTTATTACATGAAATCCCACTTATTACCTTTGGTTATCTTCATTCAAACTTTGATAAGTGATTATATTTTACAAATGTCAAACTTATTCCCGTGAAATCAATGTTAAAATACGGATCAGCAGGTCAAGGATGACTGTTTCGTGTGTTCTTATTACAAACAAAAAAATCATGCTCCTTGTATACAGTTATCAAAATGGACGGGTATAAGACGGGTAGAAACCCGACTAACAGACACGCTCATCATACAAAGATACAGATTTAATATTTAGGAAACCCCTTTATGGGGGCAATCAGGGGATGATCCAGCCGTGGGTGTCAAACTCAAAGAGAAAAAGGGGGGAGTCCAACCATTCAAATGCATTGATTTTTTAAATTAAAATTGGGTCCAACAAGCGTAACCTCCACCCCGGATCGGCCACTGGGTAACTTGGGGGAGTTAGAATCCCTGTTATTAAATGCTTTAGAATAGACATATGACTGGAATAAATAAATTACCTCCAAGGAAAGGAGTATTTAGAGGATTATTTTTTTTGTATTCAAATTAGATGCTTATTTTTTTCGCTATTGAAATTTCCTTTAATGTGTTTTTCTAATATTTTGAAAAAAATTGTAGTGAACACTATAAGTAATTTCTTATGCTCAAGCTATTTAAAAAAGTAACTTAATTATATTGTGGAGTTTCAAGAAACCCCACTCGTCACACCCTATGGTCAAAATCCATTTTTACTCGTAACAATAGATCTATTCAATTTACACTTGTTTCAGAATAAGAAACTATGAAGTATAACAATAGAACAGGGGTGTAATTATATTAACATTTAATAACTCGTTTTGATATCATGTTATATCCGATTATTTTTCGTCATGAAACCTATAGATATATATATATATATAGACCGTGAACACAATTATATTGTAGTGCAATTCTAGAACATAATAAATGCTAATACAAATGTGCACATACTTTTTCTGAATATGATTTATACAGTGGGCAACTTTGATCAACATTTTAGAAAAGTCTACTATCTCCAACTCAAAATAAAGACAAATGAGTGTATGTGAGTATATATTTCATTTTCACATCTTCACGATATTCATGTTATTACTGTTGACATACACTTTGTCAATAACACTTCTTCGCGAAATATTGTATAGAGCTCGAAATATCAAGTGGAAGCACAACTTCGAAATGCTGATGAATTATGTCGTGGCTTATCTTGGTAACGTAAATAGCGCAACAAAGAAGACATGTATCTTATTTCCAACTTGGTAGAAGCTATGAGGTCGTTATTTCAAATCAAAAAAAAAAAAAAAAAAAACACTGAATGTGTCTATACAAACATGTACACTTTGGGGGTTAGAGGTAAAACAAGGTGTGGCACAAATGGTTCAACATTTTCAAGCATAACTATATTGAGTATGTATCAAACTGAATAAATGCAAACTTTTTTATGTCTTTGGCAATTATCCCTTTTTTCAGGGTCTCAGCGTTAAAAATTATGAAAATAGAAAAATAAAGGTCCGATCACAAATTCTGATACAGCCTTTTTCATCAGTACAATGAAGTGCAGCCTCCTGGATGGAGACAAACATACAGGAATGATTTGGGATTGGTCATATTAGTCAGTATCTCTCCTGACTGATAAGGCATCTCATCTGCAACATACACGTGCACACAGAAAATTATGTAAAATGTGTTTAATTAAAAAGAGGCACCATCTAAGTTGCAATTGAGCAAAGAAATAAATTTCTGAGCCTTTACGTGGTATCAGGTAGAACATACACTCACCTGAAATGAACACATCTTTAAAAAAGATGGACTAAATATCACAAGTCAAAGGGGCATTAGCTGTCAAATTCATGTTGCCCGGTAGGACCCAACATTCTAGTAATTGATTTATAACATTCTAAATCGTATAATCCAAATAATAAAACAGACTGAAATAAACAGTTTATACGATGCATGGGCTCGAACTCGTGCAATATGATTTTTCTATGTCTGTATTTATTTCGTATTAAAGGTTAACAGTATATGTTGATCATTGTTTTTTTACTGTATAAGAAAAAAATTTTGGGGATCGAGCCATTTTACCCTGGTTTAACTTTCAATGTTGAAATTCTTTTATTTTTAATAACTGAACATGTTTATTTCATGCGTAGGCTATTTCTAGCTAAGGG
The DNA here is from genome assembly GCA_037788925.1 of Mytilus galloprovincialis. Lineage (NCBI taxonomy): Eukaryota > Metazoa > Mollusca > Bivalvia > Mytilida > Mytilidae > Mytilus > Mytilus galloprovincialis. The sequence continues at coordinate 61,819,389 of CM075332.1, forward strand.
TTAAACTGAATGTCACATGAATACGGATTAAATGAGGTCGAATTATTCACTTGCAAATGATGTCTTGAGGCCTATTTTTAGAAAATTGACCCAAACTGGCTTCTTAAATTGAGTTATTTTGGCTTTTTAACTTTCTGTAGTGATTGAATAAAAAAAATCATAGTTGTTTTTGTATATCTCGTAGCTTATGACCGCTGCTTAAGAAACACATGGAAATTTCCCTCTATCTAGTAAGGCTATCGAATAAATTTCCTTTAACAGGTTTAATAGTGAAGTGACGGAACAGTAAACAGTCGAATACTAAAAGAGTTTCACATCATGGTATACAGCTAATAATTGGCACAGTTCTTGGAATTTTTTTTTACTTGATTTTAAGATGGGTCGTCAGTCGTACCGTGCAGTTTTTGTTTACATTTTGCAATCACTTGTGGCATGCTGTTTGGCTGTCCTCAGATATCTTTCTTTTTTATTTTATTCTAACATCACACATAATGTTCTATGCATTAGGCGAAAAAGATAATCCTAAAAGTTGCTTGATGACAAATTATGAAATTAAACACTACTGATGAAAGCACTTTATTAACAGAGTTCGCTTCTCAGATTCAAAGTAATTAACTTTTCAAAAGACTACTGTATAGTGATAGGGGATTAATAAAGGAATCCAATGAGCAAAAATAAAATATATAGGTCACCGTGCTTGTTTTCGAGATATTAGCCAATGAAATTTGGCGGGAAAATATTCTCTCTTGACTTTTCATACCTTGACAAGTTGAAGTTCTCAAAAACTGTTAAAAAGTAATTAAAATTTTATAAACTTTTCAAATGGCTTATCATTATACAAGTAAAAGATTTACAAAAAGAAAAATAGGGGTCACCGGGCAAATTTTTTCAAGGCATTCAAATGGATAAAACCAGAGGATTCCAAAAATCTGACAAAAATCCAAAAGATGACAAGCAAGCTTCCTTAAGTAAGATTGTTAAAATCTCTGCTTTTCAATCATTAATTTTAAAGAAATCCGGACGTTTGTCATTTGTGTCCCGTTCATCATTGGGCTGAATACCTAGTTTTCCTGAAATATTTGGGACTTAATATGACTTGTTTTTGTTGATGTTTTATTGGTTCTTTAAATTATTTTGATGTCCGCTATTCTTTTTTTTTTTTGTGTTGTTATACTTTTAATCAAATAAGAGTCAAAATAAGTTGTTAAGTTATTTATGTAAGAAATTGGGATCCGACAAAATCCCCCAAAAATGACAAAACTAGAAAGTCTGTTGAAAAAATAAAATAATTGTTTTAATTACCTCTAAATGTAAACCGAGGTATTTTGACACAGTTGATAGGTGAAATGATGAAATTTACCCGATAGTGCGCGGATGATTGTGACTTTAGTTCATAATATGAGCTTAGAAATTGTTTATTAATTTATTAATATAGAAGTGGATACAATTGATGCATACGTCTATATAATGTAACGGTGTTTACAGTTGGCACTGCAATTAGAAATGCAGAACTTTTTCAAAGACATAAAGAAAAACATTTGGCTTAGCTCTTTGATTTCAAATTTAGATTTTCTGTCTCTCTTTAACCCATCTGTTAGTCAATAAGTACTTACATTTCATATACCCTTGTGAACGTTTGATAAATGATACTACAGAAACTAGAATGTATGCTTTACGTCTTGATCTTTACTTTGATAATGACACAGACTGCATACAAAAATCTTATATCTTAAAAAGACGATTTTAACTTTCCAATTGTCAATTCCCCCATGTCTCAATAGTACTTCATTTGTATATTCTCTGCGCCTTCGTATACATACACTCATCATAGATACCAGGATTGAAATTCATGTATATATTGTATACATGTCTCAATTGATACCGTACGCTCGTGCATGTTGAGTCGGTACAGACTTTATGGACAGGGCTGTACCCCTGAATATTTACAACAGGCCGCATAATTCAAAGAGATATTCAAACTTATTATTCGGCAACAATATCACAACATCATGCTAAAGGTCGAAGAACGACATTATTAAGTCGCATATGCGTATTCGGGAAACTCATTTAATGCATGATGGGTTTCCATTTTCTGGAGGAAAAATTTAATAAGGAAGAAAAAGATTCAAGATTTCAAACATTCTATTGTAAAAAGAGTGTTTAACATGTTTACATTGGCATTATATATTGAATTTTGTTTTTCCTTGAAAACGACATGTGACCTTTGATCTTGCTTTCTGAAAAAAACGGCACCATATTTTCTTTTGACGACCAAAATAGTCTCAAAGTACACATATTTTCGAATCGAATGATATATGATATAGTCATATACTTTTTTGACGATTTAAATTTCATAAATCCGACTTTGGTCACCGGCCTATAAGTTGCGTATTTGCCATTTAAACAAATTGTCAAATTTGATGCCTGATTAATAAGTTGAATGCATTATCTACAGATAAAAGGGATTATAAAACACTTTGATAAATGATATAAGCAAACGGACAATAATTCATACATAATACTATAGAGTTGGTCCATTGAGGCGAATATTGTACATATAGATAGGATAACATGTATGTACGTATATCTCTTTTGCACCTAATTACCCATTTACATAAATTAAATGATACATAACTCAAAAAAACTAATATTTTGACAGGTTTAAGGTTACAAAAATAACATTTACATAATGAAATGGATTGCGAAACGTTTAATTGTAAAATGCAGTCGCATGACTGAAATATATTTAAAGCATACAAATCTGATTTATGAAATGCAGTCATACATGAACCAATACCCCGCCTCAGTAACCTGCATTTTAGTATAAAATGGTGTGCGCAACCAAATGTATGAGCCATTCGGCTGTACGGTATGGAACTCGTATTTTTGTTCGCTACCGTTGCCACAGTGTTTGTGTCTTTCGTTGATGGAGCCGGATATCTACAGGTACGACCTCCCTCAGCGAATCTATGTTGCTATGAAGACATAAACCAGGCACATTTCAGCTATGACAGGGATTTCTGTGAAGGTAAGACATCGGATTAGTGGAAATATTTGATTGCATTTAGACTTTCACTTTTCATCTCTTTTATTTTGCGTGCTGAGCGGAACAGAAGGGAATACTATTCTAACACAACTTCAGACTCTTCAAAAAGATCAACTATAGTGTCCACATTAACACATTATAAGCATCATGAAAGTAATGATACATTGTAAGAGTCATCATCAAAATGTTTTATATCAAAAAGGAGATGAATTTTACTCGACAACTATCACCTAGAGTTCGAATGATATACACAGTTATTTGTCATCGTACGGCCTGATAAACAATAGGTGGCGTATTTATAGTTTGCAACAAAATGCCTCGACATTAAACATGTGAAACAATTCAAACTAACGGACTACTCTGACAAAACTGTATAATAAGCTACTGAGTTGGGTCTGAACCATTAAGAATACAATGCAGTGAGTATCTACAGAAATTGGCTATGTATGTCTACTTTTGACCAATATCAATATTACACATGGAGCGCTGGATTGTTGAATATAAAAAATGCAAATATATAAGGTTTACAGGCTTGTCTGATGCTTAGATTTGGTGTAAATGACTTTGTGGTCAATGCTTCTATTTATTCCTTATGGTTAAATTTGTGTCCGAATTGCTTTTAAAAAAGCTTTTATTCTTATGGAAACCCAGGGCAGTTTGTTCTCGTACCACTCTACTTCAAAAAAGTGTTGCAAGTTATATTGTTTCATTAATGCTTCACTATCGTATGTTTTTTTATCGCTGTTTTGGAGATCCAATGTTGGTCTTTGGTTGTTTTGTGGTCTCTTTGACGCATTTTCCTTTTTCATTCTCAACTTTATTTGGCACAATTTTTTGCCGGTTAAAATGAGTACAATGATTATAAATTGGAACCTCAATGTTCACTTATCATAAAATAAAAAAAAAATAAAATAATTTCGAGGACAGATCATGTTTTACAAAAGTCGAAGAGTATTTACAACCGAACATACTAACATTTGTGCCAAAAAAGATGATTCAAGATTTGAATTATATTCAGTGTGCACTATTACATAGAGTGCTAGTAACGTTGTTGGAATCAGCGCCGTTGTGAATTATGTTATAATATCTGGTGCTGTACTGATCCAATTTGTATCGTTATTTTAATTCTACCAAAACACATTCTGGTGGTATATGAAGTCTACGAAGGTATCATCAGGAATGTAGCCAATACTAATGTATTGGCATATACACATAGATGTTATATTTTGTTTGTATTTGCTGTTATAAAATTTTGAAAATGTTTAAAAAGTAACGAATGTTTTTATCATATGTTTAACTCTAGTTCATTTCCGGGTTCGGTTATCTTTTTGTTTACTGAGCTCTTCAATCTTTGTATAACATATATATGTTTGATTTACAATTAGGAATGCCATTGTGTCATTCCTGAATACACATTAATTGTTCATATGTGCATCATCTATTGTTAAAGTAACATTAATACCTTGTATGTTATTGTACCTTAAAAAGGCGGATAAGAGTCGATTACAAATATATATTTGCAGGAATGTTAGAACTAAGACTAACTCGCCGAATACGATTTTTCCTCACACTTGCTAATTGACAATAGTGATATATTGGTATTGAATATACTCAGTTAAGCTTTCTAAAAGAGATATTTCGTCAACAACAGAGGATCATGACAGATTATGATAAAATATTGACAACCTTGCATCATGATTTATATCAAGCAAGGGGACATCAATTCTTAAAACCATTGTAATACAAAACGTATTTTCAGGACCAAAGGATTGGTGCAGAGTTCATCCATGTTGGACTACATGTGGCTCACAGAGGAGACAATCGCCTATTAATATCAACACAAAAGAGACTCGTTATAAACGTTATTCAAGGCTGAAGTTTGATAATCTCAACACACGAGTTCTTGCGAATATCAAAAACAATGGTAAGTAGTGCAAATTTAGGTAAATATATTATAAATAATTCAGTAAATGTTTCTATATTTCACTCCAACAACATGAACACATCTCCTGTCTGAGGCTTATATAATAATGATCTCTGATGGCCTCTCCGTGTGTCTCTCATGTTCGACAAAATAGTATTGACAAACACAAACAAACAGACAAATAATAGCTCAACAGACACAACATAGAAAACGACTAAGCAACAGGAACCCCACCAACAACTGGAGGTGATCTCAGTTGCTCCGGAAGCGTAAGCAGATCATGCTCCACATGTGACACCCGTCGTGATACTTATGTTATTACAAATCCGGTAAATAGTATAAATCGGTAGGTCACATTCTTGAAAAAGGGAAAGGGATTGAAGTTATGACATGATAAACGATAAGTAGGATCTAGTAGATAATTATCACATATATATGCATAGCAGTAACGTACCTTAGAGTTTTGTTTTATACTGCTATTGAAAACTTTAATTTTAATAATTATATTATTAGTTAATTATATATCTATATATCTTCATGCTTGGAGGTTTTTTTTCAGTTAAACAAAAAACAAAAAATGCAAAAAGACGTAACATGAAACGGTTATTTAACATTTATAATTAGGCATTAAGCTAGGCATCGACGTGTCTGTGTATTGGCCTACGTTTTGAGTTTTAAACGAATTATTATCGACAGCGTGCTTATTTTCTACATCACACTTTCGCTTCCAAACGAAATTGGAAAAGTATTGTTGTACGTATTATGTTTAGGAAAAGTTTTTAAACGTTTTAAGATAAAACATTGAAATTAAATTCATACACTTGAAATTTCTTCTAAATCTCGTGTCAATATCATGAAAACAGGCCATGCACCGGATTTTGATGTTGACGGAGAATTTGATGACGAGATAACTCTATGCAATGTCCCTAGAAGACCAAAAGACAAGAAGTATAATTTTGTTCAATTGCATGTTCACCTTGGACGAGACGAAAATAAGGGATCTGAACATGCTATTGACAATACATTCAAACCGATGGAGGTGAGTATTTTTATTACATTAAATATTTGATCCATCATTCTTTAAGATATAAACACACATGTCTCAGAAATTAGAAGGCTTACGATACAGTTACAGGGAAATAATGACGTTGCTATCGTAATATGGTTGTTTTCGTGACGTCCGTCGTCGACTTATCTGGAAAAAATGCATTTTTGTGAAGAATTTTAATCATTAACTCAAAATCGAGTAAATGGACCAATCGGTTCTTTTAAATGACGAAATGAGTTGATAAAATATGAAGATAATTTCTATCAACTTTACATGTTTTATTAAAAAAAATCACCTTTGATTTTTTTCTTCAAATTAAATAAACCTGCAGCAAAAAATGCCATTTTTTTTCCCAAAGTCATGAAATTTTAATTAAAATGATTTGTTTTACAAAGAATTGTTTAAAAATGAAAAGCAGATTTTTTTAGAGGATATTCCAAATCGTTTTACAAAAAATATCATGTGTTTATCAAATAAATGTCCAAATATTGTCATAAATGAAATCAAAATGGGATCAAAACTGTACCGTATGCCGTTAATGAGGAAATAAGCCATTTTAACAATATCAAGAAGACTTCATGCGGTAAAATGTAAAATCGGAAGAATACTGAACTCCGAGGAAAATTCAAAACGGAAATTCCCTAATCACATTGCAAAATCAAATGATAAAACACATCTAATGAATGGATAACAACTTTCATATTCCTGACTTGGTACAGGCATTTCCAAATGTAAAACATGTGGATTGAAACTGGTTGAATAGCTAGCTAAACCTCTCACGTGTCTGACAGTCGCATCAAATTCCATTATGTTTATAATGATTCATGAACAGAACAGACCTAATAGCGAAAATTATCAAATAAGGATAGAGCAATAATCACAATCTCAATCAGAAGAATAACAAAAAATATTTGACAGAGAAGCACAAAAAAGGATATATAAAATCTAACAACAACATGCAACGGACGTGAGACACCTAAAGCAAATATAAATGTACTAAGTTTACCTGCAAAATACAATATAAGATTGTTGATGTAAGAGTAATGGAAATGTCGGTGATCGTGATTTTGGTCTAATGTCAGACATTAAAAGCGTTTACTAACGTTTGCAAATTGTCATTTCCATCAATATAGAAACTATATAAAAGGAAAGTACATTATTCACTAAGGCACGAATGGAGGTAAATGAAAATGTGTACTTACATGTAATATAACTAAATAAATATTTGAGATTATTATGTGAATGGGCTGATTAGATTTAATAAATGTTTTGAAGAGAAATTGTGCATTAACAGACAAACTAGAAAAAAAGTATTTATTATAGAAAAAATATTTTCCAAAAAGATAACAATTTGTTTTGTAAAAAAGTCCTGACTGATAAAAATCATTCAGTTTAAGGTAGATGTTTTTTGAGACAGAATTTTCTTATAATTTGCCAAAATGAAGATTTTACTATGCTTTTTTCAAAAATATAATAAAAAGTATGGGTCACCGTGCTATTTTTCAAACTATGAGTCGTTGAAAATTGCTTAAATTTGGTTAGTTTGTTCATGAAAAACACATGAGGGAGAATAAAAAAAATCTATGAGATAGAATTTTGAAATAAATTGTAAGAAGATAGGTTTCATAATATGTTTTAAGAAAATAAAAAGAAAACCCGGTGTCACTGAACTAGTTTTCTTGTCACAAGTAAAAATAAAAAAAATTCCTTTTTGCCCAGTATAAATTTTGTACTAAAAGAGTTAGCTCCCCTTAAATTGCTCATTTGAAAAAAAATGATTATAAAAACCAAAAAGATTGGTATTTGTTAAAATATTTTGAATAATACAATAAATTAACAAGTTTTCTCTATATAAATAAACAGTCTAACCATTAAATTGCAAATCTGTTCCAAATTTGCTGATTTGGGCAAATAACTAGACCGATTTTGTACTGTGATTGCACAACCCAAGATGGCGGTACACCATGAATCTACCTTCAGCAAATTCTCCTCTAAAGCTGACAATAATTCAAAATCATTGAATTTTTTATTACAACACAACTGGTTTGTTTGTTGGTATCGTCTATGTCCCTCTTATCTTATAATTTAATCCGACAATATTATGTTTTAATAACAAAAAACAAACGATATTTCATATCAAATTTTCTTTAGGCAATAGCATTATTACAACAAAAAGTTTCATTTCAAGACCTACACACTTTCATATTTGAGGGGCCTCGGTGGCCGAATGGTCTACGTAGTTATTTCTGTAATCACTAGTCAGTCGACACTGAGGTTGTGAGTTCGAACCCAATTCATGTGGGTGCCCTCAAATTCCATTCTTAATTGAATATGTCTGTCAGTTTTCCTATCAAAGGTCGCGACAGGTGGTTTTGTCCTGGCTCTCCACCGATAAAAACTTGCCGTCACGAAATAGCCTAAATGTGGTACTTAAAAGTGGCGTTTAAACACCAAAAAATCAAAAATCAAAATCATTCATATTTTGTTATATGCATATTCTTTTTCCCCATAATTTGACGACTTTGACTTCTTACTTGCTTCTCATAAATTCTGCCTATATCTACTTAATGTATAAAGAGACTTAAAGAAACCTGTGTGATAAATAGGTAAACACGATTATCTTTAACTAGCGTTATGCCGCTTTTTAAAGATATATCACATGTTCGCAATACGCAATGCTTATAATAATCCTTATTCATGTTATGTTCATACTAATATCAATTAAGGAAAAAAAGATTTCTGTTGTAAACAATTTACCAATCTATCGTCCTCCAAAGCGGAAGTGTTTCCATAACAGACGCTCAAATTCATTATTGAAGAAACATGAAATTAGCTGCTTTGGTTGACCTTTGAAATGGGCTGTGTTGAACTTTCTTATGCGAGCTTGTCTACAATATCCTCCTATATGACCATTTCCATTGTATAAGCGATTCCAGAAAACAAGTCGTGTTATTAAAGAATTGTTATATTTTAGGCTCACATGGTATTTTACGACAGCGACTATGACGGTGTTGGGGAAGCTAAACCAAAGAGAAATGGACTGGTAGTGTTAAGTGTTATGATAGAGGTGAGAGCTTAATACCTAATTCAGCAGCTACTCTGCATGACTTTTGGCAAAATGAACTCATTGTTGGTCCGTTTTTTTTCCTGTTATTGTCAAATTTTCTTCATTTTACTTTTAATGGCCCTGTACGATTTAAAATAAGAACAATATTAACGAGAATAGCTTAGTTTCTGAAATTGCAAATAACTCTGAAATAATACTGCAAGGATAGAATAAGTTTAGACCTTTTGTAAATAGTTCTTACAAATGTTTTCTTGTTAGGCAATCCATCTTAATCTGTGTTAAATGCAGAACTCCGAAAGCAATATTATATTATAACATAAAACTAGTTTGTTATCGAACTTAATATTACTGCTTGTATAGTGTTTGTGTGATTGAATAACTTTATATTAATTGTATTTTGTTTATACTAACAGTCCAGAAAAAGTAATAAAGATCTCACAAAATTCAAATGTTGATTGATACATGTACACTAAGAAAATATAATGACCTGTTTATGTTGATTGCAATATAGATTTGATCATACACTCAGTTCTGTCCAAATGAAGTTTTTCTAAAATTTGTGATATTAACAGATCATAAATATATGTAAGACACACACTGTCCCCATGAAAATTAACTTACTTTTGGTATTAATTTGGCTGTTGTTGGTTTGTTTTTTTTACTTTTTAAAAAGATTTCTCTTTTTGCAATTAAACAGATTCTTGGTAACCCCCCTTGTTGTATAGTAATGAAAAAAGTAAAATGCAAAAACATCGAACTTTAAGGAAAATTCAAAACGGAACGTCCTTCATTAAATGGTAAAATTACAAGCTCAGACATATGAAACGAATGGGAAAAAACAACTGTCATATTCCTGACTTGGTGTAGGCATTCCCCATCGTAGATAAGGACTACGTTATACCATCATTGAGTAAATTGGTTAAACATAGCAATTATACAATAAGAGTTAAGGGCGGATTGATGAATACCACGAAAGTTGTCATCATTGGATATTTATCAATGACCAGATGTCTATCATGTCTATAGTTTTCATGAAAAGTAATAAATCGCACTGACCTATACAAGTTAGACAAAGACATGGCACGACCATTAATAGACAGCTGTATGCCGACTGAATTTTTCCACCGTAAATATTATCATTCGAGAAAACGAGTATTGTTCTAGTCTAGAATAATGTGTTTTGTGTTACTTAGATGTATAGTCAAACCTTGTCGAATACACTATGTATGTATACAACTAATATAACATAGTTTACGCATTGCTTGGTATGTGTCTAGCGTTAGATAATGTATTTTCAGATACAGATTGACTAGGTTCAAACAAACCTTATTCACATAATTGGAAAAATACAAAAAGGCAAGACCAGTCTTACAACATTGACAAATATATCGTTCACCTATACTTGTATCGGGTATTTAAGTGTATGCGGCTAGGAATATAATGGAAGACATCAGCACTGCATATGTCACAATTTTTAATGTATGATATATTTATTTTAGGTATACGGAAATAACCACGAAAACAAGGAATGCAGGGTAAGTTGTAGTCTCAAATAATATGCGAATATTGTTAACCATTAATTCTCTATCTCTCTTCTTCTAATTTCTAAATCGATTTCCAGTAAAAAAAAACATGTTAAGATGAGTAGTTGTAAAAACAATAGCAACATATACAGATATTGTATGGTCCACCAGTAAATTGCAGGAAGGCATTTTTGTACAACTGTAAGTAAACAAAGTAGTTGAAAATGTCAATTTAAACTTGATAATGTTTTAAACAGATTGCAATCAAACCGACGAAAAGTTAAGTCTGCAATATGAATTTCAAATTTTTCAAATATAGTCAAGGCTATATAATCTAATTATATAGATTAACATACAAAAAAAACCAATAAACACTTTTCTTATACACAATGAACTATTGTATTGGTAGGTTGATGGAACATGTAAAGTCAGATTTGCAAAGAAGCTTAGTAAACTGATGGAAAAATACTATGAAAAAGTGCGACACTATCCTATGGAGTCGTTTAATCCTGATTTCTTCAACCTCCTTGGGTTTCAACGTAGTAGTAAGCATGCTTTAATTATATTAGAAACCAAAATATTTTTTTTTCCGACAGGTGACATTTCGTCAGGTATTAGTAGTCATCACTTAATGTTGATATGAAATGTCATTAAAGGTTTTCTGGTTAAACGAACTAAACACCGTTTTGTTATATTTTGACGACCATGAAGTTTCACTAAGAGACTGCTAACTTGTCTTATCGCGAAATTTTTGTAATAAGTACTTGTCTGATACATACGTAGTTTATTATGCGGCCAGGGACTTTATTTACTTTAATTTCAATTCGATGCAGGCATATGAATATACAATTTGTTATATATAGATACATAGACTATATATAGAGCATATTTGCTACTAAGCTTTCGCATTAGTATCATGTGAATTGTGAATTTCAAATTTATAAATATATAAAACTGCCATGAAATATATACATGAAAAGTTACCTACATGTATGTGTCATTGATGTCAAATAAATTATGCAATAAAAAGTACGTTTTGTTTTCCGATATTTTTAATAAACTTACAAAACAATAGTTATATCACGATTCGGGACATGTTATCATAGTTATTAGATGTTTTTCTTTCAATTCTTACTAGACAGTTGTACGAACAATAATTGTGGTCGAACGCCAAGTCCAGACTTCATAGAAGAGAGATGCGAAAAAGAAGAGCAAAACGACAGATCAGTTAGAGTTACAGAAGGTATCACTCCTCTAGATGTCCTGCCGTATGACACAGACCAATTCTACACGTATGCAGGGTCTCTCACTACACCTCCATGTTATGAAACTGTACAGTGGGTTGTTTATAAATGCCCAATTAAAGTTTCTAGCAAGGCAAGTATTCAATTACAAGCACTGTATGATTTAATTTAGCTGAAAGTGTTCTTTTTTTTTCAAAAAGAGTGCTTTGCAAGACGCAACATAAGCAACAAGTTAAAAACTCATTTGAACTTTTGTGGATATTAGGTCCATTGTCAGTCCTACCACATGTTCTTATTTTTATATTCACAGTGGTGATACATTTTATACAGAGACTTTAGACCCATAGAAATAATATTATTAGCATTCTTTACCAATGTCCATATATAAGTTTTCTATTTCGTTTACTTGTGTAATGTCTTTGCATGTGCATTCAGGTATATTTCTGATACAAGTTTTAAATTGTCAGATCGATACTTATACCAATTAATTAATGTTTGTTTAAATAATATGGTAAACTACAATATTGACTTGTTACATAGATTTTACATCTATATCCCATGGTGTTAATTTTCAGACAATGTTACGTAACCGTTTCACAATGCATGTTATCACTGATATATACAATTTAACATGCATATTATCCGTGTTTTAATTGTGGATTGTTTAAAAATCAATAAAGCTTACAACCCATTATGGAATATTGAAATGCAGTATTTAAGTTCTATGTCATTTATAACTTAATTTTGTTTTTGTGTAAATTAATAGCATTGATGAAAATGATTTATCTTATCGATTTGTGTTCTTCGCTTTGGAAACATTGTTTTTACCATGAACACTGTGAGCATGCACTTTTTGCCTTTCAGACCTTCTTAGTTAATTTCCAAGTGATGTGGAGTCCTTTTATAGTTAGTTTTCTAAACTCTATTTTTAAATGTATTGTGTATTCTTTCGTGGTTTTATGCAATGCTTTAGCCAGTTGCTTATTTACTTATGCAACTTATTGTGTCTTTGGTAGCTTCCTTCTCTTGTTTTGAAACCTAAAATTTCGAATGTTATATTATTGATAATAAAACTGCGATGCATAATTCTTTAGTTCAAAAGTGAATTCCTTACCGTGCATATTTCTTTTCATTTGCTTCACATTACATCAAATTTGTTATGTATAATTTACTCAAGTGACTTAATGTTAGTAAATGTTAGTAATTCAACTAGTGCCCACTGTATTTTTGTAGGCTTTTAGAATGTTACAGTTGGTGGAAGATTCACATTTCCTTCCTCTTACAACATTTGGTGTACGAAGACCTTTACAGGTAAGGAACACTTTAAGAAACAAAATATTTTCATGAAACTGCATTTAAACATAGAGAACCGGAAGTTAGATACATAGAATTGAGAATGGAAATGGAAGATGTGTCAAAGAGACAACAACCCGACCAAACAGCATAGCCGACGGCCACAAATGGGTATTTAACACAGCGGGAAAATCCCGCTCCCGGAGACGGGTTTAAGATGGCTCCGAAACAAAATGTGTACTAGTTAAATGAAAATGGACGTAAACTGTTTTGTGAGATTTCACCCCCTCCCCCCCTCTTATACCTCTAGCCAATGTAGAATAAACAAACATTAATACGCATAGTAAAAATCTGTTTAAAAGAAGTTCGAGTCCATTATCAGAATAGGTAACTTAAGAAACTAAGCAAAATAACAATGATACATAAATTAACACGGGACTACTAGTAGTTATTGAAATGCTAGCTCCAGATCTCGATTAAAATGATTGCAAGATTATTTCTTCATCATATAAAAAGCAAGCACAATCCCTCCCGTTAAGGGTTTAGTATCATACCATCATAACATATATGAGAAGAACATAACCCGTATCATGCCAACAACTGGTTTTAGAATAGATGTGCTTATTTCCGATGCAAAGACACTATGGGTGAATTGATATTACATGCATTACCTAATATACATATATTGTCTGTTTTTGGTATCTTTCGTAAGTTCATTACCAGAGATAGCATAGAATTGAAATGATGAGTTTCAAGTTTTCGAAGCATGAACAATTAACAAACGTTTTGTTAAACACTAGATTAACATCCATCAACATTTGTGAAAAAATGTCACAAATTATACTTTACTTCCTCAGATGTGATTTTCTAATTATCGCCACACAAAGAGTAGGACGAGTCCACTGGAATCAGCATCTATGATAAAATAATATATATATATATATATATATATAAAATAAAAACGAAAATGACAAGTGGATTTAGGAATTATGTCTGGTTGACGAATCATAAACATAGAAGCACTTAAACATCATTTACATAAAATCTTATCAATAAAATACGAATCAACAATTAATAGAGTTATATTCTAGTAGCAACTAATACAAATATAGTGTTTTTAAAACAAATACGAAGTTAAATATCATTGTGGACCAACAATTCCGAATGTTTTAATAGTATTGATACATTTTCAATTGTATGTGCTATTACAACCCTCGTTTATAGTTATTTCAATTATATGTTTTTGTTTGTTTGAGACATCGTGAAACTATACACTATGAATAAATAAGGTAACATTAGTATACTGGTCATCAAAAGTCATAACTCTATTGAGAGAAAACACATATGGGTTACAAACTAAAACCAAGGGAAACACATCACCTATAAGAGGAAAACAAAGGAACACTGAAGTGCAACAAAATCAAACGACAACATACACAAAACAGAACTGTTTGATAAAACCTACCATATTCCTGACTTGGTACAGGACATTTTAAGAAAAATGGTGGTTTGAACCTGAGTCACTGCCTAAATTATTTGTCACTGGGAAATAAGCAAATAACAATCAGTCAATCAAACAATAATGTTTCAAAATAATTGATAAAATCATTACAATTAGATGGTTTACACAACGAAAATACATATCAAAACAACTTATACATTTTTACATCGTCTTTTCCATTGTTTATCACAGTTTTAATTGCGTGCATATGTTCTGCAAAATGGAGTAGAATCGAACTAAAGTTGTATGGCAAATTTACCTGATGAGCAGTGCATTTCAACGTTTGGTGTGACTTGTGTAAACAAATATTTATCAAAAAATAATATAAAATACACAGTGAATCCTTGCTATGCTTTTTGAAAGAAACAGCTACGTAATAGTTTAGTTTTATTGAGCATGTTGAGATAAATGCTTTAATTTAATATATGTTTGTTTTTTGTGTTTTTCAGAAAAATAAAAAAGTAGTTGTCTACAGTAATTTTAAGAATTGACAATGAAAAACGCCTGTATTGTCAATGAAAAAAGAAATGAAATAAAAAGGACATTCTAGGTCACAAGCTATTCAACCTCGTCTTATTTAATTGTTTTATCAATGATGAATGAGAGCCGGAAATAAAGTGATAACGCCTTTGCAAAAACACGAAGGAAAAAACGACAAATATCGGTATACAAAACACAACATAGAAAAACAAAGACTGAGCAACATGAACACCACAAAAAACTGGGAATGTGGTCATGTCACTAGTAGCCAGATTAAAGTCTGAAACAGTCATTTTGGTCTGATCAAGTCTTGATCGACTTAAATTACCGCTAGAGAAAAACGTTAAGACTGTTCAGATTTGTTGTGTTTAGTCCGTTTAGTCATGTCAAGTTAATCAAGATGGAAGGCTCTAGCGTTAAATCAAGTCTGTTAAGACTGTTTTGGACAAATTTAGACCAATCATAAAAAGTAACGTTCAAAACTTTCAGATCGGGTTAAGATCCGTTTAGTGTGTCCGAATCATATTAGGAGTTACGCCCCTTCATGTGGATGATACATTGTATTATAAATGCTAGAATAAAAAACGTATATTATTTTTAATTATTAAACATAAAATCATTCGTTGACTTTTTATTTTTGTTGGTCTTTTTTTAAGGGATTAGAGAATTAATAATATATTTATACAGTTTTCTTAGTTTGTTTTGTTGGGAAAATAAATTATTCGCCAATAACTGTTTCTGATTTTACTTATTTTATTTTTCTTGTGTTAATTTATTTATTTATCTACTTATTATTTGAAAAAAGGAATTGAAAATTTCAAACGTAACACTAACAAAAGAGTGACAACAACATCTTATAAATTTCATACGTCCAAATCACGTTACTGGATTTTACTTCATCAGGAACGATCAACAAAAGATACAAATATTTTATATGTAAGATCATTTATATAGTTAATTTCGTTATCCTCTTTAGGCCGCATCAGGAAACCGTGTCTCCGTTTGAAACTAAGCTTCTGAAACTGCTCTTAGGCCGTGAAGTGAGAGTGTTAAAGGGAAACTTCGCAAAAAAATCAAAAATTGATATTATGTCCATTCTGTATAAAAATTCTCAAATTTATAGATATTAAAGTTTTATTCCGCTAGATAAGAGATCACCATCGATTTTAAATTTTGAGTATCAATTCTCTGCTTTCCGCCATTTTGTCATCTTCTACGATTAATAATCACGATATGTCTATAAACCACAAAGGACCAAAACTACATTAACCGATGTAGTCGTAATTGCGTGTCGATATCTTGTCAATCGTACGGTTGTTTTATCTGACTAACTAACTTGATACGGACAATGTTCTTATTTTTTTTTAAATAACCATAGTCTGTTATTTTTAAACTGTTAATATTGGAATTAGTTAAAAAGTCATAGTTAAAATCTTAAATAAGTGTTCCGTGAAAACTGTTTTCGAAAATCTAATTCGTTCATAATTCTTTAAAGTAATAAACTTTATTCAAATAAATTCGGATCTTCCCTCATCTGATCACCAGCATGGCTAAAGGTATTACTCCCAAAGGTATTGTGAGGGGTGTGAGATGACACGTCCAGGTATTCAAGCGATTTCCTGTCGGGCTTGCAAGTTCATGCATCGTTTCACTTCTGTAGGTATTGGTCAGTGTACACGGCCGATAACTTATAACTTTCTTTTTTGAACAATCAGGTGTATAATATACATCTCTGTCTTGCGTGTCCGAAAGTGATATAATATACTAGTCATTACTTAACTCATACGCTTGTTTATAAATAACATTTCTGGTGTAAAGAATATTATTAATAATTTATAAAAATATAAATAATACCCCCCAAAAAAAAAGATTTGAAGAAATAAAAATCTATTTACATATTTTTTCCAAGGGTGAATTTGGGAAAATGTAATATATACTCGTTGTCAATAGTAAAGGACAGATTGGAACATACCAGAAATATTGATTTAAAAAATGTACGCATTTGTCGACGATTCGTTTATACGCCTGGATAGAGAGTTACGGAACTATAGCGCAATTTAAAATATATACATGTATACATTGAACATACATAAGAAACATACATTTTGTGTAAATTGGAATAAAAGTTTTGTAAATAGACTAGTCCACGTATGCCAACAGTATGTAATCAACGAATTCGACAGACTATTGTATACCAAAAAAAAAAGAAGAAGAAGAAGAGAACAAATTTGATTTAAATACAGGTCGATATATAACTTGCTTTGGCTCATCGAAGTTATGAACATAGTAAAATCACAGATTTATATATCAATTAGATTGTTCTCGAATAAAGGAAGAAATTCGTCATTATCACAATTTTCCCGACATTCATGTAATGTATATGCAACTGGACGTACACTAATAATCCCCAAGAGATGTGAATATTTTCTAGGAAAACTATTGAGTATTAAAGTTTCAAGTTCTTGCCAGTTGAACAGACTTATCATTACATTCAAAAATAGGGAAAGATGACATTAAATTCGTTGTCTTTTGTTTTTAAACATCGTTGGTCAAATAGCTAAAGTATTATACGTTGTGAGACGAAGACTATTTTAATAAGGACGTTCCCGATTATGAATAAATTTGGTTGACGTTTTTCACACTTGAAAAGAATATCTATTCGTAATTTTTCGATTTCATTCCAAGAAGATCCTTAAATTTCCTGTCATTTTTTTAAAATATCTTTTTTTTCAAATAGCTGAACTATTCATTTAAAATATTTTGATGAGAACATTAAGTCCTAAATAGTTAAATAAAGATCGCTTTGGATGGACTTAATTATATACATGTAATTGCACCGTACGACCATCCAATACAAGCAAAGCCCCTACCGCAAAGTCAGCTAATTGAAAATGTAAAACAATTCAAACGAAAAAAATAAAAAAACCAGCCTAATTTATTAAAAAGAAAATGAACGAAAAACAAATAGGTAACACATTAACAAACGACAACCACTGAATTACAGAACACTGACTTGGAACAGGCACATACATAGATAATGTGGCGTGTTAAACATGTTAGTGGGATCCCAACCCTCCCATAACCTTGGACAGTGGTGTCACAGTACAACATATGAACGAACTATACAAATCAGTTGAAAAAGGCTTAACTCATCAGATGGATAAAAATGCAAATACTATAAATACAAGTGGAAGTTTTCGTTTTTGCAATTTGAGAGTAAATGATGTATCCCCTTTCAGTGACCTGCAAATCTAACAGATAATACACTTTCTAAGATGTATATGTCCAACAACGACCCACTGCTCTACATGTGTTACTAACAGCGTAAGATAGCAATTCTTTTGTGTTGGTCAATTCTCTTTCGTACAATACCAGAAAACATGGAAAATAAGTTCTTTAAATTTGATTCTGGAATTAATACCATTTTTTCGTGCGAGAAACTTTATTTCCGGCGATGAGCAGACATGGGCGGAAAACAATAAAAAGATAGGTTTATTATTTGTTCATTCATTTAACATGTATAATATGAATATCATTTAGTACACTTCGGTCTATACAAAAGCAGAATATACCATGATGGTTTGATTTCGTCAAAAGATATAAGAGATCTGACAAATAAATTATCACTTCGATATTGCAAGACACCCATTTATAACTTTGTACTTTTGCATACCAAACTTTCGCAAAAAAGATGAGTCATTTGATTAACTTGAATAAGAAGTTGTGGTTTGTTTTCTTGGGAGACACGTACCCAAATGAAGTGGACTTAAGCAGCTATATAAGTCACGGTATGGCCTTCAACAGTGAACAATAGTAAAGGTATATTGTATAATTCAACTAAATGTGAACATGAAAGAATTAAAGCAGACATATATATTTTATCTATACTTAAACAAAAGAATATTTTGAGCCTCAAATCTAGCATATGTCTATTTTACAACTATTCCGAGTCTGACGTGTCACTTTCACATTCTTTGAAGCCTTCATAAACACCATCTTGTGACGGAAATGCTTTCCTAATAATGTTAACAACACAAGCTGGAATAGTCACTCTGTTTCTCTTGCCAAGTGGTTGCCCTTTTCTGACCCAACAAACAAACTGACGATAAGCCATTAATCGGCTTTGGCTGTGAGTTAGTACGTCTGGAGCTCTCCCTCTATGGCGCTTGTACATCAAAAAACTTATATAGCTGCCTTTTGTCCAATCCATTTGTTTAAATGTACATTTGATACTTGAACAATAAAATATTTTGAATTGAATACAGCTGGTTTCAAGAACAACCGGATTCAGACAAACAGTTCTGAAATCGATATTGTCACTAATGCATTCACCCAATTCAATATTACCATCAAAGAGAGTAATTTCGTGGCAACAAAGACATTTTGTCAATAACGGCATAACTATGCATTTAGTACACGAACACCAATCTGTGTTAAACTGGCGAGGGTTGCTAAGGATATCTTGATTTCGGGAACTTTCTGCAGCTTCCATTTCATGGAGCTCTTCTTCGGTATACTCTGGCTCTAGTTCGTACCCAAATTGACCACACTCGTCAAAAGCTGCCTCTTTTGACGGACTGGAACCACTGTTAGTACTATCATTCTCCGAACAAGACATTTTTAGTTATGCTTTTATTTTTTGGACCATATATACATGTACACTGTCCTATAGAAACAAGCACGCACAAATCATAAGAGAAAATATGTGAATAAGTTAATTGAATTATAAAAGTTAATATCCTTTGGTCTCGAATATATGTTAACTAATTGATGTGTTTTTATAGGCTAGCTCAAATCCTCATCCAAATAATATAATCTATATGTAATAATCGTTTCCTACCACACCGAGATTTAATACCAACCGGTAGACATATTTTAGGTACTAATTAAGTAATTAAATGAACAATAGATAACAATAATTAATCATTAATGTGCAAAGATTTAAAAACAAAAGTATTTTTTCTTTATTCGTACATATTATATTCCGCTTCGGTAGGGTTATCTTCAGATAGTTTCAGATATTAATTAATACATGGGTTTCAAAAGTCTAAATGTAAGTGTTCTCGTACATTTTTTTGCCTAATAAAGACAATCAAAATGCTTTGGTAAAGCTATTTCTAATTTCTAAGTTCCCCTTTTTTATGAGACATAAATCAAGGACAAGAGGTGTATATCATTTCATTCTGACACATGAATTAAGTTTCCCATCTTTAGCCGAAAATTTGTTTATTTCTATTTAAGTAAGTAAATTAATTTATTTGAATTCAAATAAATAATAGCACCAAATATAATTAATTAATTCCACGGCGATCTATTTTCATTTGTCACCAACTTGAATATGTATTTTTAATAAATGTGTGTATTAAATGCTCCCTTGTTTTATAACCCACTGATCCAAATAGACAGTCACACCTGGCAAGGTGTGCCCTAGAGGCGTGGTTAAATACCGAAGTGCAAATAACAATTTACCTTTCAACAAGCCATCTACGAGTATTGACACAGAACCGTGAATACACACATCGTATAAACCTAGTCATAGCAGAGACAGTAAAAGGTCAATAAGAGTACACCAACATATTGTCTTTACAGATTATTGTATTTTAATTTGTTCACCTTATCAGTCTGAAAATGCATTAATTAAAAATAAATTTATAACTTTTTGTGTTGTCTAAAATATTAATTCGGATATATACGTTTAACATAGAAAAGTTATCTCATGAATATGTACAATTGCACGTCTGTGCGTTTTATCTTCTTATTATCGGCTGGTTATTAGATGAAGCATAAATCATCGGCGCGCTTACGATTACGTTAAAATATCATTAAAAACCAAGACTTTTAATGATTGTATTTTAAATCCCGGCATGCAAAAACCAGGAGAAAACGTCACGACCTACAGGAAGTTGTTAATATTTTTTCATTAATTATTGAATTTCTCCTTTATTGCTGCACATATAGCGATAAAACTTTTTGAATATATATATTATGTCATAATGAACATATTTAAACCATAAGTAAAAAATCGCGAATTTTCCCTTTAAAACTATGAATAACATACCATCGGAAAGAAAAGGATGTCGATGGGGTTTTACAGAATAGAGAATGATCGGCTATAAATGTGAATACTAGAGAAAATGGAACAAAAAAATAAAGAATAGAGAATACTAAGGTGCTTGAATATAAATAATTGATAATGATAGACAAAAAGTATAAAGAATAGAAAAATAAAAGACGCAAACATTAAGGAAAACATAAAAGAAGGACCCGTCCAGATCCTCTAAGATTAAAACAAAATAACCTTAATTTTAAGTTCAGCATTGAGTATATGTCTTAGTACATCTGTTTGTAAATGCGCCTATCCTTTCTTTCATTTAAATAAAAACCTTATTTAATATAAATATGTATTTATTTGTTTGTTCAGATTGCACTATTATAAATAATTCTTCTTCGTCTTCTTCCTCTAAACTGTAAAAGTAACGTATGTATGCGTTAATATTCGGTCTATAAAGATTTAGTTCGATGGCACGTGTCAATAATCTAAAGGTAATAAAATCAACGATCCATAAAATAACGTGGCAATTACAATGGCTATTTCACAGTTATATCATACGTTCACCCGTTATGGTATCATACATGTACCTCCGTATGTGTAGTATAAGGTTCGAAATCATTTTTATAGCTTCTTTCTAACACTATTGACGACATTGTTCAAACTACATGCACAAATCACAAAACCGCAAATTTAGTATACAGTGGAGATCACTTCTAACCTCTCATTAGAACTGTCAGAATATCTGTCATAGAACTGTTCTAACCTATCCTAGAACAGTTCTACCTAGAACAGTTCTACCCTAGAACTGTTCTAAGTAGAACTGTCAGAATCAGTTCTAGGTAGAACTGACTAAATCAGTTCTAGGTAGAACTGTCAGGATCAGTTCTAGGGTAGAACTGTCTAAATCAGTTCTAGGTAGAACTGTCCAAATCACTTCTAACCGTAGAACTGTCAACAGAACTGACTTTATCAATCAGGACTGTAGAACAGTTCTAAATGACGTCACTGCAATAAGGGCACGTTAGAATTTAGAAGAAATAAATCACTTTCAATTACTTTGCTATAGCAGATTTTCTATATTTTTTTACTGATCAAACGTTACATGTACAAATATCGAGGTGAATAGAAGGTTATCCAACTCATCGGAGAAATATTTTTATAAGATTGCATAGGAAACATCATTGTTTACGTTTCTTCGTTCCCCGTTTTTAACAGTCTCTTCATAAATATAACTCTGCATTTAATTCATGGAATTTTAATCGTAATTTACCTTGTTTGCCTTGGATTTACATTCATTTAAGATTCTGTTTTGACAAATGTTCAAACGAAAATTGTACAGTGGATGAATTATGGGATATTAATGAAAAAAGTGTTGTATTATAACGTAAAGAAACTATATACATTTGCACCATCTCGTCAATTTAGCCAGACTTATCCATAACGATTATAAATGATATCAGGGAGTCAGGAACTCAGAAAAATATACTCATCTGAACATGAATGAAACATTTGCCACTGGACGTTCGGCTACAAACAAAATCATGCATTTTTCTTTGCCTTCTTCAAATTATATTAACAGTATACTATTCAAAGAAGAGAACTTCCCATGCATGTACTTTTTATTTTAAAATAAAGTAGAATCAGTCATGTGAGTGTTGGATGATGCTGTAAAATAGTTTTGTTTAAAAAAAAAAACCATTACAAACCTGAGACTACTTTATACTACTATATAGTAGTCTCAACACAAACTATAACGGACTTAAAAAGTCACTTTAGTGACGGTTCATTATTATGGATACAGAGAGGAAATAACGGCGCGCTAAATTTTTAGATATGGTATAAATACACCTTATCGCTATTTGTCTGCCATTACTGGATATCACACAGGTTCCCGTAGAAATTTGACGTCATAAAACAAAATATCTGACACCACAATGGAAAAGTGATTGTTGTATGCTTCAAAAGTTCAAGAGGCCGGGTCAGCCAGGATTAGCAATAAGGTGTATTGTGTTCCAAGTTGGTGTCATTTTTATCATACGATCCGTCCTGACATAGAAATATTATTGGTTTACAATGACTGAGGCCATATATATTTACATGATAAGTGTAAATAAGTTCAGTTTTGGTTGATGTGGTCAAATAATTTTGTTAAAACGACTCGGTCTGATACATGTATATCGAAACTACTGAAATTTGTTTACAATTCAATATTTTAAATAAAAAGAGAACTTGCAGAAAATTGCTGGTACTCTAAATTGATGTGGAAATTTTTTTGTAGCCAATGTGTTACAATATTGCTGTCATTTGAATTATACAATCCATCGTGATATGTAACTATAAGTGATTTACTATGCGGCTATATATATATATATATATATTAAGATTTACATTATAAAGTGTAAATATGGTCAGTTTTGGTTGATGCTGTCAAATATAAAAAAGAAGATGTGGTATGATTGCCAATGAGACAACTATCCACAAAAGACCAAAATGACACAGACATTAACAACTATAGGTCACCGTACGGCCTTCAACAATGAGCAAAGCCCATACCGCATAGTAAGCTATAAATATGGTCAGTTTTCATGGTTTTGGGTGATGCGGACAAATAATTTTGTTATATCCATGAGTCAGTCTGAGATATCAAAACTACGGAAATTAGTTTACGATTCAAAATTTTGATTAAAAAGAGGACATGCTGGCACTATAAACTGATGCGAGCATAATATTGTTTTCCAATATTACTTTCATTTATATAATGTATATTAAACAATCCATCCTGCTATAAAAATATAAGCTCGTGCAATATAAAATTCTACTCGGAACAATATTCCCCAATATTCATGCAATAACCCTATAATATAGATCATTTGTATTATCATGATTATACACTCCATCCTTACATAAAAATATTACAGATTTACTATGCGACTATAAGAGTTACATAAAAAAGAGCAAATATGGTCAGTTTTGGTTGATGTGGTCAAATATGGTCAGTTTTGGTTGATGTTGTCAAATATGGTCAGTTTTGATTGATGCAGACAATTAATTTTGTTACATGAGTCAGTCTGAGGTATGAAAACTACTGATATTTGTTTCTGATGCGATATTTTGAATAAAAATAGGAAATGCTGGCACCCTCAATTGATGCGAAAAAAATTTGTGGTCATTGATTTCCAATATTGCAGTTATTTATATACTACAGTCCCTCTCGACCTAAAATTATAACTGAATTGCTGTGCAGCTATATAGATTTACATAATAAAAAGCAAATAAGGTAAGTTTTGGTTGATGCAGTCAAAAGATTTTATTACACGACTCAGTCTGAAGTATAAAAACTACTAATATTTGTTTATGATTCAATATTTAGGATCAAGGGGAGGGGGTCCAGGGGTTGGAACCCCACTTTTTTTTAACATCAATGCATTTGAATGGGAGCATATAGTTGGACCCCCCTCCCCCCTAGACTTTTAAGAATGGCTAGATCTGCCCCTGCATGCTGGCACTATAAATTGATGCGAACAAATTTTTTTTCCAAAATTGCTGTAACTTGTATATTACAGTCCCTCTAGACCTAAAATTAAAACTGAAGTACTGTGCAGCTATATAGATTTGTAGAAAAAAAAGCGAATAATGGCAGTTTAGATTGATGCGGTCAAAAGATTTTTGTTAAACAGGTCGTCCGAGGTATGAAAACTACTCGTAAACTGATATTATATTGGTTAATGAGGTCCGATAATTTTGTTATGTGATACCGAGCCATCCTGACTCCCGGAATAACAAGTGTAAAACAATTCAAATAATAATGCCCCCCCCCCCCTCCTCCCCCTAATACTAACGGCCTAATTTATGTACAAAAAATGAAAGAAAAACAAATAATTTATGTGACACATCAACAAAAGAAAATCACTGAATTACATGCTCCTGACTTGGAACAGGCACATACATGCAGAATATGGCGTGGTTAACAGGTTAAACATGTTCTCTTGCCGATTATAAATCTGAAATAAAACCGGCAAAATAGCAAAACTCTATATAATTTAAATCGCTTTTTTACCCAAGCCTTTATATTAAGGCAAAGAATTCTTAAAACTTATAAATCAACTCTAGCCGTAGAATTTATAAATCAATTTTAGCCGTAGACTTTATAAATCAATTTTAGCCGTAGAACTTATAAATCAATTCTGGCCGTAGAATTTATAAAAATCAATTCTAGCCGTAGAATTAGAAATCAATTCTAACCGTAGAACTGTTCTAGAAGTAGAACTGACCAAATATTTGGTCAGTTCTAGCTAGAACTGTCTAAAACTGTTCTAGGGTAGAACTGTCAGGATCAGTTCTATGTAGAAGCTAGAACAGTTCTAACCTAGAACTGACTAAAAGGTGTCAGGCTGACAGTTCTACGTACTGTTCTAGAACAGTTCTCCTGACAGATTTAATGAGAGGTTAGAAGTGATCTCCACTGTAGTTAAAAAGATAAACGATTTTGAAAATGCATTTTTTTCTATCAAAAATGTATGGTCGTGTATTTGTAACTCTAAGTAATTACCTAAAATATATTGAATATGAAAAAGATTTTTTTCTCAAATATTTGCCAAAAGAAACATTTTCAGAAAAAAAAAATCCATATAATAACGTTTTGTCCTTTAATTCTTTTTTTTTTTTTTTTTTTGGGGGGGGGGGTCCTTAAAAGTACCGCAAAAGACCCCTTAGTGCACTAAGAACAAAACATTGCACTAAGGACCTGATGGAATGATACAATTGACACAAAGGACATTGCATATATAAGTCAACGTTTTAAAAATAAATAATTTCAAATTTCATAATCATATCTTAAGTAATTAGAAAGTTATTTAATATTTTATCGACACACGCCACACTCAGTTGATTGTAATCTATAGAAATTCATGTTCGTTCAACCTTGACCCGTTTTGAATACACTAGTATACTTATTAAAATGTATATATTATGTTATTTCATATTATTCTTGGTTTTTTATAGTATAGTTATTACTGTCGTATCTATTTTGCTTTTCTGTCTGTTATAGTTTTTAATTCTACGTAAGAGTGTATTTTCTTCTTATTTTTGTTTCTTTTAATTTCGTTTACTTGTTCCGTAAGTTCACTTTTTAAGTTCTCTAGTAATGTTTTATAAAAATATTTTAAGATAGTAAAAAATGTATAGAGTTTGTTTACCAACACATACTGACATAGAAGATATACACGTTTCGCAAAGTATAATAGTTTATTACATTTTTGTTGAGCCTTCCAATTTTTGTTGCAAAAGCGAGACATAGCGATCCACAAACGACAAATATTCACTCTGTGGTTAAAGTTTTTGAAACTTTAATAAGTTTCTTAACTATCCTGGATTTCTAATAAACTAGGACAGAAGCTTGTTTATGATCATAAGATAGCTTAAAAAAAAAAACCCAAAAACTGTTTATCCGTATTTTTATTTATAACTGATTTTTTTGGTTTTCAAGTACTGTAAGCTGATATACATTCACTCTGGTTAAAATTTTTAAAAAATCACATTTTCATGTCGGGTCCTTTTAATGATCGGTCGACTATATGGATGGGGTTTTCTCGTTATTGAAGGTCGTATTGTTGCCTATAATTGATTTCATCCACTTCAGTTTAGGAGGTTGAACGTATACACACATGCATGTTTGTCACGTCACCTTCTTCATGTGCCTGTCCCAGGTCATTGGCTTGTAGTTCAGTGGTTGCCGTTGGTTCATGTCTGTCATATTGTTTGTTTTTGTTTTTTTGTTTTTTTTGTAAATTGTTGTTTTTTCTAAATAAGGCCGTTAGTTTTCGAATTTAATTGTTCCATATTTGTTCATGTTGGGACCTTTTATATATATATATATATATATATATATATATATATATATATATATATATATATATATATATCAATTATTGGCGTAAAAGTCAGCATTTCGTGCGTAAAAATGACCACCAAAGTAGGCACGGGGTTTAACTATGCATTTCCCTGCATACTTAAACTGTAGCGATATATTTCTCTATGAAAAACTTATTTGTTCATTGAATTACGGTATTATTCTTAAAGGCTTTTACATTATCTTCCACATGCACCAAAAATTAGCTCAATTGCGTTTATTTTCGTGAAATGCCGACAGTTCGAAATTTCAAGACGTATATATGATGACTTATGCGCTTGCTTCAAACATATAACTTAAGAGTGCACGGTCTTTAATCATATATTTCTCATTTAAACTGATATATATATTGCTTTTCATTTATGAAATAGATAAAGTGTAAAATACCTTAATTTTTGGTTAAATTATATAAAGCCAACTTTCTTAGTTAAAAAGATATATTTAATAAACCGATATATACGCCTCGTTAAAAGGGTTTTCTTTTCTAGCAATGAATCTCACGTGATTAAATACGTCACATGTAATGTGAAGGACATTTGATATCATGTACAGTCTGTAGAAAATGGAAGTTATATATTTTGAGATTTACACTATATTACGAGTTTATCAAGGTATGAAAATTCCAAATAGGATTTTATTTGTATTATTTGTTTATTGTCAGTATAATAGATATAATAGATAGGTATTAAATGCATTTAGTTGTTATTTTTGGCTAGATGAGCTCTTGACCTACTTAACGTAATAAATAACAATAGCTTATTTACATTTAAATTTATCACAGACCCTGGCGGATCTAGAAATTTTCATAAAGTAGGGGCCCTCTCTAGTCAACTTTCAATGATTCCACAGTGGCGGATTCAAAAGCGGTAAGATTTTGTGTTCCCTATATAATCCCCCCTTTTTTGTCCTGGGTTGGGAACCCCTTTTTAAAATGGTTTGATCCGCCTGTGTTCCCTTAATATTTAACCACTTTTCAGAAATAGAACCCTGCGCCCCCTTAAATCTACCTCTGGGCTCTGGGTTATATCTCCAATTGAGGTCATATTAGAGAAATCAGGTGTACAAACACCAAAGTAGGCACGGGGTTTAAGTATGCATTTCTCTCTATACATAAACTGTAACGATATATTTTTATATATGTATTGCTTTTTATTTATGAAATAGATAAAGTGTAAGATACCTTAATTTTTTGTTTAAATTAAGTAGAACCAACTTTCTTAGTTTAAAAAGATATATTTAATAAACCGATATACGCCTCGTTAAAAGGTTTTTTTTATAGCAATGAATCTCACGTGATT
Source organism: Mytilus galloprovincialis (assembly GCA_037788925.1). Lineage (NCBI taxonomy): Eukaryota > Metazoa > Mollusca > Bivalvia > Mytilida > Mytilidae > Mytilus > Mytilus galloprovincialis. The sequence goes on from CM075332.1 coordinate 61,847,773, forward strand.
AAATACGTTATTACAATGATTTTTATAGTTGTTACAATAATGAAACAATAATGACACAAATCATGAACATGAATTTAACTATTTCTTAGATGTTAATCTACAACCAGATCAGAGCCATATACATAAAAAGGCACAACAATATATTTATTAGCTAGATGAGCTGTTGACCTACTTAACGTAATAAATAACAATAGCTTATTTAGATTTAAATTTATCACAGACCCTGGCGGATCTAGAAATTTTCACAAAGTAGGGGCCCTCTCTAGTCATTATTCAGTGATTCCACAGTGGCGGATTCAAAAGCGGTAAGATTGTGTGTTCCCTATATAATCCCCCCTTTTTTGTCCTGGGTTGGGAACCCCTTTTTAAAATGGCTTGATCCGCCTGTGTTCCCTTTATATTCAACCAATTTTTCAGAAATAGTTCCCTGCACCCCCTTAAATCTACCTCTGGGCTCTGGGTTATGTCTCCAATTGAGGTCATATTAGAGAAATCAGGTGTACAAACACCAAAGTAGGCACGGGGTTTAAGTATGCATTTCCCCTCTATACATAAACTGTAACGATATATAATTATATATATATTGATTTTTATTTATGAAATAGATAAAGTGTAAGATACCTTAATGTTTTGTTTAAATTAAGTAAAACCAACTTTCTTAGTTTAAAAAGATATATTTAATAAACCGATATACGCCTCGTTAAAAGGTTTTTTTATACGCCCGTCAAAATTTTGATTATTTCTTGATTATTGCTTAAAACTTTACACACTTCTTAGTTATATTAATCTTAATATCTGTATACTTTTTGGTGATGATTCAAAATTTCTTTTTTGAGTTTTTGAGTATTTTGTTAAAAGGTGGAGGGTTTTTTTACATGTCGCGCCGTATCTCAAAAACGATTTATGATTATTGCTTAAAACTTTACACACTTCTTTGTTATATTAATCTAAAGATCTGTATACTTTTTGGTGATGACTCAAAATTTTATTTTTGAGTTATTGAGTATTTTGTTAAAAAGGGGAGGGTTTTTTTACATGTCGCGCCGTATCTCAAAAACGATTTATGATTATTGCTTAAAACTTTACACACTTCTTTGTTATATTAATCTAAAGATCTGTATACTTTTTGGTGATGACTCAAAATTTTATTTTTGAGTTATTGAGTATTTTGTTAAAAAGGGGAGGGTTTTTTTTACATGTCGCGCCGTAGCTCAAAAACAATTTATGATTATTGCTTGAAACTGTACACACTTCTTTGTTATACTAATTTAAAGATCTGTATACTTTTTGGTTTGATTCAAAATTTTATTTTAGTGATATTTGTAAAATAAAACAGGGTGGGAAGGGGGGGGGGGGGGGTTCACATGTCCCGCCGTGTCTCAAAAACAATAAATGGTTATTGCTTAAAACTTCCTCAGAAACTATTTATGATTATTGCATAAAACTTCCACACAAGACGTCGGGCGTAAGCTGTTTATTTTTTTTATAGCAAATTAATGAATCTCACGTGCTTAAATACGTTATTACAATGATTTTTATAATTGTTACAATAATGAAACAATAATGACACAAATCATAAACATGAATTTAACTATTTCTTAGATGTTAATCTACAACGAGCCATATACATAAAAAGGCACAACAATATATTTATTAGCTAGATGAGCTGTTGACCTACTTAATGTAATAAATAACAATAGCTTATTTAGATTTAAATTTATCACAGACCCGGGCGGAGCTAGAAATTTTCATAAAGTAGGGGCCCTCTCTAGTCATTCTTCAGTGATTCCACAGTGGCGGATTCAAAAGCGGTAAGATTTTGTGTTCCCTATATAATCCCCCCTTTTTGTCCTGGGTTAGGAACCCCTTTTTAAAATGGGTTGATCCGTCTGTGTTCCCTTTATATTCCACCAATTGTTCAGAAATAACACCCTGCTCCCCCTTAAATCCACCTCTGGGCTCTGGGTTATATCTCCAATTGAGGTCATATTAATGCAGTTTTCATCACTTATTTTTCAAGATTCATCATAACACAAGTTCTTTATCTAATAATGTATATGGCTGAATCCGCCCCTGTAGAAATTATCTTTCTGAAACACAAAATGCATTTAACTTTTACACATCTAGTGTATGACAGATCTTAAAACTTTTCCAACTGAAGCCAAAAGCCAGAAAACTTTTTATTCTCATAGTGGTGTGAACATGATTGTTGTTCCCATAATACTTGTTCCCCCTGGAACAAGTCTTTGAATGGTAATAAGTTCTTTGGAACAAACATAACATAATTTTATTTCCACCTTCTTAAGATATTTTCCTGGAACTAAAATGTTATATGGTTTCATAATATCTGTTCTTTTAGAGAGAGTGTCATTTGATTTTTTATACTTGATCACACCTTAGTTGATATTCACCTCACATTTCATTTACCTGGACATGAAGTACATACAAAGAACATGAAGAGTGGGCAAGAAAAGGGGAACGTGAACCCTGGAACACATATTTTTTTTTTAAATCTCCGGACTGACTTTAAATTTAGTCCCTGTTTATTTTTTAATATACTGTGAGAGAAATCAGGTGTACAAACAAGAAACACGAGGCCGGGATAAGGTACCGGTACTTCATGTATCTCTAACAAATGTAAAATTCAAAAAAAATATTATAACACTAAAAAAAAATTATAAAAAGAGATACTGAAATGTTTTATTTAGTGTATAAAGTGTTTTTTCAAAACTAATATATTTTCTCGTTTCAGCTGAAAGTACCTCTCTAATAACTGTTTATGTGCTGCTTAAAAATATATTGCAGCACTTCACAGTTGCTTGAAAGGTTGAAAATGTCATCATGCAGAAATTAGAGCAGATTCCTCAGATTAAAATCATTGAAAATGGATAGATGCACTGGTCCTGGTGGTATACATCGATACAATTAATCTTAATTACATTTGGAATGAAAATTGTCTTCTTTTTTGGTTTTTTGCACGATAAAACCAATATTTAAAGTGAGTCACTCGTTAAAAGTAATGTTTATCCCATTCTTAAACCAATGCATGTATATCATCAACTTAGTCTTCTGTGCATTTCTAATGCAAAATAAGGCAAAATGTTTGGTCCGATTTGATTCTGTTATTACAAACTTTTTAAACAAATTACTTCCCTTTGTTAATCTGAGACTGGTTCCATACCGGACAATTTGGCTTTTGCCAATGCAAAGTATGATGGATTGAAAATGATGTATCGGCGGTTAAACTAATTTTGTATGAAAAATAATTTCTGATGTCGTAAGTATTTATCTAAACAACAAGAGGGACGAAAGATACCAAAGGGACAGTCAAACTCATAAATCTAAAACAAACTGACAACGCCATGGCTAAAAATGAAAAAGACAAACAGAAAAACAATAGTACACATGACACAACATAGAAAACTAAAGAATAAACAACACGAACCCCACCAAAAACTAGGGGTGATCTCAGGTGCTCCGGAAGGGTAAGCAGATCCTGCTCCACATGTGGCACCCGTTGTGTTGCTTATGTGATTACAAATCCGGTAAATAGTCTAATTCGGTAGGTCACATTCATGAAAGGGTTATTCCATAACGGTCAACCAACTCGTGATGGCGTCCGTAAAATTTACGTAGGGATGATTTCAACTTCACCATTTGGAACTCTTGGTTTAATAGCTTCCTTGTGAGCAGTAACCCTCTATCAAGAAAATCATGATAGGAAATGCAAGCACGGGAATATCGTTTCAATTGGGAGATATATACCCCGTATGCAGGTGCTGCTGGAATGTTGCTACTTAGAAATGGAAAGTTCACAATTGGAAAGCTGAAATCATCTCTTTTGTCGTAAAGTTTTGTTTTCAACCGACCCTCATTGTCAATTTCTAGATGTAAGTCAAGATATGAAGCCGACTTAACTGTATCTGTAGTATCCTTTATCTCCAATTCGATGGGATAGATGCGTTCCACATAGTCACCAAATTTTGAATTGTTTAGTGAAAGAACGTCATCTATATAGCGGAAAGTAGAGTTAAAGGATATTGCTAACTTCTTATCTTTCTTCCTAAGAAGTTCCTGCATGAAGTCAGCTTCATAATAATAAAGAAACAAGTCGGCAAGTAGAGGGACACAGTTTGTTCCCATTGGGATGCCGACAGTCTGTTGAAAAACACGTCCTCCAAACGTTACAAATATGTTGTCAATCAAGAAATCAAGCATCTTGATAATATCGGTTTCAGAGAATTTTTTGTCTGAATCAGAGTGATTCTTTACAAAGTATGATTTATCCCTCCCTAAGACAAGATACTTGTATCTACGTTGGCCATTCTTTTTTATGAAGCAAAGTAATACCAACTCTTTCGTCTTTTAGTTTGGAATGTGGAATACTTGTGTAAAGAGTAGAAAAGTCAAATGTTTTAACACTGTTACAAGATGAAAGAGAGTTAGATTGTATGTACTCTAAAAGATCTTTGGAATTTTTAAGTATCCACATCTGATTCACGCCACCTCTAGAATAGGCAGTTTCACAATAACTTTAAAGCCCATCTTTGATTGCTGATAAAATAGATGTTAATAATTTAGAAAGAGGTTTCGTGGAGCACTTGGAAGTTTTTAACAATAATTTCTGATGTCGTAAGTATGTATCTAAACAACAAATTAATGTAATTAAAAGATTTCAAAATCTAAGATTACGCACAGGTAAATTTGCTGTTCCTGCTAGCTCTCCATTGTAATAAAAAAAAATGAATGTCCCTCATAATGGAGACAACTAAAAAAAGGTATCTAATTACAGGGTCGGGAATTGGCAAATGGACTATAATAATGCTTTTTTTCTGCTTATCATGTTTGTGGCTTTGATCTTGTTGTACGTGGTTTAACATGATGATGATGGAAGTGTTTAACGACATTGACTGGATATACATCCCGCGGGCAATTGGTGAGCTTTAGATATTTTCTGCAGTTGGTATCACAAGGATTTGTATAGTAAGACTTACTATACAAATCCTTGGTAATCAGCAACAGGTTGAAGGCCGCTATTTTGGTGCGCGGCCATCTTGGTTATGCTGAGTTATTTTTGGTTTGTTTACTCTTTTGATGTTTCTTTTGTACTTCACAACGGCTACTTTCAGGCCCAGGTTGGTTAGCTTGATAGCCCGCTAACAACGATGATGGCGTACTAGTCTACGAGTTTCTGACGTAGTAATAACGATGACAGGTAGCATAATCAGTACCAAAGTCGTGAGACAGTTAAACGAATGTCCATTATTCAACACCTCGGTTACAGCTCTCGAGCGTTTGTCGTCATAACACTCCCCGATCAAAAATGAATTTTGGAGTGTATGCTGACGCGGGTTGGTTTCTGTCATCGAAAGAAGTTAGTCGTTAATACATCTAATAATAAAAATTCCTAATTTTTGAAGCAAGAATAAAACTAAAATTTTCATCGCACGAAATTGAAATAAAATATAGTGTACGAAAATCCATACAAATAAAATATTAAATAACGATATGTTTTGTTTCTATTAAGTAAATTGAAATTAAATGAATAGACAACTTTCGAGTTCGATGCATTTCCGTCAAAAACTCTAGTTTTAGTGAACGTCATTTGTGCGTTTAGGGGCGTCGTCACTTCCATTCCAATATTGAACGAGTGGTTGGAAAACTATACTTCTATATTGTACGAATTATTCGGCCAATTGAATTCTCAAAATTGACAATCAGCACTACTGTCATTCGGAATTGTTATTAAGTACCTATATAACAAGCATTATTTCTAGTTTATCCTGCATAATGACGATCACTAAGACGCTTGATGAACGTTAATAGTGCAGGGATACAGGCGATCCCCTCTATCTGGTAAATGACGTCATAAAGGCGCGAATAATTGACGAGTTTTTTTCCGGTGACGGATGAACTCGAAAGTAGTCTATTGAATTAAAATTTCCAAACTATATATGTAGATTTCTCATATTTCTCGACTGTCTTCAATTATTACAAACAAAAAGAAAAATGTTTATTTAGCGGGTTTTTTCTAAAACAATATATCTTCATTGTTTTTTGATATTTCAAAAGACATCTTATTTTGTTTGTTTGCCAAGTTTACTTGTATGCGGTTAGTACCATCACTAATAACTCCTAACTATCAAAGACCAAGTGACCTAATAAACAACAACAAATGGAAGTTTTTAACGACCTTGACTGGCTAGGCAAAATAAACCTGATAATTGGTATTCAATATATATAATCCTAGGTCATGCCTGACATATTTCACAAAAACGGCAGATGAAAACTTCGATAACTCCTTAAATGTTAAAATGTTAAAATGATTTTATCAAAACAAAAATTATTAGATGAAGAGTTATATTATCTATCGAATGCATACCTTCACAACACACTAAAACATATATTTCATGTCCTGAGTGCAGTTTGTATGTCCTGCGTGCACTCAGGACGTCCTGAGCGGTGTTTAGACGTACCGGTGTCTTTTGTTTAAGTGTTTCATTTTTTTACATTGTCATTTTGGTGCCTTTCTTAGCTGACTATGCGTTATGGGCTTTGCTAATTGTTGAAGGCAGTACGGTGACCTAAAGTTGTTAATTTCAGTGTCATTTTGGTTTCTTGTGGAGAGTTGTCTCATTGCATGGCAATCATACCACATTTTCTTTTTTATGTTTGTAAAAGTTAACGCACGACAAATGATGAGAATTATTCACCTAGCCCTGGTGTCAGGTGAGCTAAAACATTTGCATTCAAGTATGACTACATATTTTGGAATCAAAACCAGGACACTTTTGACTATTGGGCGCGGTTTTTATATAATTATCCTTAAAAGTGTTTTGTGTATGTTCAGTGGAAAATATTACAGAGTAATGAAATGGAGTTTTGAAAACGATCTGTAAAATGTCGAAACATATACAAGAAAAACATACAATCTTCACGCTATACAATAATTTCTACGGAATTGGCTTGTACAATTTCTTTCGACAGGCTTGTAAAATTCTTCTTTACCAGTCAACAGAATTATAATATACAGTGTTAATTTCCATTGTTTAACGCAAGCGTACATTGTAGATAAATAAATTAAATTGTAGTGACCTGGGGTCGTGTCATCGAAGGTGTCTTAGGACTAAGACATGTCCCAAGACCATCGTAGGAGATTTTTTTGCTCTTAGCCATGTTATTGAAACGATCTTATTTTCAGAGATGTCCTAATGGTGGTCCCAACTTTAGGAGTACTACTAAGGTCTTAAGGACATTTTCACTTTAAGGATAACTTTATGAAGTCTTAGCATATAAAATTAAAGAACCTTAGTGAGCACGCTCACATACCCCACGTCCCCACATTGTCACTGGAGAAATTGAATAAGTGTAAGAAAACAAAATTGTATAAGAAAAAATAATGACTAATAATTTCCTGTCAATATGCACATCTACATACAGTGAAACCTGGGTAAACCGAACCCTGATAAAACCGAATTTCAGTTTAAACCGAACAATTTTCAAAGTCCTACACAATTCCCCTATTAATTAACGTTAATCTAACCTGAAAAAACCGAACACCGAATTCCGAACGCTTTTTGAAGGCTCGTTAGTAAATTTGTATCTAAAAATTACCTGTCAAAATCGATCAATACCAATCAAAACAATAAAATATAATTAATTATTTGCATGATTTAATTAAACAAACACAGGGTGGCAGAGTATCCCCGAAGGTATTTGAGGTTTAATGAACTTGTGAGTTGTTATTACAAACTAATTAGCATGTCTGTGTGCATGTATAAAGTGATTTTCTCGTAAAGAAACGTTAAACTGGTCAGTTACCCCCATCGCCGATAATGACAAGAAAGGAACTTTCCCTCAGATCAATTAAATGAACCTTACTCAAATAATTACGGCCACAAAATCGAAACTGCCATTCTGTAGCTAAACTGTTTAATTAAATAATAGTTTGAAAGCCTTTTACCGGATTAAGAAGTCGTGCAACACAACAAGGTCAATGGATTTCGATTGCTGGATTCCCATTAGAGGCCCTATATATTTGATTCGAATGCTCCCGAAGACTTCCGTTAGTTATTTAGCAACGATAAAGTCCGAGAATAAACTGGACCCCTGCTGTTGTTTCACTGTTATCGTGTGCCGAAGTATCAATCAGCGGGTGACCAGTTTAGTCCGACAACTCGTGTGTACAATGACATTCCCGATTCAACTACGGAATCGTCATATGACAGTGACTGTGAATCTGAATTGGTCAGTGAATTAACGGATGAGAAAATAATTATAAAAAGCAAAATCGCTCCACGTCGGACATCTCCCAACGACGAGCGTGATTGACGGAGTGGCGTTTGTTTATCAACAAAAATGTAGCAATAGTTATCAAAGGTACCAGGATTATAATTTTGTACGCCAGACGCGCGTTTCGTCTACATAAGACTCATCAGTGACGCTCATATCAAAATATTATATAGCAAAACGTCTATCTTTTATCTTCTTTTATTTTCACATTTACATCTAAATCAACACAAAAATAAACTGTCGGCTGTTGTGTCACAATGTAGTATGTCCTTATTATCTACAAAATGTCATGAAATACTGTTGTGTGGTTTCAGAGGAGTTGAGATGACAAACTGTTGCAGAAGTACATTGAAACAAATAAGTTCAAAGGGGCCTAACTCCTAGAAAAAAAATGAATCGTAATTTCCTGTCAATATGCACATCTACTTAGTATGTCCTTATTATCTACAAAGTTTCATGAAATTTTGTTGTGTGGTTTCAGAGGAGTTGAGATGACAAATTGTTGAAGTAGTACCTTAAAGCAAAAAAATTCAAAGAGGCCTAACTCCTATAAAAAAAAATTGAATCACAATTTCCTGTCGATATGCACATCTACATAGTATGTACTTATTATCTGAAAAGGTTTCATGAAATTCTGTTGTGTAGTTTCAGAGGAATTGCGATGACAAACTGTTGCAGTAGTACATTTAAGTAAATAAGTTCAAAGGGGCGTAACTCCTAGAAAAAAAATTGAATCGTAATTTCCTGACGATATGCACATCTAATAGTATGTCCTTATTATCTAAAAAGGTTTCATGAAATTCTGTAGTGTAGTTTTAGAGAAGTTGCGATGACAAACTGTTGCAGTAGTACATTGAAGCAAATAAGTTCAAAGGGGCGTAACTCCTAGAAAAAAATTGAATCGTAATTTCCTGACGATATGCACAACTACATAATATGTCCTTTTCATCTAAAAAGGTTTCATGACATTCTGTTGTTTGGTTTGAGAGGAGTTGCGATGACAAGAAACAGGACTGACGGACGGACTGATGGACTGACGGACGGACGGACGGGTCAAAAACATTATACCCTCCGCAACTTCGTTGCGTGGGGTATAAAAATGAATCCTGCAATTAGCCAACTATTGTACAAATAACAGGTACATACAAATAAATGTTTGCTTTTTTGTACTTGTCCTGTTACCCCAATTCCACGTTGAGCAAGCAGTAATATGAACATTTCTGTTTCCAAACCAGTTCATTTTGGGGTCCTCTTCGCGGTCCGTGTTTCAACGATGTCGATTTTGTGAAATTAGAGACAATGATTTTGATTTTATAACTAAAGTTTCAAGTGTTGGGAGTAATTTCAGGATTCCTCTTATATGCGTTGCGGAATATATCGACTGTATACCTTTTGTTCCTCTGTTAAAAAGCTTTCGAATGAGATATAGAATATATCTATAATTAGAGCTAAAAGGTCGCAGCAGTTCATTCCATTTTTCAAATTATTCATTTCATTATTCAAAATTTCTTATTTTTCTTAATTTTCACGCGTATTTTGGCATTTAGGTCCTCCGTAACCCCTCTAATAGTCAATGCTGCACATATCGTTTATACTCAGTTTATTCCATTACCAATAAGCTCTCATTTGGTGTATTAATTTTGTCTTGATTAGGGGCAAACGGCTTGCAACAATCCATTCCGTTATTCAAAATAAGCTATTTCTTAATGTTCAAACGTATTTCGATGTTTTGTTCCTTCTGTACTCCTCTAATATGCGTTGCAGAACATATCGTTTATCCTCAGTTTATTCCTCTATCAATAAGCTTTAATTTGTATACAGTTTGCCTTGATTAAAGGCCTAGGCCTTGCATCAGTCCATTTCATTATTTAAAATAAGCTATTTCTTAATGTTCGAGCGTATTTCGATGTTTAGATCCTTCATTACTCCTCTAATATGTGTTGCTGAACATATCGACTATTTATCTTGTTTTCCTCTCTTAATAAGCTTTCAAATGAGGTATAAGGTATATCAATAATTATGGGCTAAATGGTGGCAGCAGTCCATTCCATAAATCAAGTGTATTTCGATGTTTAGGTCCTTCGTTACTCTTCTAAAATGCGTTGCGGAACTTATCAACTATATATATTTTGTTTCTCTCTTAATAAGCTTTCGAATGAGGTTGAAGGTATATCTATAATTAGGGGCTAAAGTCTCGCAACAGTCCATTCCATTATTCAAAATATTCATTTTATTATTCAAAATTGGCTATTTCTAAATTTTCACGCGTATTTTGGCATTTAGGTACTCCGTAACCCCTTATGGTCAGTACGGCACATATCGTTTCAACTAAAATTATTCATCTATCAATAAGCTTTAATTTAGTGTATTAGTTTTGCCTACATTAGGGACTAACGGCTTGCAGCAGTTCATTCCGTTATTCAAAATAAGCTATTTCTTAATGTTCAAGCGTATTTCGATGTTTAATTCCTTCGTTACTCCTCTAATATGCGTTACTGAACATATCTACTATATCTTTTTTTTCATCTATTCATAAGCTTTTGAATGAAGTATAATGTATATCTATAATAAGGGACTAAAGGGTTGCACCAGTCCATTCCATTATTCAAAATATCCATTTCGTTAATCAAGATTGGCTATTTCTTAATTTTCACGCGTATTTTTGAAATTAGGTCCTCCGTAACCTCTCTAATGGTCATTACAGCACATATTGTTTAAACTAAATTTATTCCTCTATCAATAAGCTTTAATTTGGTGTATTAACTTTGTCTTGATAAGGGGCTAACGGCTTGCAGCAGTCCATTCCATTATTCAAAATAAGCTATTTCTTAATGTTCAAACGTATTTTGCCGTTTTAAGGTTCTTCGTTATTCCTCTTATATACGTTGCAGAACATATCCACTATATATTTTTTTTTCCTCTCTTAATAAGCTTTCGAATGAGAAATAAGGTATATCTATCATAAGGTACTAAATGGTCGCAGCAGTGTATTTCATTATTTAAAATATCCATTCATTATACAAAATTCGCTAATTTTTAGTTTTCAAGCATATTTTGGCATTTAGGTCCTCCATAACCCCTGTAATGGTCATTGCTGCACATATCGTTTATCCTCAGTTTATTCAATTATCAATTATCTTTAATTTGGGGTATTTTTTTTTTTTTGCCTTGAATAGCCTCTGACGGCTTATAACAATCTATTCCGTTATTCTAAATAAGCTATTTCTCAATGTTCAAGCGTATTTCGAGGTAAAGTTCCTTCTTTATTCCTCGAATATGCGATACGGAATATATCGACTGTATACCTTTTGTTCCTCTGCTAAAAAGCTTTCGAATGAGATATAATGTATATCTATAATTAGAGCTAAAAGATCGCACCAGTCCGTTCCATTATTGCAATCATTCATTTTGTTATTTAAAATTTCTTATTTGTCTTAATTTTCAGGCGTAATTTAGCATTTAGGTCCCCCACAACCCCTTTAATAGTCAATGCTGCACATATAGTTTATACTCAGTTTATTCCATTACCAATAAGTTCTCATTTGGTGTATTTATTTTGCCTTGATTATAGGCTAACGGCTTGCAACAGTCCATTCCGTTATTCAAAAAAAGCTAATTTTTTTTATGTTCAAGCGTATTTCGATGTTTAGGTCCTTCGTTACTCTTCTAATATGCGTTGCGGAACTCATCAACTGTATATATTTTGTTTCTCTCTTTATAAGCTTTCGAATGTGGTTGAAGGTATTTCTATAATTAGGGGCTAAAGTCTTGCAACAGTCCATTCCATAATTCAAAATATCCATTTCATTATTCAAATTGGCGATTTCTACATTTTCACGCGTATTTTGTCATTTAGGTACTCCGTAACCACTCTAATTGTCAGTACGCCACATACAGTTTAAACTAAATTAATTCCTCTATCAATAAGCTTTAATTCCGTGTATCAATTTTGCCGAAATTAGGGGCAAACGGCTTTCAGCAGTCCATTCCGTTATTCAAAATAAGCTATTTTTTAATGTTCAAGCGTATTTCGCTGTTTAATTCCTTCGTTACACCTCTAATATGCGTTGCTGAAAATATCGACTATATACCTTTTGTTCATCTCTTAATAGGTTTTCGAATGGAGTATAATGTATATCTATGATTAGGGACCAAAGTCTCGCAACAGTCCATTCCATTATTCAAAATATCCATTTCATAATTCAAGATTGGCTATTTCTTAATTTTCACGCGTATTTTGGACATTAGGTCCTCCGTAACCCCTCTAATGGTCATTACGGCACATATCATTGATACTCATGTTATTCCTCTATCAAAAAGCTTTAATTTGTTGCATTAATTTTTCCTTGATAAGGGGCTAACGGCTTGCAGCAGTCCATTCCGTTATTCAAAATAAGCTATTTCTTCATGTTCAAGCGTATTCCGATGTTTAGTTCCTTCGTTACTCCTCTAATATGCGTTGCAAAACATATCGTTTATAATCAGTTAATTGTTTTATCAATAAGCTTTAATTTGGTGTATACTTGCTGCATTGATTACAGTCTGAGGGCTTGCAGCAATCCATTTCATTATTCAAAATAATCTATTTCTTAATGTTCAAGCGTATTTCGATGTTGAGATCCTTCGTTACACCTCTAATATGTGTTGCAGAACATATCGACTATATATCTTTCTTTCCTCTCTTAATAAGCTTTCGAATGAGGTATAAGGTATATCTATACTTCAGGCTAATTGGTGGCAGCAGTCCATTCCATAAATCAATATCCATTTCATATTCAAGATTGGCTATTTCTTGATTTTCTTATGGCCATTGACGCACATATCGTTTATACTCCGCTTATTCCTCTACCAATAAGCTTTAATTTGGTGTATAAATTTTGCCTTGATTAAGGGCTAATGACTTGCAGCAGTCCTTTCCATTATATCAAAATAAACTATTTTTTTATGTTCAAGCGTATTTCGATGTTTAGGTCCTTCGTTACTCTTCTAATATGCGTTGCGGAACTTATCAACTATATATATTTTGTTTCTCTCTTAATAAGCTTTCGATTGTGGTTGAAGGTATTTTTTTAATTAGGGGCTAAAGTCTCGCAACAGTCCATTCCATTATTCAAAATATCCATTTCATTATTCAAAATTGGCGATTTCTACATTTTCACGACTATTTTGGCATTTAGGTACTCCGTAACCACTCTAATGGTCAGTACGGCACATATTATTTAAACTAAATTTATTCCTCTATCAATAGGCTTCAATTCCGTGTATTAATTTTGCCAAAATAAGGGGCTAACGGCTTACAGCAGTCCATTCCGTTATTCAAAATAAGCTATTTCTTAATGTTCAAGCGTATTCCGATGTTTAGTTCCTTCGTTACTCCTCTAATATGCGTTGCTGAAAACATCGACTATATACCTTTTGTTCATCTCTTAATAAGCTTTCGAATGAAGTATAATGTATATCTATAAGTAGGGACTAAACGGTCGCACCAGTCCATTCCATTATTCAAAATATCCATTTCCTTATTCAAGATTAGCAATTTCTTAATTTTCATGCGTATTTTGGACATTAGGTCCTCTGTAACCCCTCTAATGGTCATTACGACACATATCATTAATGCCTGATATTCATATGATGAAAACATAATCTTTTTATCAGTTTAATTGAGATCCGGAGCTGGCATGTCAGTTAACTGCTAGTAGTCTGCTGTTATTTATGTATTATTGTCATTTTATTTATTTTCTTTTGTTTCATCTTCTGACATCGGACTCGGACTTCTCTTGAACTGAATTTTAATGTGCGCATTTTTATGCGTTTACTTTTCTACATTGGCTAGAGGTATAGGGGGAGGGTTGAGATCTCATAAACATGTTTAACCCCGCTGCAATTTTGCGCCTGTCTCAAGTCAGGAGCCTCTTGCCTTTGTTAGTCTTGTATGATTTTTTATTTTAGTTTCTTGTGTATAATTCGGAGTTTAGTATGACGCCCATTATCACTGTACCAGTATACATATGTTTTAAGGGGCCAGCTGAAGGACGCCTACGGGTACGGGAGTTTCTCGCTCCAATGAAGACCCATTGGTGGATTTCGGCTGTTGTCTGCTCTATGGTCGGGTTGTTGTCGCTTTGACACATTCCCAATTTCCTTTCTTAATTTTATCAATTGATTCCTCTATCAATAAGCTTTAATTTCGTGTATTAATTTTGTCTTGATACGGGGCTAAAGGCTTGCAGCAGTCAATTCCTTCATCTAAAATAAGCTATTTCTTAATGTTCAAACGTATTTCGATGTTTAGTTCCTTCGTTACTCCTCTAATATGCGTTGCAGAACATATCGTTTATACTCAGTTAATTATTCTATCAATAAGCTTTAATTTGGTGTATACTTGTTGCATTGATTACAGACTGAGGGCTTGCAGCAATCCATTTCATTATTCAAAATAAGCTATTTCTTAATGTTCAAGCGTATTTCGATGTTGAGATCCTTCGTTACTCCTCTAATATGTGTTGCAAAACATATCGACTATATATTTTTCTTTCCTCTCTTAATAAGCTTTCGAATGAGGTATAAGGTATATCTATAATTAAGGGCTAAAGGGTGGCAGCAGTCCATTGCATAAATCAATATCCATTTCGTATTCAAAATTGGCTATTTCTTGATTTTTTTATGGCCATTGTCACACATATCGTTTATACTCCGCTTATTCCTCTACCAATAAGCTTTAATTTGGTGTATAAATTTTGACTTGATTAAGGGCTAATGGCTTGCACCAGTCCTTTCCATTTTTCAAAATAAACTATTTTTTCATGTTCAAGCGTATTTCGATGTTTAGGTCCTTCGTTACTCTTCTAATATGCGTTGCGGAACTTATCAACTATATATATTTTGTTTCTCTCTTAATACGCTTTCGATTGTGGTTGAAGGTATTTCTATAATTAGGGGCTAAAGTCTCGCAACAGTCCATTTCATTATTCAAAAAATCCATTTCATTTTTCAAAATTGGCGATTTCTACATTTTCACGCGTATTTTGGCATTTAGGTACTCCGAAACCACTCTAATTGTCAGTACGGAACATATAGTTTAAACTAAATTAATTCCTCTATCAATAAGTTTTAATTCCGTGTATTAATTTTGCCAAGATTAGGGGCTAACGGTTTTCAGCAGTCCATACCGTTATTCAAAATAAGCTATTTCTTCATGTTCAAGCGTATTCCGATGTTTAGTTCCTTCGTTACTCCTCTAATATGCGTTGCTGATAATATCGACTATATACCTTTTGTTCATCTCTTAATAAGCTTTCGAATGAAGTATAATGTATATCTATAAGTAGGGACTAAATGGTCGCACCAGTCCATTCCATTATTCAAAATATCCATTTCATTATTCAAGATTGGCTATTTCTTAATTTTCACGCGTATTTTGGACATTAGGTCCTCCGTAACCCCTCTAATGGTCATTACGACACATATCATTAATGCCTGATATTTATATGATGAAAACCTAATCTTTTTATCAGTTTAATTGAGGTGCGGAGCTGGCATGTCAGTGAACTGCTAGTAGTCTGCTGTTATTTATGTATTATTGTCATTTTATTAATTTACTTTTGTTTCATCTTCTGACATCGGACTCGGACTTCACTTGAACTGAATTTTAATGTTCGTATTTTTATGAGTTAACTTTTCTACATTGGCTAGAGGTATAGGGGGGGGGGGGGGTTGAGATCTCATAAACATGTTTAACCCCGCCGCAATTTTGCGCCTGTCTCAAGTCAGGAGCCTCTGGCCTTTGTTAGTCTTGTATGATTTTTTATTTTAGTTTCTTGTGTATAATTCGGAGTTTTGTATGACGTCCATTATCACTGTACTAGTATACATATGTTTAAAAGGGCCAGCTGGAGGACGCCTACGGGTACGGGAGTTTCTCGCTCCAATGGAGACCCATTGGTGGATTTCGGCTGTTGTCTGCTCTATGGTCGGGTTGTTGTCGCTTTGACACATTTCCCATTTCCCTTCTAAATTTTATCAATTGATTCCTCTATCAATAAGCATTAATTTCGTGTATTAATTTTGCCTTGATTAAGGGCTAATGACTTGCAGCAGTCCTTTCCATTATTCAAAATAAACTATTTTTTTATGTTCAAGCGTATTTCGATGATTAGGTCCTTCGTTACTCTTCTAATATGCGTTGCGGAACTTATCAGCTATATATGTTTTGTTTCTCTCTTAATAAGCTTTCGATTGTGGTTGAAGGTATTTCTATAATTAGGGGCTAAAGTCTTGCAACAGTCCATTCATTCCATTATTCAAAATATCCATTTCATTATTCAAAATTGGCGATTTCTACATTTTCACGCGTATTTTGGCATTTAGGTACTCCGTAACCACTCTAATGGTCAGTACGGCACATATCGTTTAAACTAAATTAATTCCTCTATCAATAAGTTTTAATTCCGTGTATTAATTTTGCCAAGATTAGGGGCTAACGGTTTTCAGCAGTCCATACCGTTATTCAAAATAAGCTATTTCTTCATGTTCAAGCGTATTTCGATGTTTAGTTCCTTCGTTACTCCTCTAATATGCGTTGCTGAAAATATCGACTATATACCTTTTGTTCATCTCTTAATAAGCTTTCGAATGAAGTATAATGTATATCTATAAGAAGGGACTAAATGGTCGCACCAGTCCATTCCATTATTCAAAATATCCATTTCATTATTCAAGATTGGCTATTTCTTAATTTTCACGCGTATTTTGGACATTAGGTCCTCCGTAACCCCTCTAATGGTCATTACGACACATATCATTAATGCCTGATATTTATATGATGAAAACATAATCTTTTTATCAGTTAAATTTAGGTGCGGAGCTGACATGTCAGTTAACTGCTAGTAGTCTGCTGTTATTTATGTATTATTGTCATTTTATTTATTTTCTTTTGTTTCATCTTCTGACATCGGACTCGGACTTCTCTTGAACTGAATTTTAATGTGCGTATTTTTATGCGTTAACTTTTCTACATTGGCTAGAGGTATAGGGGGAGGGTTGAGATCTCATAAACATGTTTAACCCCGCCGCAATTTTGCGCCCGTCTCAAGTCAGGAGCCTCTGGCCTTTGTTAGTCTTGTATGATTTTTGTTTTAGTTTCTTGTGTATAATTCGGAGTTTTGTATGACGTCCATTATCACTGTACTAGTATACATATGTTTAAAGGGGCTAGCTGGAGGACGCCTACGGGAAAGGGAGTTTCTCGCTCCAATGAAGACCCATTGGTGGATTTCGGCTGTTGTCTGCTCTATGGTCGGGTTGTTGTCGCTTTGACACATTTCCCATTTCCCTTCTAAATTTTATCAATTGATTCCTCTATCAATAAGCTTTAATTTCGTGTATCAATTTTGCCTTGATTAAGGGCTAATGACTTGCAGCAGTCCTTTCCATTATTCAAAATAAACTATTTTTTTTATGTTCAAGCGTATTTCGATGTTTAGGTCCTTCGTTACTCTTCTAATATGCGTTGCGGAACTTATCAACTATATATATTTTGTTTCTCTCTTAATAAGCTTTCGATTGTGGTTGAAGGTATTTCTATAATAAAGGGCTAAAGTCTCGCAACAGTCCATTCCATTATTCAAAATATCCATTTCATTATTCAAAATTGGCGATTTCTACATTTTCACGCGTATTTTGGCATTTAGGTACTCCGTAACCACTCTAATGGTCAGTACGGCACATATCGTTATATATATACAAGTCTATATATATATTCTTTTATATGTTATCTCATCCGAAATTTTGAATTTTATGCATTTTTAATGCATTTTTTATTTTTATGTATACTATTTTTTTAACTTCTCTGTAACCTTTGTACTTGCATGGTTTTATGAGAATAAACTATCTATCTATCTATCTTTAAACTAAATTAATTCCTCTATCAATAAGCTTTAATTCCGTGTATTAATTTTGCCAAGATTAGGGGCTAACGGCTTTCAGCAGTCCATACCTTTATTCAAAATAAGCTATTTCTTAATGTTCAAGCGTATTCCGATGTTTAGTTCCTTCGTTACTCCTCTAATATGCGTTGCTGAAAATATCGACTATATACCTTTTGTTCATCTCTTAATAAGCTTTCGAATGAAGTATAATGTATATCTATAAGAAGGGACTAAATGGTCGCACCAGTCCATTCCATTATTCAAAATATCCATTTCATTATTCAAGATTGGCTATTTTTTAATTTTCACGAGTATTTTGGACATTAGGTCCTCCGTAACCCCTCTAATGGTCATTACGACACATATCATTAATGCCTGATATTTATATGATGAAAACATAATCTTTTTATCAGTTTAATTGAGGTGCGGAGCTAGCATGTAAGTTAACTGCTAGTAGTCTGCTGTTATTTATGTATTATTGTCATTTTATTTATTTTCTTTTGTTTCATCTTCTGACATCGGACTCGGACTTCTCTTGAACTGAATTTTAATGTGCGTATTTTTATGCGTTAACTTTTCTACATTGGCTAGAGGTATAGGGGGAGGGTTGAGATCTCATAAACATGTTTAACCCCGCCGCAATTTTGCGCCCGTCTCAAGTCAGGAGCCTCTGGCCTTTGTTAGTCTTGTATGATTTTTTATTTTAGTTTCTTGTGTATAATTCGGAGTTTTGTATGACGTCCATTATCACTGTACTAGTATACATATGTTTAAAGGGGCCAGCTGGAGGACGCCTACGGGTAAGGGAGTTTCCCACTCCAATGAAGACCCATTGGTGGATTTCGGCTGTTGTCTGCTCTATGGTCGGGTTGTTGTCGCTTTGACACATTTCCCATTTCCCTTCTAAATTTTATCAATTGATTCCTCTATCAATAAGCTTTAATTTCGTGTATTAATTTTGCCTTGATTAAGGGCTAATGACTTGCAGCAGTCCTTTCCATTATTCAAAATAAACTATTTTTTTATGTTCAAGCGTATTTCGATGTTTAGGTCCTTCGTTACTCTTCTAATATGCGTTGCGGAACTTATCAACTATATATATTTTGTTTCTCTCTTAATAAGCTTTCAATTGTGGTTGAAGGTATTTCTATAATTAGGGGCTAAAGTCTCGCAACAGTCCATTCCATTATTCAAAATATCCATTTCATTATTCAAAATTGGCGATTTCTACATTTTCACGCGTATTTTGGCATTTAGGTACTCCGTACCACTCTAATGGTCAGTACGGCACATATCGTTTAAACTAAATTTATTCCTCTATCTATAGGCTTCAATTCCGTGTATTAATTTTGCCAAAATAAGGTGCTAACGGCTTACAGCAGTCCATTCCGTTATTCAAAATAAGCTATTTCTTAATGTTCAAGCGTATTTTGATGTTTAATTCCTTCGTTACTCCTCTTATATGCGTTGCTGAACATATCGACTATATACCTTTTGTTCATCTCTAAATAAGCTTTCGAATGTAGTATAATGTATATTTATGATTAGGGACTAAAGTCTCGTAAAGTCCATTCCATTATTCAAAATATCCATTTCATAATTCAAGATTGGCTATTTCCTAATTTGCACGCGTATTTTGGGCATTAGGTCCTCCGTAACTCCTCTAATGGTCATTACGGCACATATCATTAATACTCATTTTATTCCTCTATCAATAAGCTTTAATTTGTTGTATAAATTTTTCCTTGAAAAGGGGCTAACGGCTTGCAGCAGTCCATTCCGTTATTCAAAATAAGCTATTTCTTAATGTTCAAGCGTATTCCGATGTTTAGTCCCTTCATTACTCCTCTAATATGCGTTGCTGAAAATATCGACTATATACCTTTTGTTCATCTCTTCATAAGCTTTCGAATGAAGTATAATGTATATCTATAATTAGGGATTAAAGGGTCGCACCAGTCCATTCCATTTTTCAAAATATCCATTTCATTATTCAAGATTGGCTATTTCTTAATTTTCACGCGTATTTTGGACATTAGGTCCTCCGTAACCCCTCTAATGGTCATTACGGCACATATCATTAATGCCTGATATTCATATGATGAAAACATAATCTTTTAATCAGTTTGATTGAGGTCCGGAGCTGTCATGTCAGTTAACTGCTAGTAGTCTGCTGTTATTTATGTATCATAATTGTCATTTTATCTATTTTCTTTTGTTTCATGTTCTGACATTGGACTCGGACTTCTCTTGAACTGAATTTTGATGTGCGTATTGTTATTCGTTAACTTTTTTACATTGGCTAGAGGTATAGGGGGAGGGTTGAGATCTCACAAACATGTTTAATCCCGCATCAATTTTGCGCCCGTCTCAAGTCAGGAGCCTCTGGCCTTTATTAGTCTTGTATATGCTTTTTAATTTTAGTTTCTTGTGTATAATTCGGAGTTTAGTTTGACGTCCATTATCCCTGTACTAGTATACATATTTTTAAGGGGCCAGCTGAAGGACGCCTACGGGTACGGAAGTTTCTCGCTACATTGAAGATTCATTGGTGGACTTCGGCTGTTGTCTGCTCTATGGTCGGGTTGTTGTCGCTTTGACACATTCCCCATTTCCTTTCTAAATTTTATGAATTTATTCCTCTATCAATAAGCTTTAACGTCGTGTATTAATTTTGCCTTGATTAGGGACTAAAGGCTTGCAGCAGTCCATTCCTTTATTCAAAATAACTATTTCTTAATGTTCAAGCGTATTTCGATGTTTAGTTCCTATGTCATCCCTTAATATGCGTTGCGGATCAAATTGACTTGATAACTTTAGTTCCTCTCTTAATAAGCTTTCGAATGAGGTATAAGGTATATTAATAATTAGAGACTAAAGGGTCACAGCAGTCCATTTTATTATTCAAAATATCCATTTCATTATTCAAAATTGGCTATTTCTTAATTTTCACGGATTTGAAGGGTTTTTCAGGCCCGTGCCCCCACTCTTATCGAGATATATATATATAGTGAAGCGCCGTAAACACACACTGAGTTGAGTTTTTCAAATGCAAATAATGAAGTTTAAAGATCTTATATATGTGGTATTTTACTTTTTTTCTTTAAAGACTGCCAGGTATATTACTGTAAATTCTTAAATTATTGCGAGGTTTTTAATTATTGCGAAAATTGCGACAGAGTTATAAACGCAATAATAAGATTCGTAAAAGTTAAAAATCGCGTTTAAGTCTAAAATGACAAAATCGCAATAATAAATGCACGTAATGATTTCTGAATCTACAGTAAGTAGTTATATAAAATCCATAGTCCAAGTTTAAACCATTTTCACTCATCACACCATTTGTTAATAAACAAATAGTTAAAACCCAAAAGTTTTGTGTTGTTAGATTGCTGTCTCGTCGATGTATACTCACACCACCTATTATTCAGATCTCTAAGAGATATAAATATGCTAAAAGGTCATGTGTGTGAGAAGTCACCTTAAAACAAATGTCTAAATATTAAAAGAAATAAGAAATGCATGCATCTATTTGTTTTAATTATATTATAATTGTGCAGATCAGAAGATCTTTCTATATAATGATATTTCCCAGTTCAAAGTCTTTTATTAAAACCATATATTTAACACCAAAACGAAATTGTTCTCCAAATTAATACTCAGATACATGTACAAACACTTTGGTTTGTTTTGAGACTAAGAAGGAGCGGGAAATGTAACTGTAAGCTATACATTATAAATCAGCATGTGTTAACCCAACTAACATGTTTATTTAGATAGTGTCCAAAATTGTTAAATGATGATAGGGCGAATGAAGCGGGAAATATAACTGTAAGCTATTATACATAACATGCTGATTACGCATTTCTCACGGATATTTGATACAGGGAAGGTCGTTGTTTTATCATCTCTACCACAAGTACACATTCCATCCTCTAGTTTCCGCTGCAATTTATAATTAATCTGACAGTGCTCGACATCATTCTAAAGTATTTTGCTTCACCGATAAAGGATTAGATATAAAAAAGAATCAAAAAATTATTAATATGATACTTTAAATTGCAACAGTCTTTTTTTAACTATTTTTAAACATCGACCATCTTTTCATTTATAAAAGGAACCATGTATATTGAAAAAAGGGAATATGTTAGTTTGTTCCAGGGCGTTTTATCCTTCGATTTGGAAAACAAATGTTTGTTCCGAGCAAACATAACTATACCCCCTTGAAAAAATGAATGTTGGGGCTAAACAAATATTTGGTTTTCATTTAGAAAAAAAAAATAATTATGAAGTTCATTTCATGATTCAAAATAAGCTATTTTATAATTTTTACCCGTATTTCGATTTTTAGGTACTTCATTACTCCTCTAATATGCGTTGCGGAACATATTTATTGATCATCTTTTAATAGGCTTTCGAATGAGGTAAAAGGTATATTTGTATTTGGGGGCTGAAGTGTTGCAGCAATCTAATCCATTATTCAAAATATCCATTCCATTGTTCAAAATTGGCTATTTCTTAATTTTCACGCGTATTTTGGCATTTTGGTCCTATGTAACCGTCTTGAACGTAATTGTGGGTTTTCTATCAATAGCTTTCACATGGTGTATTTAAAGTTTTTCTTATTTAGGGACTGAGTTACTGCCTCTAAATAAAGTTTTATTACTGACGAGTCACAGCAATTCATTCTTTTCTTAAAAAGAACTATGTCTTAATTTTTATATAAAAAAGAAGATGTGGTATGATTTCTAATGAGACAACGGTCCATAAGAGTTTTAAATGACACATAATATGCATTATGTATTTTTCGACATGTTAGATCCTCCGTTTCTCCTCTAATATGCGTTGCGGAACATACTAACTACATATATTTTGTTCTTCTATTGATAGGCTTTCGAATGAGGTATCATGTAAATATATAAGTATGGGTTGAAGGGTCGCAGCAATCCCTTGCATCATTCAAAATTGGCTATTTCTTAATCTTCACGGTTATTTTGGCATTTATGTCCTCCGTAATCTCGAGCTCTCTGATGGTCATTGCGGCACATATTATTTATAACCTAAACCATTTTGTTTCTCGATCAATGAACTTTCAAATGGTTATAACGTTTTCCTTAATTAGGGGCCGACAGTCTCAGTCCATTTCATTATTTAAAATAAGCTACATTTGTACTTCTTAATGTTCACATGTATTTCGATTTTTAGGTACTTCGTTACTCATCCGCGTTGCGGAACATATTAGCAATATACATATTATATACCTTTTGTTCCTCTATGATTAAGCTTTCGAATGAGCTTGAAGTTATTTCTGTAATTATAGGGCTGAAGGGTCACAGTAGTTCATGTCATTATTTCAAAATATTCATTCAATTATTCAAAATTGGCAATTTCTTTCTTTTCACGCATTTAAGTCCTCCGTTACCTCTTTTATGGTCATTGAGGGACGTATTATTGATACATTTTGTTTCTCTATCAATGAGCTTTCACGTGGTGTATAAAGTTGTCCTTCATAAGGGGCTGACAGGTCGCATCAGTCCATTCCATTATTCAAAGTAAGCTTTTCCATAATGTCCACCCCCATTTCGATTTTTAAGTCCTTCGTTACTCCTCAGATTTGTATTGCAGAACATATTGACTATATATCTTTTGTTCCTCTATTAATAGGCTTTCGAATGAGATATAAGGTTCATATGTAATTAGGGGCTGAAGGTTCACAGCAGGCCATTGCATTATTCAAAATATCCATTCCAATTTTCAAAATTGTCTATTTCTTAATTTTCACGCGTATTTTGGTATTTAGGTCCTCCGTAACCCTTCTAATTGTCATTGGGGCACATATTATCAATAAAAATTTTGTTCCTCTATTCATAACCTTGCAAATGGTGTATAAAGTTTTCCTTAATTATAGGGCTTATGGGTTGCAGAAGTTCATTTCATGATTCAAAATAAGCTATTTTATAATGTTCACCCGTATTTCGATTTTTTGGTACTTCATTTCTCCTCCAATATGCGTTGTGGAACATATTAACTATATACCTTTTGTTCCTCTTTTAATAGGCTTTCGAATGAGGTAAAATGTTTATTTGTAATTAGGATCTGAATTATCGAAGCAATCAATTCCATTATCTAAAATTGGCTATTTTTATTTTATTTTCACGCGTATTTTGGCATTTTGGTCCCCTGTAACCCTATTAAACGTCATTGTGGTTTCTCTATCAATAAGCTTTCACTTTGTCTATAAAGTTTTCGCTAATTAGGGCCTGAGTTACTGCCTCTAAATAACGATATTGTTACTGACGAGTCGCAGCAGTCCATTATATTATTAAAAAAGCTATATTTCATAATGTTTATGCATATTTTGACATTAAGATCCTTCGTTAGTCCTATAATATGCGTTGCGGAACATATTAACTACATACATTTTGTTCTGCTATTAATAGGCTTTCTAATGAGGTATTATGTATATCTGTAATTAGGGGATGAAGGGTCACAGCAATCCATTCCATCATTCAAAATTGGCTATTTTTAAATCTTCACTGTTATCTTGGCATTTATGTCCTCAACCTCTTTAATGGTCGTTGCTGCACATATTATTTATAATCTAAACCATTTTTGTTTCGCTATCAATGAACTTTCAAATGATTACAACGTTTTCCTTAATTATGGGCTAATGGGGCGCATTCATCCATTTCATTATTTAAAATAAGCTACAATTGTATTTCTTAATGCTCACATGTATTTCGATTTTTTGTCTTTCGTTACTCCCCGCATTACATTTTAGCTATATACTTTTAGTTCCTCTATAAATAAGCTTTCGAATGAGGTTAAAGGTATTTCTGAAATTAGGGGATGAAGGGTCACAACAGATCATGTCATTATTCAAAATATCCATGCTATCATTCAAAATTCTTTCTTTTCACGCGTATTTTTGTCATTTAGATCCTCCGTTATCCTTCTAATGGTCATTGCGACAGCAATGAACTCTCAAATGGTACATAAAGTTTTCCTGAATTAAAGGATGAAATGTCGCAGCAGTTCATTTCATCATTTAAAATAAGCTATATCTTAATGTTCACGCGTATTTCGATATGTAGGTATTGTTACTCCTCTAATATGCGTTGTGGAACACATTAACTATGTACCTTTTGTTCCTCAATAAATAAACTTTCGAATAAGGTATAAAGTATATCTGTAATTAGTGACTGAAGGGTCGTTGTAGTCCATTCCATTACTTAAAATATCCATTCCATTACTTGAAATATCCATTCCATTACTTAAAATATCCATTCCATTATAATCAAAATTGGGCATTTCTTCCTTGTCTTGCGTGTTTTTTGGTATTTAGGTCCTCCGTAACCAATGTAGTAATCATTGTGGCTCAATCGACATGTTTTATAATCAGGGGATAAATAACAGCAAATACATAAATAAAAATAACCTTAATCATATGGGCACAGGACGTTTGCGCTTTTTCACCTGTAAAACGATACGACATTTGCGCTTCAAATACTATGGACATTTGCGCTTTAAATTTTGATTCACCAGTATTAAATTGACCGGACATTTGCGCTTTTGCACCTATTGTCGTCTATCTGTAATTTTAAAGAGAAGTAATTATTGCGTAAATAAATTTAACTTATATTTGGCATTAGTACGACACATGGTCCAGAATCATTCCCTGTACATTATAATGAACAGTTCTACTCGACTCATCCTGATATTTTTATTTTTTTAAAGAGCATCATTGAACAACAGTATGTGAATCACATTAGATTCGTTATATTGATGAACAGGCACCCCTGTCAAGAATTGGGAAAGAGAATATTGAATATATATTTGAAATGTGTGCGAAATGCCAGTCTGAACAGATAAACAGAGCTAAATTTGTCCAATCCTTGGTCTTCATATATCAAGCGAAAACTGACCTGTGATGACTGTACGTGTTTTTAGGTCTTTAGAATGTTTACCTTTAGCTCAGTGTATATAGACTTTTAAACACATATCAATGTGCTATGAAATGAATGTGCTATGAAATGTGCTATTAAATGATTTTTTTAAACCTTTAACCATAAAGAAAAAATATTATTCTGCCAGTATTAAAGAGGAAGATATGATAGTCATAAAAATCAAATATTGCAAAAGGGCAAATGTCCTATGTTAACAGCGCAAATGTCCTTTTTTAAAAAGCGCAAATGTTCTATGATTTGAAGCGCAAGTGTCCAAAAAAATAAGCGCAAATGTCCTATGAAAAAGCGCAAACGTCCCGCGCCGAATCATATATATGTCTTGGTTTTCAGGTTGTCCATACATTGAACCTTCACTTTTTATCTTGAAAACAGAAATACAAACTATATATCATTATTCAATATACATCACTTAACATGGAATTTTGACTACTGAAAAATTAATAATGGACATACATCAGTGCAATGCTTTCTGTTCTTAAATTGTCTGATCTAGCCAAGAATTCCTTGCTAAAAATTCTGTGGACCTCCTACGGCACCTATTAGTAGTTAAAGATTTGTTTTTACTAAACAAATTAATTTAATGTATGATCTGCATGTACGTATCGCTTAGAAAACGGCCATATACCATACGGCGCGGGACGTTTGCGCTTTTTCATAGGACATTTGCGCTTTTAATTTTGGACACTTGCGCTTCAAATCATAGGAAATTTGCGCTTTTTAAAAATGTATATTTGTGCTTTTTACATAGGACATTTGCGCTTTTGCAATATTTGTTTTTATGACTTCCTTCCTCTTTTATACTGGCTTGGGACCGACAAGTCATATTTTTTTTAAATGTTTAAAAGTTTATATACAGCTAAAAGTTAACATTTTAAAACACACAAAACACGAACAGTCATCACAGTTCATGTTTCGCTTAATATCTGAAGCCTAGAGAGTCAAAATAAGTAGCTCTTGTTATCTATTCTGACTGGTATTTTGTCCACATTTCAAATACAAAAATCAAGTTTTTCTTTCTCAGTTCTTGACTGGAATGCCTGATCATCAATATAATGAATCTAAATGTAATTCACTGAGTGTTGTTCAATGATACTCTTCAACAAGATAAACATAGCAGGATGAGTCAAGTAAATCGTGATTCAATTGTCACATAATTTTTGCAGATAGTCTGCAAATTTGGAACATCCAAGTTCACTTATACAAAGGTAAAAAGCGCAAATGTCCAATCAATTTAATACAGGTGAATCAAAACATAAAGCGCAAATGTCCATAGTATTTGAAGCGCAAATGTCCTATCGTTTTACAGGTAAAAAAGCGCAAACGTCCTGTGCCCATACCATAAGGTCAATATTAATCATCGATGTAATTTGCTCTATTGGATGTTTGAAATTTCAACGGAGGCAATTTCTTGGCATGACAAGCCAGCCTCTTAGCGATAAAAGAATATTTTTGAAAGAACTTAGCATTTTGCTACCTTTTTATTCTTCAGTTCGTTTTTAAAACCTCTTTGTTTCTCCAATTTGAAAAATTCAAATAAAACGAAAACTGAATTTTCTTTCATTAGTGAATTCGAAAAATACTGCTTCATTACTTATTTCAGAGTTTGAACACTTGATGCTTAGTTTCACTTCATTCGTAGTTGACAAGGATGGACAGATTCCATGTCGAAGGTCAGTGTCTCTCTCCAGGCGTCCCAGTTTTTCTCTACATGCCATGAAATAGCAAATAATGATAAAAGTGGCGTTAAAGACCAACAATGAACACACCAATCATTATATATCCTTCACGTTTCACAAACAGATCATAGTTTTGTTAAACATAAATATTATTATTTGAAATTGAATTTGACAATAGAAATTTCCCCGAATCGTTTAATAGTGAATCCGGATTACACTGTAATATATGCCGCTGGATATGAAAAAGCTCAAACTCTAATAATTTTGAACAACTAGTGGAATAGATAATTTTAAAGCAAAACTATCTTAATATTGTGTCAGCTACCTTAAGGGAAAACAATAAGTAATGAGAAGATATATAACATTTCCAAGGATAAGGTTACATTCCTTACTTAAAGTCGACACCTAATAATGTAGAATATCTATTTCCAATAGAAAAGAGTAATTCTGAGAATAAAGAGAGCAGTCGCTATTCAAAAGGAGCATGTTTGGAGGGTTGAGATCTCTAAAAACATGTTTAACCCCGCCGCAATTGGCCCCTGTCACAAGTCAGGGACCTGTGGCCTCTGTTAGTCTTTTATGATTTTTAGTATTAGTTTCTTGTGTATAATTCGGATTTTAGTATGACGTCCATTATCACTGAACTAGTATACATCTTGTTAAGGGACCGGCTAAATGACACCTCCGTGTGTGGAAGTTTCTCGCTACATTGAAGACCCATTGGTGGCCTTCGACTGTTGTCCGCTCTATGGTCGGGTTGTTGTCGCTTTGACACATTCTCCATTTCCATTCTCAATTTTATGTCTTTGACAAGCAATGCTTTAAACCACTGACAGTCTCTTTAACGATCCCATGCACAAAAATGACAAAACTAAATAACAAAGTATATTGTCCCAGCTAGCCTGAATAGTGTAGGTTTCAGCTCGAGAGTTCCCACTAAAGGCATTTCGTTTTTTTTAGATAAAAAGATTTGAGATACCCAGTCTACAAAATTAAACAAAAGTTCAAAATCTGACTCTCGTCTGTACTAATTGTTTCATTGGCAATTTTACTACATTTTCTCATTATTATGTTGCTTCATAAATGTCTTTAAAGATGAAACTTCTGTTGGTGGTTACGGTTCGGAGATGGGCTGTTCTGTCCTTGTCAGATTTCTCATACATGTTTTTCTATATTAATACTCTAGTTAGAAGAAAATAGCTTGCAGTTATCCGCTATCTCAAGAAGTTTAGACATTTGCTTTAAATAACATGCGATGAAATAAACACTTGAAATGAGTGAAATTCTAAAGATGGCGTAGACATATTGATTTATTAATTGATTAGGATAAGATATCTTGGTTTTCAGTTGATTGCATCCGTTTCGTTCTCTCACAAGTACAAATGAAGATCTCGATCATTGATTATACTGTTCTGTTAATTTCTGTGTCATTTTGTCTCTTGTGGAGAGTTGTCTCATCGGTAATCGTACCACATCTTCGTTTTACAAGTACAGAAAATTTTGGAAAGCTCATTTTTAATTATTTTATTTTTTTTAATCGAATATTCCAATCGTTACACCATTTTCCAAGGTCATGAATGCTTGGCGCCTTTAACATGATTTAACCCTGTCACATTATGTATATATATATAAATATATATGCCTGTTCCTACTTAGGAGCCTGTAAACCAGAGGTTGTCATTTGTTGCTGTATATCATATTTGTTTTCCGTTCATTGTTTTAGTACATATTTCATTTTTTTCATTTGTCATTTTGAAACCTTTTATAGTTGACTATACGATATGGGTTTTACTCATTCTTGAAGCCCGTGCGCACGTGGCGACCTAATGTATATCTGTAGAGAGTTGTCTCATTGGCAATCATACCATGTATTCATTTTTATATTGATACCAGTTTATAGGTATTCAATTGCACCAGAAAAAACTTAATATGGGGAACCTTTAACCTATTTTCAATACAATTAAGAAAGGGAGCTTCCCGTTTTGATAAGATCTGTATTAGATATTTTTTTAATTATTTGTTATTGACTTTGAACTAACTGTTAGTAACTGCGAGTAACGTTATGTGTCTGTTGTTGTGGGGTTGAATAAATCCCTGGCACGTCCAGGATGTGTTCTGTTAGTTGTTTTGTGCTTTCGATCAATCTGATGAGTTAAGCCCTTTTCAATGATTTTTTTTATAGTTGGTTCTTATGTTCTATGTACTAGTTCACCATGCACTGTCCCAGGTTATCAGGGAGTTCTTGAGGCAGCAAACTAGTTTAAATCCGCGTCATTCTAAATGTGCATGTAGCAAGTTAGTAGCCTGTATAAATCTGTATGCTTGCATTTATTGCTATATATCATAATATTTTTCCGCTGTTGTTGTACATAAGTCAGGCCGTTAGTTGTTTTATATTTGTCATTTGAGGCCTTTCATAGCTTGCTATATGTGG